>WOVY01009531.1:27500-45000 GCA_013436015.1 Rhipicephalus annulatus
GTTGAACGCAAGGCGACGGGTAGGTGCCACCACCGTTTCATCTTAACAGAGCTTTGGAAACACTCGCCTTTTCGTGCATGCGTTGCCTGGTCAGCGCAACGTGATAAACGCAACGGTCCTTAGGATTACTTGTGTGTGCCTTCTCTAGTACAAAGGCACACATAAAAAACATCGACGTGTTGTTATGGTGCCTCAGATATGCGCAATAATTGCTTTTTAACTGACAATCACACAAGTATGAACGCTCAATCTTGAGCAATATTGGTGGGCGCTGCGGGTGGGGTCGGCCGTTTGGAGTATCGTTTGACCACTTCGGTGCCGTTTAGGGTACTGTTAAGGGCAGACAAACAGACAAACGTACAGACGGACAGATCAAGATTTTTGCGACGAAGGTCCTCAAGAAAGACTATCGTCTTTAAAAATGACAGCATATCCACGGGGTGAATGATGCAGAATGGAGCGAAGCTGGGTACGCACGCCGTTACAGCACCGCTTGGGCCTCCCGTTCTCGTACGCCGCGATCTTGTCGGCGCCACCGCGCAGCTTCACGGCACGCTTCTGCCTCGCACGCTCGCGCATCGGGGTTCCATCTTCGAGCGCCAGCCGCCGCCTTGCGCGCACGCCGCTGTGCAGCGTTGTCCATCTGCCGACCTTCTGAACGCACGCGCCAGAACAGCTGTTATTTTACTAAGCCACACCCTCACCGATGAACGATGAGAGAACGGACGGACGAATGGACGAATGCGCGAATGGACGAATGCGCGAATGGACGAATGCGCGAATGGACAGACGCACGGAGGGATGCACGGACGCACAGAAGCAAGAACAAACGAGCGAACGAACGAACGAGCGAACGAACGAGCGAGCGAGCGAGCGAACAAACGAACGAACAAACGAGCGAACGAACGAACGAGCGAACGAACGAGCGAACGAACAAACAAACGAACGAACGAACGAACAAACAAACGAACGAACGAGCGAACAAACAAACAAACAAACGAACGAACGAGCGAACAAACGAACGAACGAACAAACGAACAATTGAACAAACGAGCGAACAAACAAACAAACAAACGAACAAACGAACAAACAAACAAACGAGCGAACAAACAAACAAACAAACGAACAAACAAACAAACGAGCGAACAAACAAACAAACGAGCGAACAAACAAACAAACGAGCGAACAAACAAACAAACAAACGAACGAACGAACGAACGAACGAACGAACGAACGGCCGCAAGATGGACGAGTGACATATGCTTTGCCCCACTCGCCATCAGTCACTCCATGAATATGCTGTGATTTTTATTTATCATACTTGTACCTGTATATTTTTCTAACGTGCGCCACCAGTTCACTCGCCAGCGTATCAGTGTAAGGGAGGAAGCCAGGTGTTAGCTTTCATTTTAGTCTTCATACCCACTTCATTTCACATGCCTGAAAACATAACTGCGAAACATTTTTTTTTGACACTTTCACTTCAACTCGCCTCGAACGAGACAAGCACTTGCCAACGCATTGCGGCGACTAGGGTGATCGGCCACATTCTGTGCAGGCGCTATACTACAGCACCGTCAAGACATCTCGACCGCCCACAAGACAGCGAGAGCCCTCATGTGCTTTTTGAGGACGACGGGCCTGTGCGAACGCCTCTTATTTGCGCTGCAGTTCCACACGCTGCCTTAAATTCACTTCTTTCTCTTCCCTCCTCTCTTAATCTTTCTATTCTCTTCCCTACCCCCCCCCCTGTACGGTAGACAACCAGAAGTCTTTCTCGGTAACCTCCTTGCGTTCACTTTTCCTCTTTGCTTCCCTGGCTGCAACTACGTGGACGGTTACGTAGGCTACAGAAATAAATCATCTATTCCCGGCAGATGGTAACAGAAATCATCTATTACCATCTTAACACTTGAGCTTTCGAAAGGAAATGACAGCGCAAGTGCTGCGAAAAGTATCTATACATAGAGCTCTGCGTACAATGAAAAAAAAAGTTCTTCAAAAATCAGCTGGAATTTTCCTACAACAACAATCTTGAAAACAGAGGTCTGGAGAAACATACGCATGCTTCACGTTCCGACCAAAACGTGTACCGCTTTTGGACTGCGCAAGCAGGATTTTGCAAACACAGGCGCCGTGTTGCCGAAATCATCAACGAGCATGCAATACTTTGTTATGTCTAACCAATGTCAAATATACTTTAAGAAGCCCTGTACAAAGACACAGAGCCGCCAGACCATTTGAGTATAACTAGTGCGTCATAACGCCTACAACATTGCATCGAGTAAGCATGCAGACAATGCATATTGAGAAATGAAAGGGTGCGAAAAAGTAATACCAAATGTACAACAGATGTGCGCAATGATTTCAAACGGGGTCTTGTGTAGAAATCATAATTTCCGTAACTTGTCGGGGAGGGGGGGGCAGTAATATTCGGTTTTAGTATGCGGGTTACATGCAAGAAACGAGCGAGCATGAACAATAGCGATCCGCCAATGTTTAACGCCTGCGTTCCGCCACTGTTATCCGACCCCCGGCTATGACGTAACTAAAGTAATAGTACCTCGTCTGACCACCCCGACTGGCGACAGCGGGGGCGAAGATTGTGCGACGCTTGAACTCGGGTGCGAATGTAAAAGAAACTTTAGTCTGTAACACCTGTCAACGAAGGGTCCCTGGAAGGTACCATAAGCCGTTCTGGGCTGTGCTTAACATGCGTGCCCCCCCCCCCCCCCCCAAATATGCAAGGCTAAAGCTGTGACGTCTGTTTCTGTGCTCTCGTGCAGCAGCACAGAAAGGAGGAGATTCTTCTCTCTTTCAAGAAGGCCTATACAAAAAGCTAGCTAATTTTCCGAAAATCTAAATGGGCTTCTTGCCAATCCAAACAGCAAAGGAGGTTACCGAAATCAAATCTAGAGGCCCTTGGAATCCGAGATCGTCCGCCGCGCACCAGTAGGCCATTTCGAAGGCCTGCATTTAGGCCTCTTTATTTAAGGAAACATTTACAAGCTCGAAACACGATTTCTCACTTGGTCCGCACTTGTCGTCACGTGTCTGCCACCAAAAGATAACGGCGCGTGCCTCGACGACGCCTGCGCGCATGCGCACACTACTTCCGGAAACTGGAGTGCGTCATCGGGCGTTTCACGGTGGAGGACTCCTGTTTTGGTTTTGATAACGTCAGCTTTAACGTAGGCTAACAGCGCGGAATCTAGTCGTGCAATCTTGCAGTGAGACGGTGTCGTAACGCGGACATCCAGCAAACAAGACGGCTACTTTATACCCGTAAGGGCCTTTATGGGGGAGGGAATTGAGAAAGGGCGTTCTGCTTGTTAGTAGTTCATTTGAAGGACTGCTGAATTCTGCGTGTACTGATTGAATTGAGGAGGCGAGCTCGCTGACCAGTATCAGCTATCGTTACCTTCGAACGTGACATTTTCTAGCACGATACGAAAAACGTAATGATAGGGCAAAGAAAAAGAAATGACAGAATAATAACGCTGGCAGAGAGAAAATCAGCGTTTCTGTTATTTCTTCTTCTCTGATGCATATTTAGGTTTTTCTCATTGCGCTGGAAAATGTCCAGCTAGAAGTTCCAACTAACCCAACTTTTGGCATTCAGTCATTACTTTCTGTTGTATCGAAATTAAACTCACTGACAGACAGTCGTATTTGTGGCTTTTTAAGTAAAGCTCTTCGCTTCACTTAAGCGCAGTAGGCTACAACTTCTAGCTTAATTTCCACAGGCATAGAGTTACAAATTCCAAAAACGCCCCCAGAACAAACGCAGCATTCCCATTTCCTATGCTAGCAGTACTGTTCAGCGTCATTTCTGACTCGCTTCTGAACAAACTGGCTTTCAGGCGTCGAACGGGCATGAATGTAAAGGCTGAAATATATCTGGTGTGTATTCATTGATTGATACGTGGGGTTAAACGTCTCAAAACCACCATATGATTATGAGAGACGCCATAGCGGAGGGTTCCGGAAATTTCGACCACTTGGGGTTCTTGAACGTGCACCCGAATTTGAGCACACGGACGTACAGAATTTCCGCCTCCATCGGGAATGCAGCCGCCGCAGCCGGGATTCGAACCCGCGACCTGCGGGTCAGCAGCCGAGCACCTTAGCCACTAGACCACCGCAACGGGCGCGATCAGGTGTGTATGGATACATAGTGTGCAGACGCTCGCGCCACTAACGTTTGCAGCAAAGGCTGAGAAACACCAGCAAACCACAGCAAACCACGCCGCCACCTGTGGGGTTAGTCGGACACAGCATTTTTCGCTCAATGACGCATGCGCACAAGCATGCACCAATCGGCGCGCTCTCCGGACCGACGTCATGAACCGCAGTGTTGGTGACCCACCTTTGGAGAAATAGAAGTTGCCGAGTGCGTTGTTTCTACGGTATGGTTAAATTGTATATGACTACAGCGCCCCCTACGCTCCTTTCCTTATACGTTCTATAGCCCTATGCGCGTGTAGATAGTGCCCTGCGCGAACCGCGCCGCGTGTGTCTTGTAGCATTCCAAATTGTTTTAGGACCACCGGTGAGGTTTGAGCGCGCAAACGCTAACACCCTAGTTTATTTTCGAACCCACGTCAAGCCCCGCCGTGGTGGTCAAGTGGCTAAAGTACTCAGCTGCTGAGCCACAGGTCGCGGGATCAAATCCCAGCTGCTGCTTTCCGATGGAGGCGGGAATGTTGTAGGCCTGTGTGCTCAGATTTGGGTGCACGTTAAAGAACCCCAGGTGATAGAAATTACCGGAGCCCTCCACTACGGCGTCTCTCATGATCATATGGTGGTTTTGGGACGTTAAACCCCATATATCAATCAATCAACCGACACGTCAAACAGTAATTACGCTGAAATGCTCAATGTCGTGTGTATAAATGCCGACGAGTCTCACCGCGAACCAGGTTATCGACGGCCCGACGTTCAGTTCACCGCCATGAATCTGCAGCGTGTATTGATTGTAGAGTGACGTTTCATTTTGAGGGCAGAGATTCACCCGAATAAAAAGTCCACTCTTGAAAACACTGACTTCTCTCTTCGTCAACGTCCCGACACGTAACAGTTTGAAACTATAGGCAAAATAACCACTGGTCATTAAGAGTAACCAACTGTACTTCAAAAAAAAAGGCGAACGCGCAAGGGGAGGCAACAAGTTTGGCAGACAGGCGAGATTAATAAAAAAAAGTTTGCGGGCATAAAGTACTGGACTGTAGTGAAAGTTTGCGAGCAAGCACTGGACTGTATTGGCTGGTGGAGAATGGAAGAGGCCGTTGCCGTGCAGTAGGCTTAGATAGGCTGATGATAGTTTGCAACTATGCGCTGAAGACAGCCGTATACTCACCATGTTCACTTGTGGCCGGGGGAATGGCTCGGGGTGGTGAACCTGGACGGGATCCGTGGTGACGGAGCTTTGGGCAAAGCCACTCGATTCACTGCAAAGAGAAAGAGAGAAGTGATATAGAACGCAGGCTATTGTATACGTCAACTCCCGCCCACACGAGCAGAGAGCGAGAGAAAAAAACGACCACAATATGTAGCAGAGCGCAAACCTACTAAAGGGTTTACGGCAGTCGATAATGTCCCCTTGCAGAGAGTAACAAGCAAAAGCCCGGTCACTCTCAGCATCACCACGAAGCTGACAACATGGTTATGGAACCATGCGAAGCTTCGTTGAGACAACAAAGTGACCGACATAATGGATTGCATGATGACGTCGTCAACGCTTGTATATCTGATTACGCCCTTCCGAGTCAAATTTGTGAAGCTATGCTTCGCTGTAGAGTTGACTGATAGAATGTATAAGACAGATAACTAAATTCGCATTTATTTACATTGAGACGTTGCCATTAACCGCGTCCCCCTTAGCCCCACCCCCTCAAAGAATATGGAGATACGTAATAGGTCAATTACTCTATTATGGGAACTCAACAAATGTCAGACGCTCAAAGAGCGGGAGAAAGAGAAAGTATGGAAAGGCAGGGACCTTAAGCGGAAGGTAAGCGAGCGCGTATGCCATTGTAGCCACGTTGCTCTCGGGAAACCCTTATCTTGCATTGAAACCAGCGGTATTCTATCGCGATCGATACGCCGTATGGGGGGCAAAGCGCAAGCTTGCTGTCTCAGCGCATTAACATGGACAAAAAAGTGAAGAGCCATCATTACAACTCTCCGAATATACCCGGAGGTTTCTTATCAGAGCGATAACACAGCACCGTACTGAGCAGCGCTAACGGTCTTGGTCCTTATCGTTCCATGCTTTGTCGTGGCGCACCGTGGCGCTGATTTCATAACCATTTTTAACCACACGCCATAACCACACTTTTTTTTAGGGGAGAAGCTCTTCTTACTCTAACCTTGTCCTGCGTCAGGCGTAACTGACCGTACCTCCCGAACAGTAAAATAGATGGCGCTGTCCTCATCAACATTTGTCGTCTCATTTCCTAGAGGGCGTTGGTCCAAGGACGAATGGACGCACGAACGTACGGACGCACGGAAGCATGGAGGAATGAACGGATGCACAGACGGACGGGTGGTTGGATAGATGCACGGGAGGAAGCACAGACGGACGCACACCCTGACGAACGCACGAACGGGCGGGCGGCTGGACGCAGGGACGAACGCACGAACGCTTCGCCCCCCTCATCATCATTCACTCCATGAATATGCTGTGATATTTTTTTTTTGTGATGAACTACATGGCAGACACACACGAGGAACGAAATAATCTGCAAATTCCTTGTTATTTTCGTCCTCCAGCTCACCCTTTGTAACCAATATCGAAGGCTAATCAGAACGTTTATGCAATGAGGCGAACAACCCTAACTCACCAATGACGTCGCTTCCGCCTGTATACGTACCCATTTTTCATGCGTTTAGGAACAAGGTAACGCCGATTCTGCAAGCGATGAATCGGTGGCGTCGATAAACGTCACAATAGAACGAGAAAACCGAAACGGTATTGCGGAGGATCTGAATTGAGCAACGCCAAAAACAAACACTGCATCATCCCGGAGTATTGTGTGTATTATTGCATCGCATTAGAATGCATTTTGTGAAGAAAAAGCTGCTTTATCTGCGTCAGGGTCACCGCTGTGCGGTGCTTGCAGGTTACAAGAAAGAAAAATAATTTTTAAATTTTTATTTGTAGAAATTTTTTGTGGCTTCCAACGCCTAGAACATTATGTGAAGATTCTGCGACAGTCACAAACAATAAAAATTGAACAGAACATGAAAAAATCATTATTATAATACAAGCAATTGGCGATGCTCATGTTTTCTCTTAGAGAGAGTTTTGGTTGAACTTCGGAGGTTGCGCAGAAGTTGTTCATTGCGTCATACGAGCACAAGTTCTTTTTTAATATTTTTGCGTGCATATGTAATATATTTTGAAGTGACGTTAACGAAAAATACGAAATAACCTAGCACTAGATAATTCCTTTGGAACTTCAAGCTATTTTTCTAGAAGCAAGGGAGATACCTGAAAGCGTATAAGACGCCCTGAAGTTCGTACTAAGAAAGGGTGACCTGATATTTCATCAGTGTGACTTCTAGAACTACCACACAATCGTGTGACGTCAGCCTTTTCTCGAAGCAGCACGAAGGCGTTGCGTTGACTCCCAGCCAGGACGGCGAAATTTCGAAGGGGGCGAAATCCACACGCAGCTGGGCAGCCTGCTTTGTTTATGTTCGGTTTTCTCTTTCTTTAGCTTTTTTTCTAGTTATTTTGCTCCTTTTACTTGTGTTTATTCATATCTATATTTCTTCTCATTTCTTCCGCTTGCTCTCTCTGTCTGCCTACAATACGTCGTGGCCCGAGACGGCTGGCTATTGGCCTTTCTTTTAAATGCGAAGCATTTCTTAGTGAACTTCAGCGACTGAGCGTATCTATCTATCTATCCATCTGTCTCTTATCTATCTAAGCGCGCACGCTCAGCTGCACTATTGCAAAGAAAGACTCCATGTATACGTTACCTTGTTACTGCCTGTCCTCCAAACTCCTTTTTCCACGCACAGTATATGTGGGTTATAACGCGTGCCCTTGTGTACAAGAAAATATAACCATTCGCGCAGTCTCCACAAGTTATTACGTCACCGACAGAGCACCTTCATGCAGGCATTCATAATCAGCACCTGTCTCAGGTGCGCTAGCGCCGAACAATCGTCACCATTAAGGAAGAGGAAACAAACAAACAAACAAAGAACCCGTTAAATGACAGTTTGAGGCTACCGAAACGTATTATAGGGAACCTATAGAGAGGGCTAGTTGAGAGAGTAGAGAGAAAGAGGGGGGGTTTTGAGAGCAGTGGAGTCGAGCGAGTGCGTTTCTGTGCCGCAGCTCTATAAATGCGCATTTAGGCACACCTGCGTGGCGCCATATGCGGCTGTGCTCCGTTTCCCGAGAATGCAGATGCGCCGCGCCCCTTAGTGGGCGAGGAGTGGACTAACAAAGGAGAGGCCCTTCGCGAAATGCGCTAAATATTCCCCCTAAAGTACCGCATTACCACACGTACACAGAGCGCGACCGCGAAAAGTGATGTCGCGGCGCCGATTTTGCGAAATGTCAACAGCAAGAAAAAAAAGAGACAGTTCCAGCGCTAGGCCGAAAGAACAAATGCGACAGCCACAAATCGGATAAGGAAGAAAAAACAAGAGCGAAGACAGGGAGGCAAACCAGGCGCATGCCCCGTTGGCTACCCTACACTGGGGGAATGGGAAAGGGCAGTCTACAGATGAGAGAGAGGAGAGCCACGAATCGGAATGTTACACGAAGTAAGGCTCGCAGACAACATTCCTTGATACGATCTCACGCAACTTTACAAAACGTTGGCGTAAGGGATACGGCCGCTCCAAGAACAGTGGCGGCGGCCGAGCTGTCTGTCATCTCAAAGCGAAGGAAACGGTGAGAGCACAGCAGGTAAAGTACGCGGTTGTGTGGGCCGTGTACTGTCTACATTGACGTGTGGGCGCCCTTTAAGGCCTAACCACACGTACGCGTACAACGCGTCAACGCGCGGCGTGGCCTATCTCTATGAACCCTCTCTACCTACACGAAAAAGAGGACGCCCAACTAAACGCAGTGAAGTGCGCTTTCCCTCCACAGCGAGAGTGCGCGCACAGAGAGCAGTGTTGCCATCGCTGAACGTCAGACATCCGCTAAAAAGAAATGAGAAATCCGCCAGATTCCGCTAGATTCTCAAACATATCCGCTAAGTTTCCCGCTAGGGCCTATTTTATTCAAAAAACACTGCAATTTCGTATGATAAATACCTTTATCATTCTCAAAAGCTCCCCAAAACTTCGAGAGCTGAAATAACATATTGCCGCGAATAGTCGTTCAAGGAGTCTAACTAGAACACTTGAGGCTTCAGTGCTGCGGTCGTCGTCATTGGTGAACCTCATCACAGATGAGACTAAAAGTTATAAATGTTCGCACTGATAAAAAAAACTCACAGGTCAACGAAAAACACATCGAGGTCTTCGTCGCCGCTGTTGTCGTCTGCCACCATCTCCACAGGACCGCTGGTACTTGTTGAGGGACCAGACAGGTGACTTGGTTGCACATACGTTGCAGATGTCCCGATTGCACTAACAACTGCCGCGGGAAGTTCGTAATCAAAACAACTTTTCTGGTGTCGCTTCAGCCCCGCTCTTACGACGAGGATGGCATTTGTTGTTTCAGGCTTCAGCTTGTTCCTCAGCTTGGATTTTACTATGTTGAGCTGACTAAATGTCCTCTCTACTTCGGCATTTGAATACGGCAGCACGAGCATCGACATGGCAAATCCGGCCAGCTCGGCGAACGGGTTTTCGCCGAAGGCGTCCTTATAGGAGTGAACTTCACACCAGAACGACTGCGTGGACGATATTTGCTTCCAGTCCAGGAGGGTGATTTTGCCCCACTGGTTTTGAATTTTTTCGATCGTTCCAGGGGGCACTGCCATTGCTTCCAGCAGAGGAATCAATGGCTCCTTCACGACGCACAAAGCGTTTTCGACCGATAAGAGTGATGTTTTCTGGAGAACTGTGATGTTGTCGGGAAGTCGCTGTCTGATTTGATCTACTAGCGTGGTAATAAACCTTATGCAGCTTTCTCGCATCACAGCTTCATCTGCGACAGAGAACTCGTCGGTCTTCTGAGCTTTCATGTTGTCAACGTACGTCTCAAACAGGTAGCCCAGACATGGCTTGGGATTCAAGTGGTCCTCAAGTCTGCACGTCAAAACGTCAATCTGCTCTGTCGGAATTACGACTTTTTCAACCAAGCTTGAAAGCAAAGTCATGAGGTCTTTCAGCAGCTTTGTTTGATCCGCATTTTTCGCCTCGAATGCCTTGTTAACCTTCTGAACATCTGTCAGAATCGGTCTCAAAAAAAGCAAGTACCCCAGATTGATCTGGTTCTCGTACATACCATACAGCACCTCTGCCGCATAGCACTTTCAGTGCTCCTTGCAATCTCGAAGTGCGCCTTCAATTCGGTCCACTGGTCTACGATCCTCGATACGGCTATTTCGAGGGATAGCCATCGCGTCCTGCACGCTTGCACAATCTTCAGTGGTTCATCGCCGTCATTCATCAGACCGTAGAGCTTCTTGTACGCCATTTTCCGGGCAGGGGATCTTGCGAACCAGTTGTACGTTTCGCTTATTAGGTATTCTAAGATTCTGGTATTCTAAGATTGGTGCATCGCAGCTCGTCCGTTGTTTATTACGTAGAAAGCGATCGCCGCTTTGAAACCTCACGGATTTGTTTGTCTGAGATAGGCGGAGCAAGTGAACAGGAGCCTCTGAAGTTAAACAATTTCCGCATTTTTAGAGAACACGGGAATGGTTTCTTGCAGGGCGATTTTTAATTGGTCCACTGCGTGAGGTATCCGACAGAAATCCGCTATGTACAAAAATGGCCCGTCAGAAAATCCGCTAGCCGCTAGACTGATTTTTTTTCCGTCGAAATAAAATAAAATCCGCCAGATTTAGCGGGAAATCCGCTAAATTGGCACCACTGACAGAGAGGGCCACGCCATCCGCTGACGCGTAGGAACGCGCACGTTGGTTTAGCGCTTTACGGTCAAAGTTGCAGTTGCTGCTAGAGTGACGCAACCCCCCATCCCCCTCCACCCTTAACTGAATCCTCCGAAACTGTGCATCACCCATTGACATCGCACTGATGACCCTCAGTACATTATCAACACCGCAAGCACTGGAATAACATTTTCGTAAATTCTTGGAAGTACTGTGGATGTTCTATAAGCGAATTTTCGGAAGCACTTTCGGAGATCACATAATTTTTGAGAGCACTGTGGACAACCGATCAGGTTTTTCAGAGGCACCGTCAAAGCTTAGTGGGACCCGAACACTGCCCTCGCAAAATAAAACGTGAATTTACAGTTGATTTTTTTATGATAAAAGATGCGAGGTCGGATACTCGAATAATAAAGCTTATATAGAGGCGCAAACGAGATTCAAAAGACCGAAGTTAACTGAAAATAAGGCGTGAATTAGAAATACAGTTAGACAAACGCCAGTTGAGCTGGGCTCCGAGAGAGCTTATATAGAGAAACTCGGAGTACATACTGAACGATAGCAGAGCTATGTTGACTAATACACCTGTAATAGGTGGGTACATACAGCCTCATTCTATTAACATCGACTCGGCGTCTGTAAATACCGACTCCTGACATGACGAAAAAAAAAAACAAGGTGCTGATAGTGAACAACACTATAGTACCTCTAAGAATATGAGGGCTGGTTTGAATAAGATTTGCGCCTTCAAAAAGAAAAAAAAAACGTTAAGCAGTGTTCTACCCATCCGCTCTTCATATTTAAAAAAAAAAAAGTGGTTGAGCGTTTTTTTTTCGGTTATCTGGTCACACAGTGAAAAGCGCCAATAACCTCGCGTGCGTGAAGTTCATTTTTCTCAACACTCCGAATTTCGCTCTTAGGACCTATCGAGGAAATGAACGGCGTCCCAGACAAGAAACAAGAAATACGAACGAGGTGCCAACGGGATTTATGATGATTATAGTTGCGGTAACAAATGAGCCAAACAGAGCTGACATATTTTTTCTCTGGATTATGCGCATCAAGTTCACCCTCATTCGGTGCCGCACCGCAATACGCGCTAGCTGTACGGAGAAACGAAAAAAAACATCCTGCAATAAATATGCGTGCGATAGGGGGTTCGCAATCTTCACGGCATTAATCTCCGATAAGTCGCTGCCTCAGCCGCTATTTAATCTCGCAGAGTGCTCTATAGTCGATAACTATACGAATTTCCTTATGCGTTCAGTTGCCGAGCTTTTGCTGGCTTCTACTTCACACGCACGCACACGCACGCAAACTGACACGCACGCACACAAACTGACACGCATACACACGCACGCAAGCAAGCACACACACACCAACCAATGTTGAAACTAAGAGAAGTGTCGAAGGCCAAGATGACGGTTCGGTTAAACAAGACACCGCATTTCCCGTACGTGTGAAATATAGCTCCGCTATCTACAACCGAGAAAATCAGTTATGAGTAGTTTTCACGTGACGTCACGCACTGTGCTTTCGTGGTCATTAGAGAGCCAGAATATGGCGTTCAAAGTCACATTAATTCACTTTAGTTAAAATAAATCACTTGTCATGTGTTACACCCAAAACCAAGACACGAGGCGCGCTATGCATGATGGGAGACACTCGATCGATTCAACTGCCCGGGGCTCTTTAACCGCCACCGAAGTGCGGCTGCGGAGGCCGGTATAGTGAAACCCATGGTCTCACGCATGACCTCGTGCAACAAGGCTCACAGAATGAGTTTTTCGGGGAGGGGGGTGGGCACATGCTGAAGGCCTGCAAAAACCTTTTTTATTATTGTCCTCGGAAAGGCATACCTCTCAACTGAAATTACGGGGGTGGGACGGAAAAGGCACCTAAGAAGGATAGCATATCTAGGAATAAAAAAAATGGTGTCTCGTGATAACCATGTGGCATTGTTTGTGAGCACGTGAAATTTTATTTCAATACTTGCAGCACTTTCTAAAACATTGCGTAAAAACTGACATATGCAATTTACCATGCCTTGCTTTCTTAAGCCATTATAAGTACGTATTAGACAAATGTGAAGTGAATAGAGACCCCCTTGAAGTGGTGCTTGTTTTAATGTTGGCAGCGGAGAGGACAGCCTCGGAAGCAAAGGCAACGAAGCTCTTTTATAAAAGGAATGCTGACACTACACGGCAGAAAAAGTAAATAGTGAAACGGTAAGTCGCTCCACGTAACTATTCGCGTACTTATTTGCAGAACTAACTATAGGGCTTATTAGCAGTACCGATTATAAAATATCAGACACACAGCGCCCGCCACGGCGCAGAAAACAAAATACGTATTGGTAGCGCCTCAAGACTGATCGCATTATTCACATGTAGTACAATCTGCCGACGCAAAACACACTCTGTGATGCATTACCAACGCTTGACAAAGTATCAGACGAGGTGCACTAACAAGCTATATATGCAGCACGCAAGATTGAAGACATTTGTCGGGAGTTATATTGGCGCTTCGTAACTTGCGTTCTCGAATTAATTTCGCCACAAGCGGTCTTTACTATAACGCTTTGTCTTCGAGAGGTATATACCATGGCAATTGTTCTACACCAGGGTGCTCCACGTACAATGACAGCAGCAGGAAAAACAAAAAAAAAAGTCTGAGACAGAAGAAGCTTGCGTGCGCAGATGTTCGATCAGTAATCTCTGGCGATTCTGACGCAATAATGTATTAGTGACGCTTTCAATGTCTCAATTTATGACTACATTAGTGACAGAGACAACCGAAGAGAAAAAAAATGATACAGCCAGACGCACAGGCAGCTACAATCGGCAAGAACGACTTGGGCAACGTAGTGCAAATAACGCCTGATAAAAAGAAACTCGCACAGAATTGTCTGTTTCCAGTAAAACAAAACAAAATAAACAAAAAAGACGTAACACAACATTTGCATTGCGCGTGTATGGCGAAACACGACAGGATTCTGACATATTTTTTGAAATAAATCGACCGAAGCGATACCGACCCAAGATTCGTTAAAGTTTCTTATTCCCAAAACTTCTAAAGATTTCCTTGGTTAATCTGATTTGGCGACCTGTTTGCATTGTACGCATCCTTAGTCTCTGCACTGTGTACCCAATTCCACGAAATCAGCTTTCGCAAAAGTCCGATAATGCACTTTGAGTATTGCTTATTGTCACCTAGTACTGCGGTACACCCCGAATGTCTATGGAACGATTAAATATTACGCGGAGACTCTCGGCTCGCTTCACTGCACCCCCCCCCCCTCTCTCTCTAAGCTTTCAGCTCAGCTTTCCGAGATAACTCGGCGAAACAGTCTAGCAGCGTGGATAATGCAAGACATCACGTGATGCGTTTAAGTTCATGGGATCGACATGGTATATTAATTGTTAGGATTTCACACTTCAAAATTACGATATGTTTAGAGATGCCATAGCGGAGTGCTCCAGAAAATTTAGCGACACAAGGTGGTTTTAACATGCACCTAAATCTAACCTAGCGATTCGCCCCTGTCGAAATGCTCCCATTGCGGCCGCTTTTCGGTACCACCACCTCCTAGTCAGCAAACGAGCACCATGACTACCAGACCACTCTAGCGGCTTAGCCATAGTATATCAACTAGTAGCAAGCGCAAGCCGCATATTTGTTCAGACACGGGGAAACACCGCGTACGTTGTATGCGCGTGAATGCGGTAGTCCCGCGAAAAGTCGGGCCGCCTGCTTTCAGACGCGGGCGGCGCAACAATTTCGGCGTCTGGCGCCTCCGTTACGCCATAGCCGAAATCGTAGAAACTGCGCCAGTGCTCTGCGTAGCACCTTTTTATGTTTGGTTGATAGATTCTTGAAGGAGCAGAACTATACAGCGTTAGGAATTCATAAACGATGCATGCGTGCCTCGTCAATGACGACGCAATAACGTCAATGCCGCAGAGCCGAGCCTGTAATCTAAATAGGGCGCCTAGTCAGCCAAATATTTTTGCTCATTCGGAGCTCGCCCGTGATTCCCCGAAGTGCACTGTTGGGATTTTTCGAAAATAATGGCGGCTCAGGGTTCCTAATGTTGCCGCCCAATAGTGGTTTTACAGCGAAAGATGTTTGCGCCGCAACCACCTCCTTGTCCGTTACACTATCGCACGAAATAAAAAACAACAACAACAAAAAAAAACAATAGTAAATGACCAGGATGGAACGGGGTTCAATCCTGGGTCCGCTCCTTGCCAGCAAAATATTGCTACCACAGAGTCATTCCAGTGCTTTTCTATCTCTTACATAGTATTTATTACAAATGAGGTTGACGTAAATATATATATATATATATATATATATATATATATATATATATATATATCTTGGAATGAAGACGACGAAAGTTTGTGTGTGCACACGCACACACACAAGATAGTCTCTGCCAGTACTTATTTCGCACCAGGCAGTAAGTAACCATCGGTCATTTGTTTTTTTTCACGTCATTTGTGAACCCATGTTTTATTTACTATATACTGTGGCATTGATGGGAGGGGGTGTGGGCTCCGATCAAACCTCGACCTGCCTAAAAAATTTCTGCGTACGCCTTTGAGAGGCCAGACGTTGTTCAATGGTGATCGAAACCCGTACAATATGTCGCAATTTACAGTCAAGTTAAAAACACACAAAATGGGGTAAGTATTGTACGCTCAAGTTCTCTCTTCGTTGAGGAGATAAACAATTATCAAAACAGTGTTAGCTGTTAGAACACGCCCGGTGGACATTATCAAACACGCTCGATTGCCGGGATTTTATCAGCTGCAGATAAAGTGCTAGACGGCTCATTTAAGACCTGTACATAGATTACTGTTAACGCAAGATACCATGACGAACCCAGCCCAGTAAGTGGGCGCTTTCACATTAATATGCCAGCATAAAAAAAGGGCTTCACCCGGTATCACTAATTTAAACAGTGATAACTACGCGGTACTCTAGATGTCAATCAAATCAGCACAGCGAGTAAGTGTAATAGGCAGCAAGCAAAATTCGCAGTGTGCATATCTTCTCAAATGGTACTTCACGCGCCTTATTGAGCAAACATCCGGCAAAGCGGGATGACCATTTACCGTACAGTTAACTGCAAGAGTACATGCTACAGCAAAAGGGCGAGTTGGGCCAGTTGGCTTGTGTCTCATATTGAAACAGCGCATTTAGCTACACCCGCATACGTGAACAGAGAGTGGTTAGGCCTGAAGGGGGGCGTCACCGTTGTGTACCAGGAGTCTGTAAGCGTTGCTGCGCACACAGACTGACACGAAGGAAGAAAACAAGAGATAGCACTGTTTTCTTCTTTGTTCATCTATAGGTCACGTTAATGTTTCAAGTATGCCCCACCAAGCCATTTTCGCCTACGTCAAAAAAGTATAGGCACGCGGATTATATGTAACAGGGGTCTGAAACGCGAGTCCCACATATGACAGTCTTAATGTAAGGTATATTTGTTTATTCTCCGTAATATATGTTCATGAACGCCGGCGTGCCTGGTGTCAGACGACCTTTTGGTGAAACATCCGATCTGGTCAACGAGTGTTGAATTGTTTTGGAACAAAAACCAGTTCATAATTTGTAGCTTGTTGATTGATTGATTGATTGATTGATATGTAAGGTTTAACGTCCCAAAACCACCATATGATTATGAGAGACGCCGTAGTGGAGGGCTCCGGAAATTTAGACCACCTGGGATTCTTTAACGTGCACCCAAATCTGAGCACACGGGCCTACAACATTTCCGCCTCCATCAGAAATGCAGCCACCGCAGCCGGGATATGATCCCGCGACCTGCGAGTCAGCAGCTGAGTACCTTAGCCACTAAACTGCCGCGGCGGGGCATAATTTGTAGCTTGTGATGGGCGCCGTATAGTTCTGCAAATTTCAAGCATCTGGCGTTCTTTAACGTGCACTCTCATCGAAAAGTACGTACACTGGCCTCTACCAATTTGCCTCCACAGAAATGCGGCCGCAGTCGAACCCGCGACCTTCCGGTCAACAGACCAGCCGCTGAACGACCGAGGAGAATAGAAACTTTCAGAATGGGCGTCTAAGTTTGATACAATCCGGAAATAAATATCTGCGTGTTTTTCGAAACATGTCGCTCGACCCACTGCATTACTGAGGCACAAATAGAAAAAAAAGACCTTTAAAATGACAGTTGTTGCTGACATTTTAAACAGGCTCCACCACTGCCCTCAAATCACACACACACACACTTGCTCCTATCATATTACAACATCCTGGAGCATCGGAAAACAAATTTCAATGACCGACGCTAACTAGCTGAGGTGACTTTGAGACTCCACATAAACAACGCCCTTACTAGAGGCATGGTGTGCATTCCAGTTCAACTCACGCGGCGGTTGTCATGGTAGCCTCGACGGGGGATGCTAGGCGGCCGCTTGTTGACATGGTGG
>WOVY01009531.1:47500-381929 GCA_013436015.1 Rhipicephalus annulatus
GCAGCGGCTAATTTTTACCATTGGTTTCCTCGCTGCCAAGCGCACGTTTTTGCAAATTGATGCGCACTTCGAGAAACACAAGATAATACCACGATTGACGTGCGATGATCGCACTCGTGAACATTTGACACACACATACAATAAAGAAGACGAGCTGTTACTTCACGTAGCTCTGTATAATGTCAAGGGGCGCGTATGAGTCAATCGCGAGCGTCTGCCACAAACGCGCATGGTGAAAATTTTCCTTTCAAGTACGCGAAGTCAAGAGATGATAAACGCAAAAGACGCACGCGCACACCTTTTAGTTGACCAAACCACGTTTTTTATGGCACGCTCCCATACGCGCGCGGTGCGCGCATTCAGAAGCATTTTTAGTGGGTGAACTTTTCTTGACGGGCACTTGAGGTCCCGAGGGGGCGGCGCTTGCAAGAAAGAAGGCAGATCACGTACAGGAGAGAGGAGTGTTCCTGATGCAGGGGGAAAGAGTCGGGAAGTCTGTACATACCAACACCTACCTACCTACCTACCTACCTACCTACCTACCTACCTACCTACCTACCTACCTACCTACCTACCTACCTACCTACCTACCTACCTACCTACCTACCTACCTACCTACCTACCTACCTACCTACCTACCTACCTACCTACCTACCCACCTACCTATCTATCTATCTATATATAGATAGATAGATAGATAGATAGATAGATAGATAGATAGATAGATAGATAGATAGATAGATAGATAGATAGTATCTGATTTGTGATAGAGTTCTGTGTGTAGAGATTGTCATCATCATCATCAGCCTGACTACGTCCACTGCAGGACAAAGGCCTCTCCCATGTTCCACCAGTTAACCCGGTCCTGTGCTTGCTGCTTCCAATTTATACCCGCAAACTTCTTAATCTCATCTGCCCACTTAACCTTCTGTCTCCCCCTAACCCGCTTCCCTTCTCTGGGAATCCAGTTAGTTACCCTTAATGACCAGCGGTTATCCTGTCTACGCGCTACATGCCCGGCCCATGTCCATTTCCTCTTCTTTATTTCAACTATGATATCCTTAACCCCCGTTTGTCCCCTAATCCACTCTGCTCTCTTCTTGTCTCTTAAGGTTACACCTACCATTTTTCTTTCCATTGCTCTTTAAGCTGAACCCTCTTTGTAAGTCTCCAGGTTTCTGCTCCGTAACTACGTACCGGCAAGATACAGCTGTTATATACCTTCCTCTTGAGGGATAGTGGCAGTCTACCTGTCATAATTTGAAAGTGCTTGCCAAATGTGCTCCACCCCATTCTTATTCTTCTGTAACTTCAATCTCGTGGTTCGGCTCCGTGGTTATTACCTGCCCTAAGTAGACATAGTCTTTTACAACTTCAAGCGCACTATTACCTATCTCGAAGCGCTGCTCCTTTCCGAGGTTGTTGTACATTACTTTCGTTTTCTGCAGATTAATTTTAAGACCCACCTTTCTGCTTTCTTTGTCTAACTCCGTAATCATGAGTTGCAATTCATCCCCTGAGTTACTCAGCAATGCAATGTCATCGGCGAAGCGCAGGTTGCTAAGGTATTTTTTATTAACTCTTATCCCTAACTGTTCCCATTCTAGGCTTCTGAAAACGTCCTGTAAGCACGCAGTGAATAGCATTGGGGAGATTGTGTCCCCCTGCCTTACACCCTTCTTGATTGGTATTCTGTTGCTTTCTTTATAAAGCACTATGGTAGCAGTTGATCCCCTGTAGATTTCTTCCAGAATGTTTATATATACTTCATATACGCCCTGATTCCGCAGAGTCTGCATGACGGCTGATATTTCTACTTAATCAAACGCCTTCTCGTAATCTATGAAGGCTATATATTGTTGGTTATACTCTGAGCATTTCTCTATTACCTGATTGATAGTATGAATGTGGTCAATTGTTGAGTAGCCTGTTCGAAATCCTGCTTGTTCCTTTGGTTGGTTGAATTCTAATGTTTTCTTTACTCTGTAAGCAATTACCTTTGTAAATAGCTTGTATACTACAGAGAGCAAGCTGATCGGCCTGTAATTCTTCAAGTCCTTGTTATCTCCTTTCTTATGTATTAAGATGATGTTAGCGTTCTTCCAAGACTCTGGTACCCTTCCCGTCAGGAGACTCCTCGTAAACAGGGTGGCTAGTTTTTCTAACACAATCTGTCCTCCATCCTTCAGCAGATCTGATGTTACCTGATCCTCACCAGCAGTTTTGCCTCTTCGCATGCTCTCCAAAGCTTTTCTGACTTCTTCTATCATTACTGGTGGGGTGTAGAGATTGTACTCGCTTATAAACCACAAGATGCCTTGTCTCTAACGGAACCTTAACTAGACATATCGGTTACGGATCTCAATACTTTCACAAAACCTTTTTTAGAAATTATTACATTGAAAATAAGGCATTCTTCTTCATTCGTTTTCTATCAATGCGCGCTGTGTTGGGATAATCTGTTTACACGACTGATTCCAATCAATTCGAAGGGCGATAAAAAGCCAGGAGATTCACCCACCGTGGCATCCTCATATAAAGCAATCGTAGATAATCCTGAGTCCCCTTATCAGGTGTCATAACAGTAAGCACAGAAACTAGGTGTTCGGTGACGTTTTAGCTAATGGCGAGCTATCCGTGGCAGCGAGCGTGTGAGAACGACAGGCCGAACGTAATCACTGTAGTTCCTTTTAACGCGATATCGTTAAAGAGGCTCGTTTCGCCTAAATTCCGGCGTCGGCGTCGTTGGTTGTGAGTGAAAAATAATGATCTTTGCGCCACGTAATAACCGAGAAAGAAGCAAATAAGATAAACAATAAAACCTCTGGGTCTCAGTGCGAATCAAACCCGAGTCGTTTGGGTGAAAAGCGATTGTTCTATACCACACAGCCACGCCTCTGCTTGTGAATACAGTCAAAATTATTTTCTATGCTTGAAAATGCAGCCAAATGAACTTCATGTCTTACAAAGACACGCGTCCTCAATGCATGCTTCACAATACAACGTGAAATATTGCCGTAAGAATTCGTGGTGCAAGCCTACATGGGAAAATCATGACGGATATAGTCTAAAACTAGTGACTCACTACAAAAGGCACACACGCTGCTGCATCCTGGCGACGTAGCAAGTGAATAGCCTGTGCTTAAAGTACACTACAAAACCGAATATCACTGTCCCGTTCAACTCTTAAAGTTGCAGCTTAAGGGCCCCCCCAATTTTTATCTGTGTTGCAGCCTGCAGCCACCTTGAACGGGCATGCAAGATGGCTGCTTTGCTTTACAAGAGCCAATAAAATTTCCGATTTAACGTAACAAACAGGCAGAGATGCCACAGACATGTTAGCTTTACCTGTTCAAGCAATTGTACACGATTATGCACATTGCAATAATATATGAATTTCTTAGCCTTTTGGCCCTGTAATTACTCTTTGTTTACCCCTTCAAACGAAATGAAAGAGAAACGACAGCAGACATGATCACAACGAGAAGATGAATCAAGCGCGTACACGAAGAGAAGGATCAGAAACGGGCAACGTGTGCGGCACGAGGTAAAGATCACTCGTTGACATTGAATTGTCAACCAAATGGGCAGCCTATTTTCAAAGAACGCAGAAGAGTAAACACTAAGCCACACTGTGCGCCAGTCACGAACCATGCCCCGCAAAAATGTCCGGGCCTTCGCAGGGGATATTTTTGGGCAGTCGTGCGTCTAGACAGATCTGAGCAACAGTTCTAATGCCATGCATGGAGGTCGAGCCCTCACTGACGTAAGCGTGGCCGTTATTTTGTTGCAGTTTGTTTAGTCTCAGAAGTGTCTGAATGATTTCCGGCTTGATATTTGGCTATGTTAGCAAAACTAGAAAAAAAAAGGAGAAGAGGAGAGAATAATGCAAAGATTGTAATATACTCTAAGAAGGAAAAAAGGAAGAGTATGCGCTACTATTTAGGGGCATGAGAAGAGAAGAGCCCCGCCGCGGTGGTCTAGTGGCTAAGGTACTCGGCTGCTGACCCGCAGGTCGCGGGTTCGAATCCCGGCTGCGGCGGCTGCATTTACGATGGAGGCGGAAATGTTGTAGGCCCGTGTGCTCAGATTTGGGTGCACGTTAAAGAACCCCAGGTGGTCTAAATTTCCGGAGCCTTCCACTACGGCGTCTCTCATAATCATATAGTGGTTTTGGGACGTTAAACGCCACATATCAATCAATCAATCAAGAGGAGAAGAAGAAGAAGATTGCTCCCTCGCCACGAACATGACTATATTTGAGGAGACGCATCACCTTCATTTCGGGTTGTACAACTCTGCTACGGGAGTATATATACAAAACGTGTTCCCTTGTTTCCTTAAAGAGAGTCATACAGTTGTCAAGTCACGACTAAATGAACGCAAAATGTAGCTAAGAACTGCCCCCTTCCTTCTTTCTTTCTTTTCTGGTAGCTTAGGCTTCCCTATTTTACCCAAACGAAACGCGGTAAGCCTAATTTAGTTTCATAACCCTTGGTTTCTCGCAATAAGCTTTGC
Source organism: Rhipicephalus annulatus (assembly GCA_013436015.1). Classification (NCBI taxonomy): domain Eukaryota; kingdom Metazoa; phylum Arthropoda; class Arachnida; order Ixodida; family Ixodidae; genus Rhipicephalus; species Rhipicephalus annulatus. Next base: position 52,019 of record WOVY01009531.1, read on the forward strand.
TGTTTTTTTATTGCGATAGCAATTATATGGACACTCTCCACTGGATTTTGCCGCCGGCATCGGCGTCAACAGTGGCTTCGAAGTCATGCACCGTATATGTATACGTATCTATATATATGAAAACAAAAGAAAGAAAAAACAGGAAAAAAAACACTCCAGTGCGCGTTCTTTTTATTTCGACAGATCGAAGCTTCCATTCAAGTGCAAACTATTTATGAATTACCACCTGTTTTAGTTTATTTGTGCTCGCTTTGTTTGCCATACATATGGTGCCTGTGAGCTCTTGGCATTAAATGCAGAAGTGAATATGACGATTCTATACATTCGAGTTTGCAGCCCACCACCTTGCCACTTTGTCGCTAGAAAATCGAATGACGCACATTGTTAGCAAGGTCACAGCTTTTTTTTTTTGCTTATATCTGGTGTATTGCTTCAAGTTGATCTTTTTCTGGTTAACCTCCCTGCCTTTCCCTCATTTTATTCTCTCTCTCTTGTTGCCACAGACTACATATCTGGTCTAGACGTTTTTCCCGGCCTTTAACTTTAGTGCCGAGGCCACTAGGTATAAAAATTTTTGCAAGAAATAGGTAAGTAAAGATATCACCCTTTCTAAATGCGTCTTTTAGCCCTCACTCCTAAGCTCCGAACATTCAGCACTCGGTTGGTAGCTTGCGCTCTGTCCCGTGTTCTTTTTTTCTTTTTTTTTTGCTTGCGCAACATGCCCACAGTTCACCCCTTAGAGTGCTCCCAAATGACATAAAGTTCAGAAATGAGATAATGGTTTCTTCCTCACCTTCACTGCCCTTCCCTCACGCGCTATCACTTCCTCGTTGCTTATTCATCCCAGAACACTGTTTGATCAAGGTCTTTCTAGAAAACTCTGCCGTTCGGTTGTCGAGGCTCCCGAGAACCCGCGAGCCAAATAATATTGCGCAGCAAGTGGCCTGGAACGTAACATGAATTCGCAAAGGCAGCTAAATATTACTTTCTCTCCTCTCGACAAATGATGCTATATACTGGAAAATCACCGCGTCACAGGCCAAGTATCAGCCATTGGCTGATTTCAGCGCGGCACGCCCGGCCGTTACTGGGTCCGCCGCGAGAGGCCGCGACTTGTCCTCGCGCGCACATGCAATTGCATGGAAAAGCCGTGCAATAGAAGAAAAAAAAGGTAAAGTGCTAAAGGTCACAAGGGGCACGTGACGTAGTTTCTTTCCCGTGCCATCACTCCCTGCTTAGCTTTCTGCACTTTCAAGGAGCTAAGCAGGGAGCTAAACAGGGAAGAGAAAAAAGCGATCACAGCATGCGACGAATCTCTGTAATTCCGCTCGCACTAGACGGATTTCAAAAACATTTGCGGCAGACACTTCACGAGGCAATAAGGTCTTTTAGTGAATCCATTGGCTAATAAAAAAGTGTTGCAGGGCCCCTTTAAGGCAAAATACTTAGGCGGCTGATCAAAAGCGAAAATCGACCGGCGTCCCGCGTGGGCAGCGTCAAATAGAGGAAGCAAAAAATGCACAGCTCATGGCGTCATGACGTGAATTCATTATGACGTTACAGATCACCGAAATTCGTGACGTCACAGTAGCTGCCACGTTGCGTAACGTTTCACTGTGACGTCATCACATGAAATCGTAACTTCGCCAAAGCTGTGCCTATTATAGAGGCATTGCAAAACCAGGTGACGTGTCTCAGATCCCGGAGGCCAAGTGATACAACATTAGGTGCTGAAAGACTTCGGAGGGTGGCGAGGCAGCATCGATGCAATGACTGAGAAGGAGAAGATGGCCTTGGCCTTCGAGTCGTCAGTGCATAGGGGACCCCATCGGCATAGCCAAGTAGGCGTTTGGGGGATTCAAACCCAACCAAAATTTTCAGTCTTGTTTGCTTGTATGTACACGCTCAGAAAAACGCACGCGTGGACATGAACATACATCCAGAATAACTGAACACCTACCCCCGACAAAATTTTTGGCTACGCCGCTAAGGAACCATATGAGTTTTTGCTTCGTGAAAAAAACGTTGATAATATAAGCACTGAGCGTTGAAGCCTATCAGGACTTCCCGCTTTTCGCCTACACTCTGGTATCATCACTTGTGTAGTAGTAAAACGCATAAAAAAACAAGGTAGACAGTTGATTGCACACTATAGACAGGTGGGACAGGGCAGAACGAGCATGTGATTGAACCGAGAAGCAGGGCAGAAGACTGTCTTCAACCGATATTCTGTGAATACGGAACAATATAGAAATTATTTTTCCATAACGTCACGCGAAGATATTGTTGCCGTCACAAACTGCACCGAAACGGCGGGAAACTCCGGTAGAGAATAACAAGCCCGTTATTTGCGTCACGGGAGGTCTTTTAGTGGCCCTTTATTGTTAAAATACGCAATAATAACCCTCCAAGTTATTATTGGATAATCTTTCCATGCACATTCCTTTTCCAGCAAGAAGACAAAATCCATACTTGGAACTCTGATACAGCTGAAGTGTCACCGACAAACTCGCATTAGCTCGGCAGCAAATCCGACAAGTTCAGACAAGCTTAGTCGACGTGCTCCCACTCTCTCATCCTCCTCCACTTGAGTCGGCAGGAAAACCAAATCGGATTTCACTAGAACCAAAAGTGCTTCGGTGCCGCAATCTCCAGCTGCTCCGCTCGTATAGTCTAGCCTTCCCCTCCGTTTCTTCCACTACCATCTTCAGCCAAGTACAGCCCACTCCGCAGTCGAAGTCAATGAACCTACCTCGCGTTAAGGAACCAGCTTATTATCACAATAATAGTCTCCCCCGATGAACTTTTTAATGTTTTTTCGGGCGTTCAAACATGTTTGCGCGCGTACTCTTTGCTCGAGCAAGCGTGCGCGTCGTGGCGTCGCATTTCGACATTTCGCACAATGGCCTTATACAATGACGCGTCCGTTGGTGGTCCCAGCAGCTCCGTGGCATTTGCTGACAAACACACGCAAAATACAGACACGACGCTGACTCACGCGCACTTACATACGCGGCAGGATGGATCAGTCTTTCGTTTATAGAGACGGCGAGAAAGGCCCCGGCGTGGCAAACGAAAGCGCAAAATGACGTCATTCATTCGACTCGGAGAGAAGGGAGCGGGTCTCGAGCATGTGGGGTAAGGCTTCAGCGCCGGTACGGTCGAATGACGTCACGACCTGATTGCAAGTGACGTGGAGGCCGTCGATCACAAGCAACATGGCAGAGGAAGCTCGGAGGACCGAAGAGGAGAGCAGAAGGCGCCGGCGTCCATTGCACGAATACCATGCTCGTATATATATTAACGCGCGGGGTGAAGTGCGTCGAGCTGCCTTATTGAGCAATTGGCGTCACCAGAGGAAGAGCGAAAAAGATTGACTCTCTGATTTCAGCCACTGTTATATTTTTATCACTGTATTTTCCTTTTTTTAAGACTTCACGGACTTCTTTTACTGGCAGTTATAAGTAATATAAGTATGAGTAGCAGTGGTGACAAATTACTAGTTGTCTTTTTTTGTCCGACGTATCACGGAGTCGTCCGGCTAGGTCGTGTCCCTTGTCCCTTATTTGGCAGCTTAGTCAGCCGGATTTTGTATATATATATATATATATATATATATATATATATATATATATATATATATATATATATATATATATATATGCAGCTACAGACCATCCATACATCGTGTCTGTCTAACTATTTTTAGACCAAGCACAGTTGTACTATCACTTCAAAGATAGCGGGAAATCATTGTGTGTTCACAGACACTCTGGAATCCTCGAGGTCATATTTAGCGGTAAAGCTGATGCATGAACAATGCTGTTGACTGCTAAACATAACCTGTCGCGGTCGTTTAGTAGCTAGAGTGCTCGACTGCAGACTCTAAAGTCGCGAGATAAAATTTTCGGCGCGGCGGCCGCATTCCCATAGATACAAAACGGAAAATAGAGAGGGCGAAAACATTCTATAGGGCGAAATCCCGATATGAAGCCTGTGGGCAGGAATCTTAGCAAGTCGTTCATAAAATAATCTCGGCGACCAGACGGACCCGTTGAACCAAGGCCTCGTGGACTTCGGGAAGGCCGTCGCAGAGGGCATCATCCGACAGCGTAGTGTGAAAGGGGGCGCAGGATGTCTGGGAAGGGCGGTGATAACTTTGAGACGCACTCCATTGTGTCATGGAACGCCGTTAGGGAGTTTGCTCAGCCCAGCAAAGTCTGGGAGTGGTCGGCTCAGGTCAGCTCAGGTCGTTGAAATGTTCGATCCCTCAATGGTATCGTGCTTTGGGACGCAAAACAAAAATAATTATCCCGGTCAAAGACGACGGATAACACGGGGTCATTGTAATGGCGCCGAAGATGCTTTTCCGAATCCACAATCAGTTCCCTCGGCGTGCAACCCATGAAAGCATTTGATATTTGCGCGTGCAGCGATTGTATTCCTGCGCCATTCATCGTCGCAGTTCGTCGATCACACAATGCGGCACTACGATAACGTTATCACCGCGATAAACTTGACACGGACGCTTCGCGATAAAAAAAGAATCGAACAAGTGCTAGAGCGCGAGAGGAAGCCGTATGATTTACCTTCTTACAATAGTAACCGAAGACCGTGACTGCAGACGGGTTACGTTTATAGTATCAGTGCCTTTTACGGCACACCTCAGGTTTTCTGTGCCGTTGCGGAAATGCTCTTCCGGAAGCCTGCTTGCTGCCTGCAGCACCACATAACGCTGGCCTCTTTCTGACGTAGAAAATGAACTGAAAAAGCGGTCCTGGAAATCCACTAAAAATGCAGTATTGGCATTGAATGTGATGCCTAACTTCGGCAAATGTCCAAACTTTGCCTTAATTTCTCAATTTGGGTCCTTTTTGGAGGAAAAATTTGCTAAGTCAAATCTCTCTCTCTCTCTCTTTCTCTCTCTCTCTCTCTCTCTCTCTCTCTATATATATATATATATATATATATAATATATATATAATATATATATATATATATATATATATATATATATATATATATATTAGGCGGATGTCTGCCGAGGCTTTAGTGCTAATAAAAAGATGCCTTGAGCGCTTGAGCGGACGAACGTAAGAGAACTGTTCTTAGCTTTTCGTTAGTTTTTTTTATTAGGTACTGATAAAAGCTTTTGTACGTTTGTCTGCTCACACCAATCTGTAATGAAGTTATGAGAGGTGGCACTTCAAGAGAACTTCGTTTATTACGTCGACGTCTCGGCCAGAGCCTGACGTTTTATCTTGATAAAGGTCAGGCTCTGACCAAAACGTTGACGTGATAAATGAAATTCTCTTCAAGTGCAGCCTCTCATATACTTTTACACATAATGGATAGCGTCGCCGTGGCTACAGTTCTTGCAGACACAGCGACATACTAAAACTTCTGATACTTATTAACGTCACTCATATTCACTGTAAAGGTTTGAGAATGCGTGAAGAATTGATCGTCTAAACTAAAACGAAACGTTTTTGCTACTACCCTTGCAAATGTCACGGAAAGCAGGGATTATGGACGACCCTGAGCGGAAATATGTATCACAAAAACCTTTGGCGGGCAATGTGGCGGTGTCGGATTAAGAGCGTATACCTAATTATTTATTTGTTTATTTACTTTTTTAAGAGGAAAGGCGAAGTAAAGCATGCCTACTATGTTTCAGCCTTAGGAAGTTTTTTTTTCGCGTTAATATTCATTGATGCTTTAATGCCAACTTTATGTAGCAACAAAATAATAACGTATGTACATCGATACAAGACAAAGAAAAAATTGTTTTAGTTTGTTGAAATTCAGTTTAACCACTTCTTGAACGACGTGATTTACTTGAAGGAAACGATTTGGCATGCAAGACACTCCTTCTATAGAGATGTATTTCGCTCGGCATACTTTGACGGCCAAACAATGGCGCATCCATAAAGTTGACTATAAATGAACCAGAGGGGACTCTCGCACTAGTGTCTATGGGAGCTGCACCACACGGCGCTTCAGTCACCATGGAAATGATGGGAAGTGCACAAATTCGACTAATCTTCGTTCTTTCAGTTCGGGTTGGTTTCGCGTTCCCTCGATACGCTTCGTCCGGAGATGACAATCAGCAAATATTTAGTAGCTGCACTTCATAACATTAACGTTTTAGGCTCCCCAATTAGAGTCTGGTCGCGGAGTTCCCAACGGTCTGTTTTTTTTTATATTCGAGACACAGCCATAAAGAAAACCACGAGTACGCTGGAGACCCACAAGCACGAAGAGTAGGCAAGTTTGTGTACTATTTTTCATTGGCATAGTGGTTGAACGATCGTAGCGCCTGGGTCCCCTCTAGTTGATTTAGGAACCTCTGTGGGCGCGCCCACTCTGCGAGGAGCCTCGGTTGAACCACCAAAGCGGAGCTCTCCCAGAGGCACTATACTAAGTTTGAAACATCATGTGCGACGCTGTGGAAGCTGTAGAAGTAGCTCGGCCCGCAAAAGGTATCACTCCGCGCGTCTCGCGGTCAGCTTTTTGTCGTTGTAAACGGTCGCGCTAGCCGAGCGCTTACAACGTTACTTTCATGTAAGGTATACGAAACATGCTCATTTAATACTGAGCCTAAAAATGAAATATTTCGGGAGGGAACAACGATGAACTATTTCTTAATGCGAACGCATCAACTGCAAAGAGAACAACCAATGCACAGCCAGCGATGTTCTGCCGCACTTACCCACGCAGAAGCCAGCGGGAGTCACCTTTAAAAACCGGTGCTGCGTTTGTTTAGGGGCCCCGGATTGAGCTGAACATAGCCTGTCTTATTTACCTCCAATTGTAGTAATGAGGTACGCTACTCCTTTATTCTTCCACACTTCCTTTACACAGGCAAGAAAGCTATCTGAGGATACGTTCGGAAAAAAACCTTCTTTCCTTTTTATCTCTTTCGCTCTCTCTTGAAAATGAGATCATGCATTCGAAACAACAAGAGGATAACCTAGTTAAAACTTCTTTCTCTATTTCTCGGAAAGTAAACAAAAGAAAGGCACACTGTTCCTAATGTCCACGCAAAAGAACTTACAAGTGCGTACGTGGATTCATATATCTCGTATGAAACTGGTAGAACGGACACACGACATCTATCAGCGTGAACTGGAAGCAAAGGCGTTCTGCGAAATCCAGCCTTTTGTAGCTGGTTTGGCAACGCCGCTTAACAAAAGAGAGAGCACCCGCTTGCGTCACACGTAAGCTACGTTAGGAGCAGCGTATGTTCTATGCGTACCGCATATAATGGGCTATGGAATAAATCCTCTCGCATCAAGTGCTTAAAGGGCAGCGGGATACACAGAAAGGTTTAATAATAACCAAGAAGTCTCCTCTCAGTGGAGCAGGCGTCGTTGCCGAACTGTACAACTAAATATAGCTGAACATTCCACCTTTTGTGCCGAAGTTGCCAATAACGACCCCGGTTAGACGTAGATTCGTGCTGTTGCACGCAGAAGCTATGCCATTTCAAGGTTGAATATACAAAAGATGTGACAATATCGCATTGAAAGGAAAAGCAATGAATCCAATAGCAAACTAGTATAGCAAAATAGCAAAATAGTCTATCTATCTATCTATCTATCTATCTATCTATCTATCTATCTATCTATCTATCTATCTATCTATCTATCTATCTATCTATCTATCTATCTATCTATCTATCTATCTATCTATCTATCTATCTATCTATCTATCTATCTATCTATCTATCTATCTATCTATCTATCTATCTATCTATCTATCTATCTATCTATCTATCTATCTATCTATCTATCTATCTATCTATCTATCTATCTATCTATCTATCTATCTATCTATCTATCTATCTATCTATCTCTGAGCGCCCACCCTACATTAGTAAAGCTAGCGTCTTGCAATATATTTCTTGGTGCATAGCTCACAGTCTCACAGCAGACGTGCCAGCTGATGTTCCTACAGGAATGGAGAGTCGACTACATTTACAAGTAAACGCATGACGCTCATTGTGTCGTCCCAAGCAAAGTAATACCCCGAACCACTGCAAGCCAATTTCAGCAATATTTAGAAGAATTCCGAAAATCATTTTACCATACGTTATACTGCTACGCAATATTTTCATCATGTTTTGTGTGCTTTACGCTCTTGGCACTTGTCATTTTTACAGATGGAGATTTTCTGTTCTCTTCTTTTTGCGTTGTTGTCGCCGGCACGTATTTATTTGAATTTTTTATTACTGTTCTGCTGTAAGTTCGGTGCTCAACTAGGTACACATTCACGACTTGCTTAGAACATCTACATTTCGTGCACGTCCATCTTAAAAATTATGACACTACGTCTGTGCTATTTTTCGTTTATTTCTCCTAATCATTACACCTGCCGAGAAGCTCGAAGAGGCAGGCTAGATTCTCGACCATGGTCGGTGCGTTTCGACTGGTGCCAAATGGGAAAGTGACGCCTGCACGCTTAAATTAGGCAGCGCTTTAAATCACCCCATGCGGTAGAAATTATTCCGGCACCTTACCCAATAACGCGGCTCACAATCATATTTTGGTTCTGGAACGTGAGGACCCAACAAATATTATTACGTTTATTTCCTCAGCTACGACTTTTACTTTGAGAATAGTGTTGTTTAGACTGGAGAATGCATCGCCAACGAAAATCACGAATCTTTCTTGAGGTACAGGTAGTACTGTTAAAAATAGTAAAGAAGGAGCAGTAATTCATGTATGGCAAGTACAATGCACGAGCGAGAATTCAGCAGGTAACTTTCTTACGATGAATTATGCACTATGAACTATGAAATTCAGCCTTGTCATTACATAAAACCTGATGAGCCCGTTAGTTAAATCTGCAGAATGTTGTTTGCAGCCAACACATGTCAGTTTGTTTTTTGTTAGCGCTGAAATCAAGTCCCTCACGCTATTTGCTCTCATTTTGTTGAAGCTGAAGCAGTGCGCACGTGAACGAGTCTTCCATCTTTGCAGGATTGCTCCTCGCAGAGGCTTCGTAGGCTAGCTCACCGTTATTCACGTCATGGCAACGCTTTAAAACTTCACCAACGACAGCGCAAACGTAGCCACGGAGGCGTTCAAGGTACGCGCGCCATATACGCGCTACGGCGCTTCTGACCGGAGAGAGCGATCTAAGAAGCTGACGTGCGCGCCACCTGTCGTTGACATGAACACCTGCTGCACCCTCCGCCGGGCCCTGCTGTCTCCGTTGCTCCCACCTCCACTTATAGTCACCATAGGGTAGTAGACCTACTTGTCTGGTCTTCGTTCTTTCAGCTCCGTTTGGCTTCGCGATGTCTGGATGCACTTTGTGACGAGACTAAAATCAGTAAATGATCAGCAGATGACAACGAGCAAATGCTCAGCAGTTGCACTTCACCACCTGAACCTTCTAGGCTTGCGAATGCAAATCGGGTCACAAAGTTCGCAATGGTGCGTTCTATTATTGGAAACGAAACCAAACCAGATCAACAAAAATTTGCAAGCACGAACACTAGGAAAGTTGGAGTAATACACAAAACTTCCACGGTACATCAACAATCGTAGAGCCAGAGCTTCGTATAGTTAATTTTAGAAAACTATGGCTGTGATATGAATGCCAAGGTGACCACCACGTGCACGCACTGAGAGTGTATACTCGGGGCAAGTGCGGGCGGCCTGGAAGTTGAGAGATAGCAGAACAATGAGACGCGTGATAAATGCGTGGCAATATTGACCCTTACCAAGACGTCATCGGACGACTGTTGACGTCAAGCCTAACCTCGAGCACTCGCCGCTTGAAGAGGGCGGCAGGCCTCTTCGCGGGAAACGAAAAGGCAAATCGCGCTTTGGAGTGCCGCCTCTTCAAGCGAGTATGTACACCTGCAAGCTATCTTCGCGGCTGAGCTGCTGGAAGCGCACGGACGTGGCGTCTGATTTTCCAGCAACGGCGGCCGAGTTTCCAGCGCGGTGAAGTGTTTCAATCTCTATCCCACCGGAGCCCCACGACCACAGCCGACGAAGCGAGGAGCTTACATCGATCAGCTCATGTGTGTAGATATATACTATAGGAAGTCATCCAGCGACATCATCATTCCGCTAGATTCGAACCTGCCACATAGCTACCGACGAGCGAAGGAGGAGATGTTAACCGGGAAACGCCAGTATTCATTCAATCCCTCATTCATTCATAAACTTAGGTAGCAAGAAACACCGATATACTTTGATCCTAGATATTACGTGAAAGCCGCATTCCCATCTCGACTAGATCACGATGCGACCTCGCGGATAGCTTATTACGTGTTAATGTGCCACTCGTTTCCGTGGTGTTACTTCGGACCACGTCAAATGATTCGAGAAATGACGATGACCAATATCACCAATAGATTCTGAGACGAAAATGCCAAAATTCTTCCCCGCCCCACTGTAGAAGAGAAGAAGCGCGGATTATACGACGGGGTAGTTTGAAATCTACCTGTCGTGTCATGAATGCTGGCAGCGCGGCGATTGTAAACAACGTCACGTGTGCCGTGACTGACTCATCTGCGATTGCGTTCGCCTCGTGAGTACACCTGAAAGTAGCCCGCGCGCTAAATTTCAATCTGGAGTACCCACTTCTACGCCGCGCAATCATACTCAATATTCCGCAGCAGAAAAGTCTAAAACTGCCTCGCATTGTTTCACTGAAAAATCGAAAAAAATTAAGTATAAGAGATTGATCTGAAGGATGCTATTTTTGTGTCTTGTTTAGTCAGCCATCTTTATCTTCCCTATAGTCTTATTTGATTTGCATACACAGATACACAAGGACACAGAGGAAAGAGGGAGAGAGCAAGTTGGCAACTGCACCTGGAGGGGCACAATGCCTGCTCACTCTTTCGGGAGGAGAGAAGAAACAGAGGAAACAAAGAATACAGGGGAGAAAGGGGAAAGAAGATGAGGAAGAGAGAAAAAAATGACGTAGACTTCGACAAGTATGAGTAAAAATAAGTAAATTAATTTTAATTAACTAATAATAATAATAATAATAATAATAATAATAATAATAATAATAATAATAATAATAATGATAATAATAATAATAATAATAATAATAATAATAAAAGTCTTTCGAACGGGAAAAGTAGTCACGTTTATTTGTGTACAAGGCTGGGGACCTTTTTTTAGGTTCACAGCTGGAAGGGGTCGTAAACAAACTGGCGTATGTTATGAGTACAAAAATGAACAAAAATAAAAGGAAAAAATGAATGAAAGCTACTAGCAACAACAAACGAGAAACGCCCATGAGTGGGTGTAGCAGTTTGAGTTAAGAGTCGTATAACTGAACTGGGGTTCCTGCGTACGCAGTGGTCCGTGTTTTTATCTGTGCTGTTTTTCTGTCCTATTTATCGTTTTTTTCTTGTAGGTAGATGAGATTGTCGTGCGTTTGTCTGAATACACGTGCTTATCTGCTTGATCGCCTGACGATTATGGCTTAAAAGTGGCTTGGAGGTCGAAAATAAACATGTTGTTGCTATGGTGGCACTCTGTCCTCTCAATCTATTCCTTCCTGTGTCCATTTTTTTCGCCTCGCGCTACATAAATTTCTTTCAAATGCATCACCAACAAGCCCACATCGCCACTCTTGTCGTGTAACTAAGAATAACCGAAAACGCGTTAGTAGCCGGCTGATAAGACCAATGAGAGAACGCCACGGAAACGTCGTCTGCTCCCTTCTTTCCGTCTGGACGTCGATCATTGCGGAAAGGAATGTCTAGAAAGCACTTGCCTGTGACGACAATTTTTTTTTGTAATGTTGTTTATGTTCCACCTTTTTTTCAAAGCAAGGTTGCCATTACTGTGACCCGTCGACGTCGAAGTCTGATGATTAAATGCTCAGCCTCGCTTGATTCATGAGGAGGGGCACAGTAAAAAAAAAACAATGAAAACAACGCGGACGGCATGGACACTTAGTGCCATGTGGCGGGCATTATGTGCAATCAGGCAGGTTCCGGCATCGTCACGCAAATCTTTACGTCAGACGTAGAAGCGCACTCAGTTGGTTTTCGTTTCAGTAATACGGTTTTCTGGTAATTAAAAACTATTTTGAAATTTTTTAAGCAATTCAGTTATCGGGCTCGTGAGAAGAGTGCCCAAGGAACATAAAAGCACCATTATCCTGACATGGTTGAAAAATCGCAGGAGTTGGCCTTTAAAGTAAAGCGCATCGTCGGCATGTCACGATGACTCAGTCAATCAGACGCTACAGATCTGACGCACGCGACGCTTGACGCGCGATTCTCCGCGGCGATGATTCATACTCGTGCGCAAACGCACATAGCGACGGGTAAATTGGGCTTACCGCGAAATTTTCCGCGCGCATCCCGCCGTACTGTGCCATATGAGAACCTTTGGCCATAGGTGCATCGACTGCAACAACGTTTCTGCGGATAACTTTTCGAGCGAGCTATATAGCTGCGAACACTCGCGACAAGTGTGAACGTCATGCGCCGGCATTTAACCGCACAAACAACTATACAGAACTCGAGTTAACTATTCGTGGTCGCGATGTCTTCTTTCGGCTGAAGAAGTTCTTGACGTTTCCCGCAGATTTATGCTTTTTCATTTTGTTTTGTAGGAACTATGAGTCATCGCTGTACACAGCGGTTGCCGCTTGCAGGTTCGGGGAGTAACTGTACATCTGGTTGTAAGTGTATTATCGGTGTCAAACAAAACGAGAACGGCAGGAGGCAATAGAAACGGCACAGTGCACGCCATCCAGTCGTCACCATTGACAGGCTCGCAGCAAACCGGTTTGGCTGTTTTGCGCATGTCCGTGATGACGACGGGAGCGCTTGCTATATATATCATTGTTATTGCTTGCCACTGTTCGTGCTTGACTTGACGTCGACAGCATAGGCGGGCTCAGGGCTCCTCACCGAAGGGGACAAACGTTAATCGCCGCGCCCCTCCTCACTTGTTAAGTCAAAGTACGCGGCATATTTCACCCTTTCTTAAAATGACAAGCCCCCCCCCCCTCAACCGAAAGTCCCCCCCCCCCCCTTCTACCGATCGTTCGCATGCCTGAGGCCAATGCTACCTTTTGGCGACCGCCGCGGTAGGTTATGGTGATCATTGTACCGTAATACTCGTTGTTACGGCCTCGTATTCCTTGGTCTTAGGGTCCCGTCAAGCTACTTACGGAGCTTTTAACCCAACGCAACCATACAGCATGTACAGTACGATTCATTGTTAAAGAGAATACTCTAATGAGCACCTGTAATAATGCAGGCCCCATAACAGCAAGTGGACTTATAGAAACATCGCTTTTGCACAGAACTAGTCTATCAAATTGAGACAACATTAGTATTCAATCAACAAAAAAATCAAGCAGCATTTCGTACAGGCTACTCAACAGTCTACCACATTCATTATATGAATCAGGTGATGAAGAAATGCTCAGAATACAGCCAACCACTATACATTGCCTTTATAGATTACGAGAAGGCATTTGATTCAGTTGAGATATCAGCAGTCATGCAGACTCTGCGGAATCAGGGCGTCGACGAGGCCTATGTAAACCTCTTGTAAGAAAGGTACAGAGGACCAACTGCCACTATATAGTGCTGCATAAAGAAAGCGACAGAATACAAATAAAGAAGGGTGGAAGACGAGGGGATGCAATCTCCCCAATTTTGTTTACCACGTGCTTGCAGGAGGTTTTCAGAGGCCTAGAATAGAAAAAGTTATGGAAACGAATTATAGAGAGTACCTTAGTAACTGGCGCTTCGCCGATGACATTTTATTTCTGAGTAACTCAGGGGACCAATGGCAAATCACAATCACTGCATTAGACAAGGAGATCACAAAGATAGGTCTTAAAATTAATCTGCACAAAATAAAAGTAATGTACAATAACCTCCGAGAAGAACAGCGCTTCGATGTATAGGCAGCAGTTCATTTGAAATTATAAAAAACTACGTCTACTTAGGACAGGCAGCAACCGTGGAGCCGTACCACGAGATTGAAGCAACTCGAAGAATGAGAATGGGGTGGAGGCCATTCGGCAAAAATTCTCAAATCATTCGTGGTAATCTACCCCTAACCCTCAATAGGAAGGTACATACCACTGCATCTTACCGCTACTTGCCTACGCAGCATAAACCTGGAGGATTAAACAGAGGGTTCAACTCAAGTTGAGATCGACGCAGCGAGCGATGTAAAAAAAAAATGATAGGTGTAACTTTAAGAGACAAGAAGAGATCAGAGTAGGTCAGGGAACAAAGCAGATTTAAGGATATCAAAGTTGAAATTAAGAAGAAGAAATGGACATTATTCACGATAACCGCTGGCCATCAAGGGTAACTGACTGGCTTCCAAGAGAACGGAAGCTGGTTAAGTGGAGCCAGAATGGAAGGTAGACGAGATTAGGAAGTTTGCGGGTGTAAAGCGGCAGCAGTAAGAACAGGATCGAGTTGACTGACAGAACACGGGAGAGACCTTTCTGCCGAAGTGAGCGGAGTCTGCCTGCCGCTGCTGCTGCTGATAATGAGTCTATCAAAAGAAATAAGGAAAGCCAACAGCCAGCAGTCTTATGCAAATCTGTTTTTATAAGAGAGCGGAATGGGAAGATGGTGCTCGAGAAAGTCCTCCCTTTAACGGTGGACCCATCTGTGCATGCTGGAAAATGAAATTGAATTGAATTGACTACCAACCCGAAGGTTGCGGGATAGAATCCTGGCCACGGCAGTCGCCTTTTGATGTCGGCCCAGCAACAGAGGCCCATGTCACTAGATTTAGGGGCACGTTAGAAAGCCCCGATTGGTCGAAACTTGCGGAGGCCTCCACTGATAAATCAAGCCTTTGTAGCGTGACCTTCCTACACAATCATCATTATTACTGAAACCATTCCGCGAAGCGAATGACGTTTGATGTCATTTACCCTTGATGGAATTTCGGCACCGAGGCTTGGGTATTCATGATGTTTCGAAAAATAAGCCCTAAAATGTTGAAAAAACCACAAGAAGTAGAAAATCAAACATTTTGTCTCTTTCGTTACTAATCACCTCTTCCGTAGCGACAGAAGTTTTAAGATCACTGGCGACATCAATTAGGCCAATCCCTGATGAAACCAAATTGATTAACTGTTCATTTGGCGGAGACAGGCAGTCGGGTGAAAGCTGAGTTGACGTCCCTGTCACGAAAAGCCCACTGGCGCTCTGAATGCCCACGAAGCGGACTTTGTTAATTAGTGCAGACGAACGAATTGAGATCAAATTGACCCTAAAAACCAAAGCTAAAGCGCAAAGCTGTACAACATATAGACGAGCTGAATGGCGTCAACATTCAGGACAGCTACTTCATAAGCAAATTATCACCTGCCCAGTTTTGGACCGGCTCCCAGTCGGTTTCTCAGTTAGTAAACCGTTTTGCCAGAAACTTGAAAACTCAGAGCAATTCGTCACTGCGGCGTCTCTCATAATCATATAGTGGTTTTGGGACGTTAAACCCCACATATCAATCAATAAATTCGTCACTGCAGTTAAACCGATCATTTAACTAGGAAAAAAAAACGAACATTAGCGGTTCAGTGCTTGCATCAAAGTCGTAAATTATTAAAAACTGCGAAAACTACGTCAATGCCTGTTGAGAAATACCGGAGATTCTGGCTGTAGACAACGCGTATTGATAATAATTACTCCATCCTTACCTCACAAATGGGTGGCATATGTGTTGACGAGATTTTTATATTGCAAGCTGAACAGCAGGTGCTTCTGTTTGTTTTCTTTTTGCATGTACATTATGCTAATTTCTGACTAAGAAAAGCATGTTAATACACATGACATCGCGTGTTAAAAACTCAACACGGCATGTGTGTGTGTGTGTGTGTGTGTGTGTGTGTGTGTGTGTGTGTGTGTGTGCGTGTGTGTGTGTGTGTGTGTGTGTGCGCGTGCGTGCGTGATAAGTTGAACCACTTGTATAAATATCCCACTGCCCCCTGCCTCATTCAAGAGCCGGTTTATTTCTATTGCAAAGGTGCCAACCTTGTAAGGTGCTAACTATGTAAAGATAAAAGTGGTGTCCCATGAACTGGGCTAGCATGAATCTACGACTGATCGCACCATTGACCAGATAAACGGGAATATCAAGAAAAGACGGTGAAAGTCAGGCATGTATCTCGAATCCTCTGAGATACAATCTGCAAGGCCGACACTCAATCGCAAAGATGGAAAGCTACCCACGTCTTACGCGCTGCGCTTGCGTCATGTGGGTTGACGACGACGAAGTGTCTCTTCATAGAACGCTTCTCCTTTCTGCTCCTAGAAATTTCATTTTAACGAAAGAGACAAAATAACATGAGCTATTCACGATTGGCCACTCGTGCACTTGGGTTACTGCAACCCCCGGTTTCTCATCCGCACATTTTTTCACTTCCTCCGCGGTTCCGCCCCTAACCTCGCCGGCATTCGCAACAGATTCAAGAAGCCGCCACTTCATAACGCGCAACGAGGATGTCAGGCATCGCTTATTCCGAAGTAAAATAAAAGTAAATAAAAATACATTAGCCCGTACTATACGAACGTAACGGTCTAACCATCCCAAACAGCGGGGAGCACGCGAAATGACGGTTAGCTATGCTACGTTAGTTCGCAGGTAGTTGACCTTGAGGCCGCTACCCTCTTACGCTGATGTCAACGCAGCTCGGCAAAGTGTGTGTGTGTTTTTTTTTGCGAAATACAGCGGCGCTCAGCGGTTTGTTTTTTTGTTGCCGACGTTGTCGCAAAGTAAAGCGTTCGGCTAAGAGCGCCCTTATCAGGTTCGACGCACGAATTGCCGTGTCGCTCCCCTGGGGGCACCGCTTCTCCGCAAAACACCAAGGCAGGCACAAACGGACGGATGGTTAATTGCGTCGGGCCAGTATATAATCGTACAAACACAACACAACACAGCGCGCACGCGCCTGCAAGAAATTTGGCGTCGCGGAAACAAAAAGCGCTTTGCCTGCGCTACTTATCAGGTCTTTTCGCGAGGATTTTTTTTTCCGTCCGGCGGCGAGTCAAAACAATCACGGCGGTTATCGCTCAGCCCACGAACGAGCAGGCAATTGCATGGCACTATGTTGTTTCTACTGTAATTTTTAAAGTTTCCCGCGTCGGCGTTATCGCGCACTCCGTTTAAGTTCACGCAAGCAGAGACGTGTTTACAACGCAACGATAGCGAGTGAGTGCGCTTATCTGTCGGTCCACGAACGAGCAGGCAATTGCTTGGCACGGTGTTGTTCTTTCTGTACTTTTTGAAGTTTCCGGCGTCGGCATTATAGCGCACTCTGTTTCAGTGCTGAAAATTTCCTTCCTCTCTTCGTGTATGCTTTTGTTACGTTCGTTTCTAATTTATGACGACACTAATATCTTTGAGCAACGTTCTTTTTACGTACCTGAAAAGCTTTTTTTTTTCACTTCTGCCGGCGGCCAAGCCATGACTTATATCATTCTTAACAGTCACTTCCTTCCCCATTTCGGGAGCCTTGAAATATGGACGCATGACCGAGAAAGTGCTTTTTATGCCAGGGTCCCCCCATGTGGATACACCGGTATCATTTCCGTTACGGATGTGACGTCCATAAAACGCACACGAACAGAGCAGAAAGAAAAACTACAAGAAAAAGTTTCATTGATTTGGATGTATTTGTACGTCGAACCAACGACCTCTGGGTTCACAAAAATACATGTCGGGCGCTTTTAACCCACTGCACTGAGCGGTGCTTACGCGTGAAATTCACAAGTGCAGCTTATATCACTCGCATTTCCTCCCTTTCTAATTATATAATAATGATAACTAGGAGTTTACGTCCCGAAACTACGCTATATGATTACGAGCGACGCCGTTTGCAGTGGAAGGCTGCGGACATTCGCACGTTCTTTAACGTGCACTGAAATCACGCAGTACAAAGGCGTCTAGTATTTCAACTAGGTATTGCGCGGCAATTTATCAAAGCTAGGATGGTGAGTTAATTGCGGAGCTTCATCAAGTTCCTTGGCACATACACGCTAAAGGAGTTTTACAGTCGTCGAGGTTTGCATGTAACGTAGATGAAGACAGAAGGAAAGGGGAGAGAGATAGAGTGAAAGGGATGAAAGAAGGAAAAAGATAGAAGGCGAGAGAACGACCCCACGGAGAGAAAGAGAGAGCAAGAAGGAGAAAAAAAAAAGAAAGTGATAGAGAGATGACCAAGTGAATTTATGCAGAAACATATAAAAAAACACAGACTATAGAAAGAAGTACGAAAAGAAAGAAGTATGAATTTGCATGTTACACTGCAAACGTCGTCGAAAGACGATAGTCTTGCGTCTGGAGAGAGTGAATAAAACGTTTATTTGATGTTATGCGCGAGAAAATCGGTGAGCGGTATACTGGAGGCGATGCGTTAGAGTCACACGTCACACGTGTGACTCTAACGTTGATTCTAGTTGTGACTCTAGTTGCTATGCTATAGCACGTCACACGTGAGACATGGGCGCCATCTGGCAGTTATCTTGCAAAGCGAAAGGCGCGCACCCTGCGCGCCCGTCTCGGAGGTGATAAGGATTAGAATGCAAGGCGAAGAGTATGTGCCACCACCGTGTTGTCTTAGCAAAGCGTTTGAAAAAGTTGCCTTTTCGTGCAAGCGTTGCCTGTTCAGCGCAACGTGATAAACGCTACGGCCCCTATAATTACTTAAGTATGCCTTTTCTAGTAAGAGACACACATCCAAAATATTGACGTGTTGTTATGGTGCCTCAGATGTGCTCAATAATTGCTTTTTAAATGACAACCACCATAGTATGAACGCTGAACCTTGAGCAATATTAGTGGGCGCTGCAGATGGGGTCGGCCGTTTGGAGTATCGTTTGGCCACTTTGACGCTGTTTAGGGTACCGTTAAGGGCGGACAAACAGACAAATGTCCAGACAGACAGACCGCAATTTCTGCGTCGAAGGTTCCCAAAAAAGACTATGGTATTTAAAAAGAGCAATGGCGGTTATGTGTAGCATAGTGCAGCAAGAAGTGGGGAAGAAAGAAGTGAGTGCATAAAAGGCCAGTCAAGCCGGGACTCGCTAGATGCCTAGCACTACTGCTGCGACTCAGCCTTGATCTAGATGGCGCAAGCTCAGCAATTTTTTTTTAAATTCACATCATTTAATTTGTCCCGCTGCGAACTATGACAGTCACGCAAGACATATAAGCGTCGTTATAGACCGAGTAACGCGGCACGAAGACGGCGGTACCGGAGAAGCGAACTTGCAACTAACCGATTTCGCATTGAAATAGAGCACGTCAATGTTAATTAGCCCTGTTGACGTGCGCGCAGCTTGCGACTGACGTTTGCCGTAATGAGCCTCTTTCGTGTTTGCGAAACCTTCCGACCCCCTTCCTGTGTTGACTCTAATAAGTGCGTTGCATAACGAAACGGACGTAATTGTTTCCAAGAGTAATGATTCTTAAACGGAATGCGATTGTATTGTAGGATACCTGCGGCAAAAGACTTTGGTGAGTGCGCAATTATTCAAAACGTCATGCTCGATTGAGTCAGTGTGAAAGCGGGAACATAATGCACTTTCGCTGCTATAAAAAAGTTTAATAAGGCAAAAGCTTCAGATTCCTCACGAAGTGAAAAATCGGACCATCGGTGTCGTGGGTCACGCCTAAAGTCGCTAGATTTTTTTTTTGGGGTGGGGGGGTGGGAAGAGGATGGAAGGGGAGGGAAGGGGGAAATGTAGAGATTTCAGTATATTGCTTATCTATTGCTTGACAAGCTCGGTATTACGGCATTAAACCACGGCATTTATTTTTCAAATGTTTCCATGATGCTTGTAAGCGTTTTAAAAGTTTTGTTTTTCTTTACGTGCCCAATGTTTTGGCCGCTGTCTGTCTCGAAGTTTCCGCGGTTTTCCTTTGCTGTTTAATTAGGTTTATTTGGTGCAGAAAACACGCAGGCGAGACCCCGTACTACCCGGACAGTTTCACCTGAGCAGCGCCCGAGGTTTGTTCTTTAATTATAGAGCTCTGCTGACCTTTATAGGCGAGACGGATTGATTGATTGATTGATTGATCGATCGACTGATTGCCCCTTTATTCAGACGCAAACCACCAAGGGGTGTTGGCCATGAAACGAGCGGTGCCTTGCTGCGTAAAAGAATTTGTTCATAATTTCAAATGACCAGTAATAGATTGTTTTAAAGTCATTTGTTAGATTATTCCACAATAAAAGAAAAATAAACTGACCTGACTGTCTATTCGCAATCCAAATTATCGTTTTCTCGTTATTTCATATCTAGTTTCCTCTTTCTTCGCTCTTTTTCATTCGTAGTATATGTTTTCCTTCCTCCCGGAAGAGAAGACAGGCGTTGTCCCCTTCGAGATGGTTGTTGTCAGTGTGCCCGCTTTCTTTCTCTGCGTTTTCAAGTGTAATAATAATAATAATAATAATAATAATAATAATAATAATAATAATAATAATAATAATAATAATAATAATAATAATAATAATAATAATAATAATAATAATAATAATATAATATGAAGTGAACTCGCAAAACGAGCATACTGTCAAGTCGTGTGACATGCCTCAAGATGGAATACCCGTTTTACAGCAAATGTAAAGATTGCGCAGAGTGTGTACGAAAGCGCGCAAGATGCACGTTAGGCGTAATGAACTGTACGCCAGAGACGCGTTCTATGTTTAACCAGCGAAATGGAGAACAACTGCTCACTTCTTTTTACATACTCATATGCTTTTTTCTCGTACGAGCGACCATGTGCAATGCAAATTTCAGACATGCCACAGAGCGCGAGGAGACGACTGCAAAGGCACGACCGTATTTGTCACACGTCCTGAAGGCGGACGAGCTTCGCAAACATGAG
Source organism: Rhipicephalus annulatus (assembly GCA_013436015.1). NCBI lineage: Eukaryota > Metazoa > Arthropoda > Arachnida > Ixodida > Ixodidae > Rhipicephalus > Rhipicephalus annulatus. The sequence goes on from WOVY01009531.1 coordinate 72,889, forward strand.
CGATCGCTGCCGGCGACGAGAGCGGGTGAACTCGACCTCAATGCGACTGCTCCGGTTAGAAGCAGCACTGTAGGTTTTCAAATACGCGGCGCCCGAAACGACACACAACATGCACAAGCACTGTTTCTTTTAGGGGCGAAGCTCTTTATAGCGACACCCGTTCGTCCCTCGTAGCCGTTGTAGTGTGTAACGATCATAACATTTTGACCTCCAAGGTGATGCCGGTGAGAGATTTCTTCTGTGCGTTGTTAAACAATAAAAAAAGTGCTCAATGTACATATCAATGGCTGCTTATGGGGAATGAGAGACAGAAGCATTCGGCTTTTAGTTAACGCGCACGCTGCGATCCCCATTAGCAGCCATTGGCATGTACATTGAGCACTATCTGACAAGAAAGTGTTGCTACGTTATGCTCAATGGGTGTAAGCTCCTTAGTTTTAGAAAGCTTTAGCGAGCTTTGAGCCGCAGTGCTATGTATGAATACAATGAACTAGTATATACCATGAACTCGAGGTGGTTAAAGGTCGGAAGTAGATACGAAGCGCAAGCCGTAAGAAAGTAAAAGCCGAATTCTCATGTCTCTCATTTCCTATTAGCAGCCATTGGCATATATATTGAGCACTATCTGACAAGAAAGGGTTGCTACGTTATACTCGCTGGGCGTAACCTCCATGGTTTTAGAAAGGTTTGGCGAGCGTTGGGCCGCAGTGCCATGAATTCAGTGAACTAGTATATACCATGAACTCGAGGTGGTTAAAGGTGGGAAGTGGACCCGAAGCGCAAGCCGTAAGAAAGTGTGCGTGCGCCACCTCTAGTTTAGTCTTTGGAACGTCCACTGGATGGCGGTGCTTATATATGGGGAATATATGATGAAAAGATGCGAGTGGTACTTGGAGTGTTGAATAGATGGACGAACGGACCCACAGACAGATGCATGGATGGACGCATGAACGGACGCAGGGGCGGATGCATGGACGAACGCAGGGACGGACGCACGAACAGACGCACGCACGGACGGGCGGATGGACGCATGGACGGTCACACAGACGGGCGCATGGACGAATAGAAGCAAGAAGGAATGGACGGACGAATGCTTCGCTCCTCTCTCCATCATTCACTGCGTGGATGTGCTGCCAATTTTTTTGTGCTTCTTTACTAGTATTGCTTGTGTTGGTGTGTTTTTGTGCGTGCGTGCTTTGTGTCCTTTTGCGCGTTGCTTCTTCGAAAATCATGGCTGATTAACTGGCCCATCAGTGCGTATTAACACTGTAGGCTATCCAGTTCCTCAAAGCCAATTAAAGGAAAGATACTGGCGTCAAAGTTTGTCGCAAACATTCACTTTGAAGCGATGCAAGGCGCAGTCGGTTACGTTATCCAGACAACTAACTCGTTGTAAAACCTGAACTAACAAAGAGTTTAAGTATATCAGAAAACGTTTACGTTAGCGTTATCGCCGAGCGTTGAGTAGCCATATGCGCTAGGACACTCCAGCAACAACATACTTCTGTTCTTTATCCTTTATACACGTTGGTTCCCATAGTTGAGTACGAAGTACTCGAAATCGTTAAACATTTTTTTCTAAACACAACATACTTCCTCTGCGATTTTGCTTGCATACACTGTAAGCAATGACTGGGCACTCGAGGCCCACGGGACGGCTTTATGCTCTTCCATAGTAGAGTACCTCGTACTGTAAATCGTTAACAACTTTTTCTAAACACAACATGCTCAGGCACACGGGACGGCTTTCTGCGCAATAGTAGAGTACATCGTACTCTAAATCATTATTAACCTTTTCTACACACACACACACACACACAACTTTTTCTAAACACACAGCAAGGGACGGCGCACTGCTCTCCCATAACAGGGTACCAAGTATTCGAAATCGTTAATATGCGCTAGGACACTCCAGCAACAACATGCTCAGGCCCACGGGACGGCTTTCTGCTATGCCATAGTAGAGTACATCGTACTCTAAATCATTAATAACGTTTTCCACTGACACACACACAACTTTTTTCTAAACACACAGCAAGGGACGGCGCACTGCTCTCCCATAGTAGAGTACCAAGTATTCGAAATTGTTAACCGCTTTTTTCTAAACACACATAGTTAACTTGGAAATCGTTAAACACTTTTTTTCTAAATATATAGAAAATTTGGTTTCGAATTTTAACTGCGGTAAGGGCTCAGTTAGTCTGCTGGACGGCACTACGCTCTCTCATAGTAGAGTACTAAGTACTCGAAATCGTTAACCACTTTTTTCTAAACACACATAGTTGACTTCAGACATAATAACAGGGCCTCATCAAGTGTGAGGCCCACGAGACGGCTATATGCTTTCTCATAGTAGAGTACCTGGTACTCTACATCGTTATTCCTTTAAAAAAAACACAAGTGTACTGTGCAGCTCGACAAAATACAGTCATCAATGGTAGGTGAATTCAGTTTCCTCAGACCCTGAGTGCTCAAAAAAAACTTAGTGTAGACTGTACAGTCGCGCCCAATACGAGTTGCAACATGCTGACCGTTGTCAAAGCGGTGTCAAAAGTGCGCAGTAACACCCGACATAAAAACCGTAACATGCGTAAGCACTGTTTCGGCTATTTGCATATGCAAATGATTTTTACATTTGCTGGTGCTAGGATCCCCTTCGACGAGGGCCACTATGCAGCAGGTCATACTGAGTGCCAGTGTACATGCATGTAACAGTAACTCACGGGCATTAAAGCGTAAGAAATTCTCTCCAATAGCTGCCCCTGCAGTCTTCTATTACTACATAGCCTTGATGCCATCTTACATTACGATACACTTTCCACCCCCTCACTCAACTTTCTTTGCTTAAGCGGCGCCACTATACAGCCTATATTTCTGATTGATATATAGGGTTTAACGTCCCAAAACCACCATACGATTATGAGAGACGCCGTAGTGGAGGGCTCCGGAAATTTCGACCACCTTGGGTTCTTTAACGTGCACCCAAATCTGAGCATACGGGCCTACAACATTTCCGCCTCCATCGGAAATGCAGCCGCCGCAGCCAGGATACAGCCTATAATTCTGTACCCCATCTCACATCGAACAACGTTTCTGTATTTGCCATCTGTTCAGCGCTCATCATTCTCTCTTATATATTCGCCGCCGTTAACTGCTTTAGTGTTAGCAATCACCAAAGGGCCGTTTTATGGTTTGCCAAATTGAGTGAAGAATTGTATACCTACATGGATGCGTGCTTCTCAACACAGCAGCGGGTGATCGGGAAATGACTGCGACCGTGGTATACAATTGTTACAGATGTTACGCAGTAAAAATAAAAAAAGGAAGAAGACAAAGGCGACAGCCTTCATACTTACTTATCGTTCACGAAGGAAAAAAATATATTTTTTGTTTTTCCGGGACATATCGATTTTATCACGACTATTCGGCAATCCAGACAACGCCACAGACGCCTAATCGTATTGATGTTAATTTTCCACACGGGTACGTGCGCATGGCCTACGTAATATCTTAAAACATGCATAACCGAAATGTTCGCGCATTAATTTTTCATTGTTAACAAGGCTTCTACGCGGCAGCCCATACGTCTTGCTCCTATTAGACAATGAATAGTTGGTGTCCATTTCATTTGTTCTCCGTCCATGCATTAATCTGCTAGCCCCCCCGCCTCCTCCCTCAGTATATATAAAAAATCTTATCCTAAGAGGCGCTCATAAGCATGGCGACGAAGCAGAGAAAACGGACAGATGAAAAGCGCAAGCAACTGATTTTATTCTCGGGCAATTCAGACTTCTTACATACGAGCCACTTCTGGTACACGTCTGCGCTCCCAGCGTAAAGACGTGAAAGGACATTCATAAAGAGAAATTCGGAAAGCAGCAATATCGCTTTGTCTGATAGGGCAACTGCATTCTCTGCTTCGTCCCCTTATTCTCACGTGCTTCTCGGGAAAGAACCGATTCCAGCTAAACCGAATAGCAGTGTCGCTGAAAACAAGTTTTCTGATGTTTCTGCTCCTAGCGTGGTTCACCGGTGCCTCCTGAATACGAGCCATTGCAAGCTCTCTTTACGTCACTTGGTTTTACATATTCATATCTGGGGTTTTACGTCCTAAAACCACGATAGGAATATGAGAGACGTCGTAGTGGAGGCCACCGGAAATGTCGAACATCTGGTATTCCTTAGGGTGTAGTGACATCACACAATACGGGGATCGCGCCCGCGACCTTCGATTCAACAGCCGACCACCGTAAGCACTGCTCGATTACCACGACGGATGATCAGGAATCTACAGTTGTCGCCTTATGCCATCTTTGACTGGTCCTTTCCGAGCGTTCTCGTGAGAGAGCGTGGTTGCGTCTTTTTACTTTCATCAGCCTCTCTCTCTCTCTTTTAGTAGAACGCTCTAGAACGCTCCAAAACGGACTAGTCAAAGATGGCATTCGTAGAACTCTCTTACAAACGACGTACAGATACACCGAGATCGGAGTTCAAAATACGGGAACTTCGCGTGGCACCGCCCCTCGACGATGGCGCTCCTGTTGCCAGCGGTATCTCTTCGTCTTTAGTGGCACGGAGTGTTCGCGCGATCCGTCACGTACGTCGGCGGTCGCCTTATCGGTATTTTCCAGAGCCCCCAAAACGCGTTCGAAATTTCCCATGGCATCGATGTTCGCGGGGCACACGGGGGTGGCGTTTGTTTGCAAAGAGGAGCGGAACTCGGCGGCATAACGCTGCGCCGCGATAAAAGAAAACGGTAAGCACACAAAGGCCGGGCCGAGCAGTTTCGCAAAACCGAGATACAGAGAGCGAAAAGCCACGAGATTTAGAGAATCAGTGGCACCGCCACAAGGGAGTCATTGTTAAAGAACCCGGCGAAATGGCTCAAATGCCGTTAGCGATAGGAGCGACCCACAGCGACTCCCGCCACGGCTCAGCGAGGTTGCGCAAGCGGCAGGCTCAAGTTGCAGCGTTTTGCTGGACGTAGTATATACTTTTTTCTAAAGACATATTGGCGCCGCCATCTTGGGGATGTTAAGCCAAAGTTTTTTATATACAGTGATGTGAATTAATGAGGTCATGAAACGACGCATGCATCAACTCAACTATTTTCATGTTCGTGCATTTCTAGTTCACTATAGTTTACCGCGACGCTGTCCATTTAGTTGTGAAAGATGCGGAACACAAAGGTTAACAGCCCAATATGGGAGCACTGAACCCCCCCCCCCCCCCCCGTAAAGTAGTTTATATGTAAGAATAAGAGCTCCACTTTGTTTGGCCACTTCTAAGGCGTTTTTTTTTTCTCTCGCGCAGGCTCTAGAAGCTGCGGAATGACGTCAGAGATACGACCGAACACTCGCGCGTCTGCATGCACGGCCATCGCAGCCGACATGCGTATCGACCTGCTTCAAGCCTGCGAACCATGTCAGCCTCTTCCCTTCACAAAGACCGTTTCGTGTAAAGCCCTCAAGAGCACTGCTCGAAGACGATGCTCAGGAGTGTATTTGCTATAGGCATCTGTACTTTTGACTAGAATTCATTCGGTTTCGGCTGAACCGTCGATATGTCAGAAAATGTTTTTTTTTTTCTTTTTGCAACGGAGGTTGAAGGCGGCGATAACACTTGCAAGGGAGTTTTGAAACCAACTGTAGCTACAAATGGTGGTGGTGGTGGTGGTAGTAGTAGTGGTGGTTAGAAGAACAAAAAGGCGCCTTGATTTCTTCAGCCCAGTTTGGAGCACGGCGCAGCGCCTAAATAGCTAGAAAGGCGTCGTTCAATGTCACCGCCAGTACTGCCGATGCTGTCCGTATAGCGGTAGTAATCAGGCAATTCGCGTATACGACAGGAAGGAGGAGGAGGAAAGTGAGGACAGGGATGGTAGCCAGTTCTCAGAGCGGCTGGCTACCATGTGCTGAGGGAAAGGGTATACGGGGAATAAAAGGTGACAGAAAAGAGATGTAAAAAATAACAACAGTACGCTAGACGATACTGCTTGCAGTCTGTCTTTGAGGCCAGTTGGCCAGACGGAGCGCAACACGCTCTCAACGTCTTGCGTGCTGAGGACGGTCTCTTCCAGTGTCTTAAAACGTTTTCCACCTACAACTGACGATTGTCAAATCTATCCAGAACTTCCAAAAGTTCTTTTTTTTCGGCGTCTTACGATAGCAAGTTCGTGAAAATGCTTACGCTCTTTATTACTATTAGATGGTACGCGTAAGCAAATACTGTTCGACCAATAGGGGGATTATTGGGCACAAGTCTGAGCATTGACACTGATGACGTCACCATTTCGGGGTAAAGCTTTACCATACAGAACACATTTGTTATTGCTGCAATCTACCATATTATACCAACGCCCCCTAAAGAAATTGTGCCTGGAACGTGAGCCGCAAATGCGCTGGCCTACCGATTTTACACTTCTACTTCGCTACGAAGGCGAGCGTCTCTGACGGCCGTCCCCTGCGAACACAGCAATGCTCTTACAGTTGTCTCCGAGCCATGAAGGAAGGAAAAACACAGGAGGGAGCATGACGTTACGCACCCAGCCTTGGCAAGCCAACCCATTTTGAAGCCATCAAAGTCGGCCCAACACGTGACCTTTTGACGTGAGATCACGCAATTAACGAGACTTGCCGATACCTCGGAGTGCGGCGCCCGGTAGCTTTAATTCGAAATGCGTTGGTTCGGCGCCGACTGGCCGGCTGACGCAGGTGTTTCAAAGACGGAACAGCACCGAGAGTACTAAAAGCTACCGCAAGCTCTGACATTTTAACGCGATATCGTTAAAGAGCTCGTGTCGCAGAAAACCCGCCGCGGGCGTCGGCCCCGTTGGTTGTGAGCGAAAAATCGTCTGTGCGTCTGTGACCGAAAAATCAAGTTACCAAGACAGCCGCGGGAGGCCGCTACTTGTGCGCGCACATGCACGCGATCACGCTGAAAAAGCCGCGCATTCTAAAAAAAAACTGCTCAAAGGCACGAGGCGCGGTAGTTCCTTTGCCCTGCGAACCCTCCCTGCTTTGCTTCCAGCGCTTTCGTCGGGACGAGAGAAGAGATAATGTAATTGCAGCATGCGATAAACATTTGTAACTGCACTCGCACTGGGCAGATTAATAAAATTTTTGCGGCATTGAATTCGTGAGGCAGTAAGGTCTTTTTGTGAATTCATTCCATGGTTACTTGAACATTGTTTCAGGGCCTCTTTAACGCATTTTGTTCAACAGGTGTTACGACGAAAACGAGCCCATTCGGCAATAGTAGCGCGTGCTGGTACAATCTACTGTGTACGTGTATGTGTGCGCGCGTGTGTATGTAACAAAACATATGAATAAGTATGACCTTAGCGGTTGAAGGGTGCACTAGGGGCCGGATATCGCTATAGCGTTCAACTCTTAAACGCGAAGCTTAACCCCCGTATTCTAGAACACCCCTTCACTCAACGCTCCACCTTAACTTGAGAAAGCCGATGGGAGCACCATCTCTAGGCACGGAAAGTCACTGCATATCAGTGATAATTTACTGCTATTGTTGAGTAGCGCAGCGTCGTTTTCAGCCGAGCAGCGGCGCAGGGCGCAACTCTGTCAAGTGAAATGTGAAAGTCGAGTCAAGTAGCATTTGTGAATACGGGGGTGAGGGTTCCCCAATTTCGATCACGTGTTGGGCCGACAAGGTGGGCTGCACTCGTGTGACGAAATGCTGCCTCCTTTCTTTTTCTTCCTCCATGCTCCGAACAGCCGTGGTGTCACGTGACAGAGCGGCTTTGCATATATATTTGCATACGTGCTTTGCATATCATCAATTTCAACTGTACGTGGGGTCTACCAATTTTTCATTCGTTTATTCATTTGTGGTTTTACACTGCATGCAATAAGCTAAACTTCACGATTGCTGTGGCGCTGGAACTAAAGGCGAAGAAATACGCGTGACATCCTAGTAGCCAGAGGCGTAGGCTGAAATGTTTTCGAGCAAAGGGGGGGGGGGAGGGGACAACCCTTGAATTGATGCGGTGGAAATGCACAGAGTTGCGTTCCAGTGGCTATGGTATGGCAAAAAATTGCGGGGAGTGGGGGAAATGGGCCCGATGTGCCTTTTCTGGCTGTCCAGTGCTACCAATATTTAAGAAGCCAACGTCTAACGGAGTTTCTGCAGCTGATAAAGCTGCGAACTTGCTTGCAGTATCCCACTGCTTCAGCTGTCGCCTTCAGTGCTCCGGCCTTAGGGAAGATAGAGCTACATTATTTTAAGCAAACAGCTGCACGGGTTCTTGACACTCGACGGATTCAGAACCGTCTGCACTATTTGCCGCCATGCTTCAGGTGCGGGTGCGCTCGAACCCGTTCAAACGTGTGTCTGGTGACGTCAACTTGCTGAGAACGACAAGGAACACGCGAGAAAACAGACAGTGCTTCCAGACGGCGCAGCAGTGCTTTGGGAGTCCAAGGACCAGGATAGGCACCTGACAGTGAACCAGAGGGTGCGACGAAGCTTTTTGGGCCGCCTCAGCATTGTTGGTACCGACCGCCAGGGATACTAAGAAAATGGAACGCTCGCTGAACACAGTGGCACGCTGAATTGTCAGTTCCCTTTTTGGCACGTTTTCAAAGAGCGCTTCCTGGGCGCTTACATAATCAGCCGTGACTCCCTTGCTCACAACTGAAAAAGAAAATGATACGCACGTGCAAGTTCGGTTTCGCTGCGTCTACTCGCTAGGCTGTGTGTTCTGGCGCTACCATCAGATCTGTTAAATTGCATTGCCGGGTGCCTATTGTCGAGGGAGGCTCACATAGTTAAGCAACGAACTGTTGTCACTAACCAAATTTCACGGGCTGAATCCAGGCGATCTTAATTGAAGTATAATAAAATTCACAGTTTTCGACTCCGAAATGATATTAACTAGTTGCGATGACTCCATGGTATTCCAGAACACAGTAAATGTGTCCCAGAAGCACACGAATTGAATGTTGATGGTTCAAACACGTTATTCACCTTTCTTTCTGGCTGAGTCAGAAAGCTCCTTTATACATATGAAAATAGTAATGACGTGCCATTTGACTAGGATTTTCATTTATCATATTTGGCTAAATACATAGTTATTCCTCCCGAATACGAACAAACGCATCAATAGTTCATGTAGGCTAAGGGTGAATATTCGCAAGGAACCGAGAATAGAACTATATTCGATAGGATATCAAACTCGGGCACTCCATAGATCACAAGTTCAGTGTGCAGGGTTAACAGCACGGACATAGCAAGTTCAAATGTTATTAGCAGCCATTCAAATCCACCCAGAGAAAAAAAAAACGTGCATTGTTCATCAAGTATGTTGATCTTTTATGGTGTTACTGAGCGTGTACGACTACGCATTTAGCTTCCTAGAATAGATCCGATCGCGCGTTCCGTGTGGAGGTGTTTGCAGGTACGGAATCTAAATCGGTGGTACTTAGATACGGGGGGAAACACTTTTCTAGCACAGGCTACTTGCAGATAGATTTTAGAGCTACTCGAAAACGGCATAAAAAATGGCTGTCTTATAACTCGGCTATGCCTAATTGTGCGTGGCGACAGTTGCGGTTAAGCTTATTGTTTAGCTGGCTACTCTGTACGGTTCTGCTTCTCGAGGTGTGTGGCTGGTTCTTCCCCAGTCTCCTCGGTTCGCTACTTCCTCTTGATTCTGTTCCGACGAGGAAGCTTGTCTATTAGTCTCTCCGACTCACTTTCAATGTCGGTCACCTTAATTTGTGTCCATTTCCATGACGAAGGCCGTGCCCCGGCCGAAACGTAAATCGATAAAGGAACTAACTGCTTGCTTTCTCGTACGTGTACCAGCTTCTTTTCTCATACGTACAAGACCACCTGATCATTTCCACTATATATATATATATATATATATATATATATATATATATATATATATATATATATATATATATATATATATATATATATATCTTAGATTCATGCAACTAACTTGGCTATAATACACCATATGTATTCACCTGCTACAAATGACAATGCTATATATACACATAATCTTCATCACTGACGGTGTGGGTAGTGTAGCGTCGTCGGGGTAGATTGGGTGGGATGACCAAGATCAGGCAGGTCATGAAAGCAGGACGTCCATTTAGGAAACTTGAAAAAAGGGATTTATTTGCATTCAAGAAAAGTTAACTGGTCATCGTTGTTCCCCCCCTTCTGCGCCCGCCGTCTCCTCCGTCCTTTTTATCCCTCTCGTTGCCGCCCCTCTCCCTCTATCTCGGTACATCAGTCCACTTCACGAAAGGCAGGGGCGGCCCGCAGTAAGAGGGGGGGATCAAGGGGGTGAATCGTCCACCCGGAGCCCGACTTCCCCTCAGCTCTATGCTCAGTTGTTCCGGGTGGACCCATCCACTCCAAGAAGCAGCGACGAATCTTTCGTTCCCCGAAACCGCCGCCGCATTCCGCAGGGCCCAGCCGTGGCGCCAGCGCACCGTCCCGCGACACAATGGTCAGCCTCAACAGTCGCTGCGTTCGCGGAACTGAGTGGCGGCGACATCACGCTCGTCTCGAAGACGTCACTGGCAGCGGGACGCAACAGACTCCTCCGCCGCCGAAAGACTCGACTCGAGGGTGGCCCAACTGTCGGGTCACCTGAAGCGTCGAGACGACATGTGAAAACACTCGGCCTCTCTGGGCCTCAGCACTCGCATCACCAATAACCCTGTTCCAGGGATACACAACACAAGCACACACACTCTGGTCGGCGTGCCCGAGCGACACGCCCACCGGACGCCAAAACTGCCATAATTTTACCCCATGATTGCCCTCTCTTTCTTTCTTTTTTTTTTTTTTTTGTGGTGGTCAGCCCTTGGAAAAAAAAATCTAAATGCCGTGACCTCAGCCGCGATAGAAACACATCAGTAAAAAAAAACAGCAACAAGAAAATCAGTGTTCGACTCTAAAATCCACGGCTCAGTCCATCGGCGTTCTTATTTTGGTTCCCCTTTCTATATTTGACCTCGAAGTTATACTCCTGTAGTATGAGGCTCCATCTCAACAGCCTCCCGTTTTTATTGGACATTTGCTTCAGCCATGAAAGCGGGCAGTGGTCAGTCTCGACCGTGAATTTTGTGCCTTGAATATAGCATCCTAGTTTTTGAATGGCCCACACAATGGACAAACATTCTTTCTCCGAGGCACTGAAAGCCTCTTCTCGGGGAGTCAGCTTCCGACTGAGATAGAGCACCGGATGCTCTTCACCTCCCTCGTTAAGTTGGGCCAAGACGACACCTAGACCTCGGTTGCTGGCGTCGCATTGGAGAATGAATTCTCGGCTAAAGTCTGGCGCGACAAGCACAGGCCGAGAAGACAAAGCTTTCTTCAAGTTTTGGAAGGCCTCCTCCCTCTCGGTGCTCAAGTTACCACTTCCGGTTCAGGTTTTTCGCAGGCTGTCGGTTAGCGTGCTGGCGAGCTCCGAATAATTTGGAATGTAGTGCTGGTAATAGCCTGTCATTCCTAGAAATGTTCGCACCTCCCTTTTGTTTACGGGTCTTGGGAAGTTGACTATCGCAGCTACTTTGGCTTTCATTGGTTCCCGTTTTCCCTGCCCTATGTCGTGTCCCAAATACGTGACACGGGCTTGGCCGAACTGACACTTCTCGGCTTTAATAGTCAGGCCCGCCCCTTTGATTCTTTCAAGCACCGTTCGTGTGTGCTGCAAATGAGACTCCCAATCATTAGAAAATACGGCCACGTCGTCTAGATATGGCACCGCAAATTCTTCTAGTCCTTCTAGCACCCGATCCATTAACCTTGAAAAACAGAAGGGTGCGTTTTTCAAACCAAAGGCCATGGTGACGGGCTGATAAACGCCAAAGGGTGTTACAAATGCTGCATACCGACTTGCTCGTTCAGTTAAGGGCACCTGCCAATATCCCCTCACTAAATCTAGGGTTGAAATGAAGGTAGCCCGGCTTACCAGCTCCACCCTTTCCTCTATGTTAGGCAACGGGTACACCTGGTCTTTTGTGATCGCATTCAACCTGCGATAATCGACGCATGGCCGTGGTTCTTTCCCCGGCACCTCGACCAACATCAAAGGGGAGCAATAGTCACTATATGCTTCTTTGATCACGCCAAGGCGAAGCATCCTTTTAACTTCCGCCTTCATTAAGTCCAGCTGTCGCGGAGACACGCGGTACGCCTTCGAGCAAAAAGGGACCTCTGTAGTCAGCTCGATATCATGTTGTACCAAATGAGTCCTTCCGAGCCCTTCCCCAAAACATTCCAGATATTCCTGAATAAGGCTCTTCAGATCCTCGACTTTATCTGTACCCAACTCGTCTTTGTTAACTGCACACGCGATTATCTCTTCTACACTAGGGCCCGTGTTCCCAGGAAAACAAGGTACCTCTAGAGAAACCTCTTCTGAAACATTCATGGCGATGCTAACAATTGCTGCTCGCTCTAAAAATGGCTTCATTAGGTTTACGTGGTAGACCCTGTCCTCGCGTTTTCTTCCAGGTAATCTCACGGTGTAGTTTACTTCCGAAAGGCGACTGATAACCTCGGCAGGTCCATCCCAGTGGACCTCCAGTTTATTCTGGCGATTAGGCCTCAATATCATCACTTTGTCGCCCGGGTTGAATGATCGCGTCCTGGCATTTCTATCATAGTAGCGCTTTGAAGCGTCTCGCCTCGCCTCTAGGTTGCCCTTCACGATCTCACGACACTTATGTAACCTTTGCATTAGGTTCAACACATACTCGATCACACATTTAGGCCCCCGATCATCCTCCCCAGTTCGCGGACTAGCCTCAGCGGACCTCGAAGATTCCGGCCATACACCAGCTCTGCCGGTGCGAACCCGGTTCCCTCGTGTGCACTGTGCGCAACGCAAATAGCGTGCCCGGTAAACAACCATCCCAATCACACTTCCTTTCATGGCAAACAGCTCTCAATACTTTTTTTAGGGTAGCATGCCATCTCTCCACACTGTTGCTTTGTGGGTGGTAAACCGAGCTATGCAAAATTTTAACGCCACATTTCTCGAGAAACATGGTCGTGAGAGCACTCGTGAAAACGGTTCCCTGATCCGATTGCATTTCGGCAGGGAAACCGAGGCGCGAAAATATAGAAAGCAACGCATCGACTACCTCGACCGAAGTTGCCTCCTGTAAGGGTACCGCCTCGGGGAACTTCGTTGCAGGACACAATAGTGTGAGAATGTATCTGTTCCCCGCACTTGTTTTCGGCAACGGCCCCACCAAATCTACAACAACTCTGCGGAAGGGCTCAGAAATAATGGGCACTTTTACCATCGGGGCCTTCCATTTGTCGTTAGACCTACCGGCTCTCTGGCAAGCGTCACAAGTCTTCACGAAATTCTGCACGTCCCTGAAACACCCCGGCCAATAAAATTCCTGTAGCAATCTTTTCTTGGTTTTATTTATGCCCAGGTGTCCTGCCCATGAGTGATCGTGACAAAGACTGAGTAGGTCCCTTGCGGTATGGTGATGGCACCACCAATTGATCGTAGCACTGCCCTCGCCTATCTCGGTATTTACGATATAGGATACCGTTCCTCACTTCGAAAGAGATGTTTCTTGACGAAACACCTTCACTGTTTCCGTTGTTCATAACCGCTATACTAGGGTCAGTTTTCTGAGACAGCCGTAACGCTTCCCTGTCAACCCCTAGCATGCGCTCGTAGCTGTGCGAGATTGGGGCCAACACGGACCCCTGCAAACTATGATCTTTTCCTTTCGAAGGTTTCTTTCTTTTCTCAATTATCGGCTTCTTAATCTGACCATTTTCCGGATTTTCGGTCGGAGGAATAGGGATAAGTGCCTCGTCGGGCTTAACTTCTTCGGATTCAGTTGTTAACTCTTTCGCTTTGGCACCTTCCCCTTCCCCGTAACGCAGCTGCTGAGCCAATACGCGTGCTTTCGATCTCGTCAGAGCCATGACCTGGGCATCAGCAAAAGTGCACCCCCTGTCGTTGAGTAGTGACTCCGAGCTGTTCGAGAAAAGGTACGGGTAGCCCTCTGGTAGCCCACGGGAGACTGCTGCTACTGTCTCGATCGCTCCAAAAGGACCCCGAATGTGTACCTTTGCCATAGGTAAACACACTGAATCTTCGCTGACGGCCTGTCTTATCCACGCGCATTCGGATAAGTAGTCTTCACTTTTACGTAGTTCGGATGGACTACGTCCATAGTGGCCGCGGAGTCTCTGAGTACCCTACACCTTTTGTCATTAACCATTAAATCTGTCGTGTAAGGTTTCAAAAGATCTAGGTTACTCGGGTGATCGCTTACGCAAGCAAACACTGGCCTACCTTTTGAGCAGTTTCGGGCAAAGTGACCTGTTTCGTTGCACTTGAAACATAGCGCCTTAGCTCGCGACTCTAACTCTTCTAAATGATTTCTGACCTCCTTTCTGTTCTTTTCCTGCTCTTTCGGCTTGCCTTCAGCACGCGCCGAATTTTGATTAGTTTCCTCTCGCTCTTTTGTTGCGCTTTGCGGTCCTCGAGTGTAAGCTTGGGGCCGTGGTGCAGGCCTTGATAGTGATGTGCGCTGTTGATCGGTGTCCTGAAGCCTCGACTGGCCACGTACTCGTCGGCAAGCTGTGCTGCACTCCTAACAGACACACCTTCCTGCCTATCCTTGACCCACAGGCGCACGTTATCCGGCAGGGTGTCATAAAACTGCTCCAAACAAATTAGATCCCTCAGTTTACTTAAGTTATCCGCACCTGCTCCTTTCACCCACTCTGAAAAATTATCACTCAGGCTACACGCAAACTCAACAAAGCTTTCACCAGGCTTCTTTCTTTCCCGTCTAAATCTCCTCCGAAATTCCTCTGTGGAGAGCCTGTATTTTGCGAGTAATGTCGACTTCACTGAACTGTATACGCCTGCCTCGGCTGCGCTCAGTCTGGCCACGACCTGCGAGGCCTCACCCGGTAACAACGCAAGCAACCGCTCTGGCCATGTGTCCTGGTGAAATGAATGTTTCTCACAGATCCGTTCAAAATTAATCAGGTAGAGACCAATGTCCTCGCCTGTTTTGTACGGCTGAAGCAAACTCGTCATCTTCAGGTTCTCAGTATGCGGCGGCGCCGCATCTGCACTGCGTGCTAATCTCGCCTGCTCTAGCTTTATTCTCTCGAGCTCAATTTCGGCCTGTCTTTGTTCTCTCCTTTCCTGCCTTTCCTTCTCTTCCGCTCTTTCCCTCTTTTCTTCCTCCCTTTGTTTCTTCTCCTCACATATCTTTTCCCAGGCCTCGCTGAGCTCGTCCTCCTCGAAACCCACTTCGATTATCGCACTGCGAATTTCGGGCTTCCTTAACCTGCTATTGATATCCAAGCTGAGCTCTGCTGCTAACAGCAACAGCTCTTCTTTCTTTAACACTCCGATATCCATATCTTCACAAGAGCCAACCACTACTTCTGCAATATTCACCGCACACTTGTGGCGGCCCCTTCAGAGCCAATTGCCCGATAGAACCCTGTTCTTATCGTCCGGCAAAACGTGATCGCTCAAGCACTCACCTAACCTCGAGCTGCCGAAGGTCGTGTCTCCCGGAGCCACGTTCCCAGGTCCGCCGATCCCAGATCGTCGGGTCTGCCTTCTGCTGCTCGTCCTTAGTTTCCGGTAGTCGTTACTGCGACGGTTGTGCCTCCCGGAGCCACGAAGTCTCGCTCTGCCGATCCCGGATCCGCAGAAGTCGATCTTCCGTCCGCAGCTACTTCCAACCTCGAGCTGGCGAAGGACGTGTCTCCCAGAGCCACGTTCACAGGACCGCCGATCCCAGATCGTCTGGTCTGCCTTCTGCTGCTCGTCCTTAGTTTCCTGGAGTCGTCCAAAACTTCATGCCGTTACTGCGACGGTTGTGCCTCCCGGAGCCACGAAGTCTCGTTCTGCTGATCCCGGATCCACAGAAGTCGATCTTCCGTCCGCAGTTTTCTGCATGCCTTTTCTTGATTCCACCGCTGCCATCCAGTTTGTAGCGTCGTCGGGGTAGATTGGGTGGGATGACCAAGATCAGGCAGGTCATGAAAGCAGGACGTCCATTTAGGAAACTTGAAAAAAGGGATTTATTTGCATTCAAGAAAAGTTAACTGGTCATCGTTGTTCCCCCCCTTCTGCGCCCGCCGTCTCCTCCGTCCTTTTTATCCCTCTCGTTGCCGCCCCTCTCCCTCTATCTCGGTACATCAGTCCACTTCACGAAAGGCAGGGGCGGCCCGCAGTAAGAGGGGGGGATCAAGGGGGTGAATCGTCCACCCGGAGCCACGACTTCCCCTCAGCTCTATGCTCAGTTGTTCCGGGTGGACCCATCCACTCCAAGAAGCAGCGACGAATCTTTCGTTCCCCGAAACCGCCGCCGCATTCCGCAGGGCCCAGCCGTGGCGCCAGCGCACCGTCCCGCGACACAATGGTCAGCCTCAACAGTCGCTGCGTTCGCGGAACTGAGTGGCGGCGACATCACGCTCGTCTCGAAGACGTCACTGGCAGCGGGACGCAACAGTAGAAACAAACGTCGATGTAAAGGACATTGAATTTCGCTGGCACGAGTACTCCACTGATATCAGACGCCGGGTTCCCCTATGGGAACACGGCCCTGAAAATAAAGCCACCATAGCCATAGGTATATTGGGAGTGTCGGGTACTGCGTACCCTCTCGTAGGTGCTATTGTGAATGTTGTCGAGCTCCACCATCTGGTGAAATTTTGTGATGGAGGCATTTAGGCAAATCAGAGGTGACGGAATTTGACAACATACAGACTATAGCATCTAGGACTGGCTATGCGAGTAAACTCTCTGCTTGAGACCCCTCGAAGGGTGCCAGATTCGTGACGTCGTTAACGGAGTCTTTGTGATTAGGGAACCTGGGGGTTTACGTACGCGGTCACCTTAGTTTGTGTCCACTGTATTTCTGCCGCCATACCTCGACAAGAACGAATATATTGAAATCGCCACAAAAGCTCCTTCTTGTCGATGCCAATAACTTGTGTTTGAGTTTACGGAGAACAAACCGTATTCTGAAGCATCTACGTCACGTTTACGTAAACTCGAAGAGCACAAGGGCTGGGACGTTCAATCGTCAAGGTATCTAATGAAAATGTGTGATGCGGGTATAACACTGTCCCTGAGTCTAGTGTCACAAACGATATCAACGCGACCATAACGCTGGGCATACATTCGTTTTTACACCCTCACTCCCTTAAGGCCATTTGCTTTTACACTACAAAAAAATGTTTGTACCCTAGGGTGGAAATGAGAAAATCCACCTATTGTATAGGTGTAGTCCTGCTTGTTACACCTATTTCGTGGGTTGTAGTGGTGTGAGTTATAGACACTATATTACACCTATATGAGTGTAATTTGGTTCACAGTGCACTCAACGTGGAATGCGCAGTGCGTATTGGAGCAGACATTGCAATCCTGGCGTAGGTGAAAGGGCAGTCACCGTTTTCATAGTTTGTCAAACTGCGGTTGCCGTAACGACGTCGTGTGAAGCGCTGGTGGCATTGTGCACTCTCGCTGTCGTCGAGGGGACTCGCAAGTCCCAAAGCCTCTTGAATGACTCCTCGTGTATCTCTCTGGACGTTGTCCCATGTCGTAACGACGTTTTCGTAACAAAATAAACTCTTCTTGCTTCCCATACATCACGGTACTGCCAAATATAGAAACAATCAGCGTTGTTAATTACTCTGAAATAGCGCTACATGCGTACTCGATCAACAACCTTTCACAAGGTAGGGAGAGACTTAGTGAACTCGATTATTTGACCGCAGGCTCTTGGCGCCTGAAGAGGCCAAGCAACACTTTTTGAGCACGGCCAGAAAACACTGCCTACTTGTAGTCCAGGCTTCCGAGAACTTACGAGCCAAATAATATAGGGCAGAACGCGGCCCGGAATTCACTATAAAATCTCAAGTAACCTAAAAATAATTTTCTCTTCGATAAATGTTGATTTCATTGAAAATCATTGCGTCACAGTTCAAAGTATGAAGCCATTGGCTGCTTTGAGTATGGCGCGCACGGGAGTTCTGTGGCCGCCGCAAGAGGCCATGACGTGTCCGCGCATGCGCGCATGATCGCACTAAAAAGCCGTGGTCTCGAAGAAATAGTTCATCGCCATAGTAACGATGTGAATGATGTTAGAGGAGCTTGCTCAGAGGTTCATGCGGAGGTTTCTTGGGGAGACCATTTCTCTAGGAAGGCTTGTTAACGAGCTGACGCATGATGACGCGTACGTCGAAGACAGCGCTCCGCGGCCGCAGCACTGCACCGTGTTGGCCACATCGGTCGGCACGTTGCACCTGCCCCTTTATTTCATACTGGCCACTGCCATGAGTAAATGTCTAACACTCATAAATGGCAGACGTGGGGCTATCACGCGTCCTTCAACGGGGGTTGAGAGCAGGCAGGTGAGGGTGCTTGGAAGGATATCGGTGTATACCCGAGCGTAACGCTCAGTGTAAGAAGTCGTCACTTGCTGTCATGCCTACGAAGCTAACGAAGCGACGAGAACGAGGTGGACGTAGTCGCGAGGAGGCGAGCGCGAGTGCCCACGAACAACGTTTATAAATATATTTCAGTTTAGAAACTCGCCGCCGCGGCCATTGAACGCAGCCGGCCCGCTGCGGTTCCTGACACCGCGGCGCTGCAGTCGAGAATTGCGCTATCGTTGCGTTTATATATCTATAAACGTTGCCCACGAAAACCCACGCCTTGGGTGGCAGCGCGCCATCTAGTGAGCATTGTTGAAATCCCCTAAAATGACGCCTTCAGCGGTGAACGAAAAAGTGTAAACTGGCAACACTGGTGAATACGCCAGACTCCGGACGCCACCGCCGCACAAGGCACGAGCATAAGAAGCTTGCCGAGTGAGCTGCTAAAAAGAAAAAGAGTTCATGGTCACGAGGCGCGCATGACGTATCTTCTACCCCCCTTGTCATGTCTCCCTGCTTTGCTTCAAGCGCTTTCGTAGGGAAAGAGGAGAGAAAGCAATTGCAGCATGCGACAAATTCTCGTAACTACTCTCGTATTTGATGGATTTTAAAAAATATTTGCGGCAATTGATTCGTGACACGAAAGGCTTATTTACTCAATTCATACTATGGCTTAAAAAGAAGTGTTGCAGGGCTCCTTTAAGCCCTGAGGTGCGTGGCCTCCTCAGTCCAGATAGCTATGGCTCGCTGCCACCTCCTGAGGCCTACTCACCAACCCTAGCTGGTTTTCGGGGTACTGTATCACCAGCAGAGTCCCCTTCTGATATTCAAAATATCTTTTTGATGCGGTATTTTTTCCTCGTATTCGCTTTAGATGATCATGGTGGTACGTTCCGGTCGTTCGTTCCTTCGGGCACCGAAACACCAGTGCGGACCCTTGACAAATCCTACTTTTTCCACTGACCTTCCGGTTACTACCATATAAATATTAGTCGTCTGGTGTAAAAGCAACCACCATTCGCTCTGCCACATATCTCATTCACGACTAATCAAGACGTGGTAGGTCATTCCAAGAAAGCGGCCGCAGTGACGTAATTTCAGGCCGCCACACAGACCAAAAGGGACAAAGAAATCGGAGACTGCATCGTGCGACAAGCACAAAGAAAGAGTACAGACTCAACATCTCATCAGTATTTCAGAGTGTGCGGTGTGTTTGGTGCGAGCAAGGCAAGGACACTGCGGACGAACCAATACTCTCAGTCAATAAGCAGCGTTTCAGAAATCACGGGTCAGCAAAAAAAGTGAACGGCGCAACCATACCTGGAATTGCGCTCAAAATCACTGGAGGCGTGACGTATCCGATCTAATTTATTGCTATCTCTTCACCACATGTGTGGACAAATATTATAAGAAGAAAAAAACTAAGTGGTCATAACATCCTGGTAGCTTTGGAGAGCCAACCACTTCCGACACATTCTCTTTGGAAGAGCGCGGCTCCTCCTGAGAAGGACTAGGTGCCAGCACCGTCCGGGAACGTAATCGAAGCGAGTGTACCAATAGTGTGACTTCCATGTCACGTGGCCAGCCAGCGTCTTTTTTTCCCTCAACATTTTTATGACTTGACTTCAAGAATGTCACGTGACACTCTCTTCTAGTTTTTGCTTTCCTCCACGGTAACATGCGAGGATACAGTTTTCTAAAATTAACCAGAGGGGACTCTTGCGCTGCGATCGTTCAGCAACCATGGGAATAATGGGTATGACATGGATTTGCCTAGTCTTCGTGCTTGCTGGCGGCGAATCGCACCTGTGGCTTTGTTTATTGCTATGTTCTGGTTTTGTTTCGAATGAAAGAACAAGCCGCTTTGAACTTGGTGTACTGATTTGATGTGGTCACCCTAAAAGGTGAATCTGGTGAAGCGTAACTGGCGAGCATTTGCCGATTGCTGTTTCGTGACAAAGCAGCTTCAAACCATGCGAAGCCAGAAGGAACCTAAAGTACGAAGATTAGGCAAATCCAAGTATACTACCAAGAATTTTCATGCTCGCATAGGCAATAGCGCCAGAGTTCCCTTTAGTGAACACTTAGGGAACCCTATGCATGCAAGCTAGCTATCCTCCATGTCAGTGCGACGCAGCGAAGTGCCACCCCCACTGTAGCGGTACTTGCGTTCCGCTGCACAGTGCGCTTAGGCCCGTCGAAAAATAATGCTATTACACGAACCGGCATACGAAACTACCGAGCCACACCTTGAGGGCATACACGCACCTTCGCGAAGACCCGCTCGTAAGACGAGGAATCTCATCAGCCGTGCTCGCTCGTGCGCTCAACCAGCAAACGCGAGCTCCCGAGGGAGTGCGCTCAAGAGTGAGAAAAAAACGAACAAAAAACTGGGAAAGGCGACGCTAGCGGCACTGCGGCTCCTCCGAAAACCTCTGTCCCCGCACAGAAATGCGTCGAGCAGTGGCACCAAACTCCTCCCCCTTTTTTTCCCTGCAAGCGTCGGGAGATTTTTCCACGTTCCGATGCGCATGCTCGGATTACGTGAGTAGCGCTGCCACCGCAATCCAAGGAGATCATTCTTACGAGGTTTTCGAACCAAACCCACCCGCTTCTACCGTCTCCGTCGAGTTCCCTGTCGTTTGTTTTAGGCGCTCGCATTCAGAGCACGCGGTACGTGCTTGGAGTTTTCGCATTGCGCGTCGTCTCCGAAGTATACGGGCGTAACTGCATCCGAGTCAGCACAAAATTGGAAGATGAAAGCTACGTTTCGATTCGGTGCACGAGAACCTAAACGAATACGGAACTTACTGGGTTTCTCACCGACAATCTACATTTGTCCGTTTTTTTCTCTCTTCCTATGTTTTATTCTTTCTTTTCTATGGTTGGTATTACTCTTTCCTTCATCAATTATTTATTCAAGATACTATGTAATATGACGTTGCTGATCTATCTATCTATCTATCTATCTATCTATCTATCTATCTATCTATCTATCTATCTATCTATCTATCTATCTATCTATCTATCTATCTATCTATCTATCTATCTATCTATCTATCTATCTATCTATCTATCTATCTATCTATCTATCTATCTATCTATCTATCTATCTATCTATCTATCTATCTATCTATCTATCTATCTATTTGTTGACCACCATAGGCCCACCAATTCTCTGCCCGCGAGCAAGTGTATTTAGCTGTCAGTCCACTAATACTATATAGAACATAAAGTAATATATATATATATATATATATATATATATATATTCATGACTCTAATGTAAGTGCCAGAGTGACTTCAGTAAAAGAAAATAAATAAGTAAATTCGACAGATTCCACGTACCTGGGAATCAATGCCATGCGAAGCATGCGGAGGGAAGCTGACCGTCTTGCAATTGTTTTGTTGAGCGACACGTCATGAAATGACGCTAAATATATGTACAAATGTTGCGCGCACAGGAATAATTTGAAGAGTTGCAGATGCTTATACAAGCACTTGTTTGCACTTGCGCAATGATGCCAACTCGTACATGCGTATTAGCAACACCAGAAGCTGACACGAAGCGCTGATGCTCGCGAAGATGCAGGCCATAGACACTGCTACATAAATCAACTTCAGCGCATGGCAGCTAACCACAATTGACTTTAACCCGACGTGGCGGCTGTATTGAAGGAGTACATATGCAATGTTTATAAAATTGGGCAGACAGCACTGCAACCACTATTGATGTTTCACGAAGATTAGCGCCTAATTGAAAAGTAGTTCCAAGACCTTGCTTGGTTCTGTGGTAAAATGCTTCATTGCCACGCAGAATGCTTGGGTTCGATTCCAAATGGGACCCTGGCATTTATTCTTTGCATTCGTCGGCTCGACGCTACCGATGTTAGGTATAGTAATAATAATATTATAATAATAATAATATAATAATATTATTATAGCATAATTATATTATTATTAAATAATGCTCTGACATAACCGAGACACGCCTAATAATGAGAAAATACATATGTGATTGGAAGCATTAATTTACGCTCCTGATTGTTCATTAATGACAAGAGCACTATATTTCGTTGTACAGTTGACTCGTTGACAACGCAAACAGACCTGGATCGACAACAGTTTGTCTTGAGTGTAAAGGTCCCCGTGTGTTTGCAAACAGCAGAATGGGTTTTCTTTTTTTTTCTTTTTCTTTTTGTTCATGTTTCAGGTCGGTGTCAGGTGCGCGACAGCGGACAAAGCGCGCTCATGCGGGCTTAGCGATTCGCCGGAACTGCGTTAGTCGGCGAAGCTTCTGTAAACGTCGGGCCGTGTTTACGCTGGAGTTGCTGGTTAGTCGACACAGCCAGGAGCGCTTCAAAGAGCGCCTTTCTTGCGTCCTTACTTAACACGGTGTGACGCCGACGAGCTGCGCCTTGTCTAATTTTATTTTCAAGGGTTAATGCACTTCGCGAGGCGGAACATGACGGTAGATAAAAAGAAGAAGTGAACGAAGTTACGCAGGATGTGAATCATTACGACAACTGATAAAAAAAAAGAAAGAAAAACTTGAGAGAAGATCCCCCAAAGTGGGTGTGAGCCACAAGTGAAGGGCAACAAAAACAAGAACACGCATAGCTTAATCAGGCATGCGCCAAAATACTGAAGATTCACGCAACCAACGTCCCAGTTGGTTACTATGGGAAGGGAGAAGGGAAATACTGAAGAATCACGCAACCAACGTCCCGGTTGGTTACTATGGGAACGGAGAAGGGAAGTAGAAAGTTGAAAGAGAGAAGGAGGAAGATAGACTGAAAGATTGAGCTGGTCGGTAAATGCGCTGGTGCATACATGTAGCGTTGGGTACTATAGAATATTCAAAGGCATTCACATAGGTATACTCAAACAGCGCGAAAATGCTTTATCTGCCTTCCGAGCCGATTAGCGGTGGGACGGCGCTTCTGAGGCATGTGCACGGATTCGGCCCAATTGTCGGCGCACGTCCGAAAGCGCTCGTCTCTTACACACAAGTCGATGACAGCGGCCAAGCACATTACCAATGTGTTCGGTTTTGCAGAACTCTCATGCACTGCACTGCCGGTCAACGCAATTAGCGTTACCTTCGCGAAGGCATATAGCTACTGAAGTGAATGAGGTGTCTACCTGAAGTCACGGCGCGCTCATCAAAGGAAAGGTGTTGATTTTTATTGGCCATTCTTTATTTGTCCTCTCGTTGAGTTTTAGTGATTTTACTCGGTTAGTCGAAGAAAGCGCTTTCACATCGTGAGACGAACATCTTCGGAGCCACCTCGTCTCAATTCATGTCAATTCCGCAAGGCTGACGAATTTCGCAGCACCGGTATCGGGAAGCGCTTCTTTCACAAGTGATGAAGGGCGAAATTGTGCGACGACAGAGGCGCATCGCAACGCAGTGACAAACCTTACCAACAACAGCTCTCATTGCAGAAACATGTAACTTTTATTCAGACTCCATTGCAAATAAAGATGGGGTTAACGGATAAACAAAGTGAGACGCTGGGTTACCTGGGAGTGAACGACAAAAGTAACAGTAGAGGGATCCGACTACTTCGGCCACGTTGTGCTTTTGAACGTGCGCTGAGATTCATTTATTCACTTTTTTATTATTTTATGTTCTCTTAGCAGGTGAAAGTATACACCACATTGGTTCAACCAGTAGCCACTGGCAAATATATGGAGTAAATTATTGTGCAGTTCAAGAAGCAGATTGTTTTAACAAGGCGGTTATTTCATAAGTCACCTCCAGTGTAAATCAGTAAATTAAAAAAAATGTATAGAAGGTTACGAAAAGAAATATATCTACGTTATAAAAATGTAAGTATCGTGTAAAGTTTTGCGTGCAAGCCACTCATTCCATGCATACCATACCTGAAAAATAAGTACACAAAATACGTAAGCCACGTCACGCATAGTTTTATTGGACTTATATTAAATATTTAATGAAGCAGAGATCAGAGCAAAGGTGTGTGTGATAGTGTGCGCACACAGCACTCGAGCCTCTAGCATTTTAGTCTTGACCGAATTGCAACAACCACGGCTGGCATCAAACCCGGTACCAGAGAAGCCAGAAGGCTGCGCGCCTTCTGTGATCAATTTCCTGGGAAAGACAATGTAGCTTCGCTCATCCCTCCTCTCCACACCCAATGTCTGAAGCTTCTGCTTCGGGTACATCTTTTTTCTTGTCTATCATCTAATCCTTCGTAGTTTTGCTTGTTGCGCCTAGGCTAATGCCACCCTGGACTATCGTCTTCGCCATAGGTGTCAGCATTACTTGCAACATATACGTCTGAAGAAGATGGAGCTGCTCTTAAGAGTATATACGACGGAATGACCACGGGAGGTGACGTCAATGGTCCTTCTACAACACCAAAACCTTTTGTCTGTGTAGTTTTGAACGAGTCATTGACAAGATGAGCTCACAATAAAGAAGGAAGGGCAGCTGTAAACCGAAAGGTTAAGGCAAACTTTTCACCTCTCATGTGGACAGGTTTGATTTTGAAGTTCTTTTGTGTGGCGTATATGTGCGAAGGGAGGGGGGCAGGGTAGGCTTAAATTCTACACCACAGTTCTCTTGATTTGGTTCTCGCTTTCACCGAGTGCGTATATTTAAGTCGTCATAAACCACTTTTCCAAGTGATCATCGAGTGACCTGAAAATTGGAGTTTATAGGTTGACAAATCGATTGCAGCGAATGTTTTTAGGATCCCTTAAGTGCGAGCGGATTCGCAGGAATTATGCGCGCGCTCCGAATACTTCCTCTCTTTTAAATGCGAAGCATTTCTCAGTGAACTTGGCCGACTTTGAGCGTATCTGTCTATCTATCTAGCCGCCTACGACTTTTAGCTCTCTTGGCCGTTTCGGTATTGGTATCGATACCAAACTTGATATGACATAACATGACTGTATGATATTTGGCAAGTCATGACACGAAAATTATGACAGATGTGTCATAAATGTCATGATTTGCATTTCATAGTCCTGCAGCTTTTGCGGTGGTATAATTCACATGGCACGTTGCCAAAATGGTACGCTATGACATGATTGCACGGCGAACACAAGCGACAGACGCTAACATGAAAATCACGACACACGACATACGTGTCATGTAACAACATGACCACATGCCATAATCATGATGCACTCGTGGCCGTTTCGCCAGCTTCACATGTGCTAAATTTGGTATTACTTGACGCCAATGCATGTCGAAGGTATGTGACTGGTGCAAACATGATAATCATGAGATGCGTGTCATGTGAGAACATGACTACATGCCACAGTCAATGCGCCAATGCGTTTCGATGTGATGCGGTGCGCGTGCTCCCCGGCGTTCATTTCGTCACATCACGCCGGCGTTGCAGCCCCGTCGCGGTGGTCTAGTGGCTAAGGTACTCGGCTGCTGACCCGCAGTGCGCGGGTTCGAATCCCGGCTGCGGCGGCTGCGGCGGCTGCATTTCCGATGGAGGCGGAAATGTTGTAGGCCCATGTGCTCAGGTTTGGGCGCACGTTAAAGAACCCCAGGTGGTCTAAATTTCCGGAGCCCTCCACTACGGCGTCTCTCATAATCATATAGTGGTTTTGGGACGTTAAACCGTCACCCCCGGAAGCTTTTCAGGCCTGCGCGTCACGTGACGTGACGTCGACGACGTCACATCGCGCCGGCCGGCCGGCCGCCCTTCGCTGGGTGGCTGCGCCAGCCGCGAGCGCCCTTCACGCCTACCGACTCGGGCGAGGTTCCTTGACACCATGTCCGCACGATTTATCAAGGTATCCATTGATTGTATGGTTTAACGCGCCGACGCAATGCAGGCGATGAAGCGCGCCGTAGGGGAGAGCTCAGGATCAAGTTTTACTACCTGGGAATCTTTATTGTGTGCCGAAATCTCGTACACACGGGCGTTTTTGCTTTTCGCCTCCATCAGAAATGCGGCCGCCGCAGCCGGGTATCGAAACTGCGCCCTAGTGCTCAGCAGCGCTACGCCTTAGCCACCGTTGCGGGGGAACTTATCAAGGTATCAAGAAATAATGAATATCGTGAATGGAATAATGCGTATTTATTTATCACAGCCAGACGCCGTCTGTACAAATATCACAGTGCACATTGTTCTCGGTCCAGGCAGACGACAGGCAACACAAGATGTTGCCCTTAATGCTGAAAATATGCCAAAAGTACAAAACACAATATCTTGCCACATAAAACTCAGAAAACAAAACAGATTGTAACAGCAAAAACATCCCCGAGCTTTGGAACAGAAAAAGCACACTTTCATTTAAATTGTAGGTTAGAGGAAAACATACCATTCGTTTATCATAGTAGCAGTAGCAACACAAGGTATCAGGTTCAAACACTTGCCAAAAAATACAATACAAAAGAACACTGGTGACTAAATTGTGGTCCACAGCATGATAAATGACAGAAAGAAAAGTAATTGTACTGCCACAGGTAGGTGCATTTCCTAGGGAAAAAATCAAACAAAAATCTAAGAAAAAAACAAATCACAGTGCACAACATGTCTGTACACAGAGTGCACAAGGAAAGTGTACACAGCTTAGGTACCAAAACGGACTGTACAACTGCTACAGTGGGCACCGAGGCAGTTCGAGTTAAAAAAAAAAGAAAAAAGTACAGCACCTTTAAAAGCTAACAACTTGTAAAGAGATACAAAACTGGAAACAAGGCTCAAACAAGGGAATGTATTGCTTGAGCCAGGTGGCAATAAGTGCAGCGCTCCTCAGACAGCATCGACAGGTTGTTCAAAATTTCCAACAAGGAACTTACTTTTTGAACTGAGTCTGGTACAACAGCGCTACCAAGGTTCTTGATTGGTGAACCTTGATAGCAGGCAAAGACTTCAAGGTTTGCAAACACGGTCAATGACGCATTCAAACAAGGTTCACGATAGTCGATAATGTTCAAAAACATGGAGCACTCTTCTTTATGAATCACAGTCCACTTTGGAGACACTGACACCCCTTGCAGGCGAGCCCTTAGTTCTTCGAGGGACGAAAACCGGTCTCGTTTTTGCTCCGCTTCATATGACGCCAGCGACTCTTCTACAGCACGGGCGAGTTGGGAGGCTTCTTGTCGGCTCCTCTTGGCGTCAGGGGTTTCTCTCGTGCTCTGGTCTCGTACTGATAGGTAGGACGGACAGCCGGAAAATACCGTTGGGACAGATCCAGGACGCAACCGTGGTACTGGGAGTGCAACTTCAATAACTCTCCCTGTCCTTGGATCCGTCTACGATGTCGTCTTCTCAATGCATGAAGCGTCGAAATGATTCGCGCACACCTGCAAAAACGTTTCAAGAACGTCTGAGACGCCACTTCTCAAAAGAAAAAAATGCGCTCCCGTTTGCATGACCGCGTTTACAGTCCGTGTAGCTAAAACAAAGTCTACCTACGTTTCGCAAGCATCTAAATAAAAGCGCTGCGCTAAGCGGTACAAGCAACATGAAAGGAAACACGGGAGCGTGATGTCACCGCACTCCACGAAGCGCTTCCACCGAGAGCTTGCAAGAATGGACGACACCACGGCACTGTTAGTGAACAAAGCGCAGCTGACCATCCTTGCTGCGAACGCTGCTGGCGTCAGCGCTTCGCGAGGCCCGGCGGCCACACGCTCAAGTATTTCCCATCATAGGTGATTTCTACCCGAACAAGCAACGACAAGCTAAGAACAGGAGCATCTCAAATTCTTACCTTAGTGCACGAAGTCGGCACGAAGTCCTTCCTAGGAATGGCGCGTAGCCATTGTTTGAGAGCGTCGGCGTCTTTAGGGAAGGAAAACACTTGTATCTTCTTTCCTGTTTTGTAGTTGCCGGTGCATCCGGGTACACAACACTTATTCGGCATTGTCGCATCACTCCAGCATCACGCACGGAAACGAAATTGCCGCAAAACAACAACGGAAAGCAACAAACGTGAAACACCGTCAACACCACGCCGCCGAACCGTCACCACCGCCGCCCGCGCTGCGCTCGCAGCCGCTGCGGCTTCCCCGAGAGTCGGCCGGCCGGAAATGACGTCAAATTGCTGGGCGCAGGCCTGAAAAGATTTTCCGGGGGTGACGGTTAAACCCCACATATCAATCAACGCCGGCGTTGCCACGCCAGGCGCTGGTCCTGCCATATACTCGCAGGCGTACGCCACGCTGCGTTGCTTTGACGCATGCGCGCTTGAGTGCGTCCATCGTCCTTCCGTCACGAAAAGAGGGAGACGCAGTGTTGTCTGGGTAACACATGGGCGCGAAATACAGCTTGTCAGATTACGCGCCGGTTGCCGTCGGGCGACGCCGACGAACGCTGGTCGCGCCTGGCGTCAGACTATAGAGTGCTCGCTTTTTGCTAACGTAGCATCGCTGTGCCCTGCGTGCGCGCGCGTCAGCGCTACGTTAGAATACATTGGGCCCTTCATGACGCACTCTTGGCCGTTTTGCTAGCTCCGCGTATTCCAAATTGGGTGTTACGTGACGTCAATGGATGGCGAAGTATGTGACTGGTGCAAACATGATAATCTTGATACGCGTGTTATGTAAGAACATGACAACATATCACGCTAATAGCGTGCTCGAGGCCGTTGCGCTTGCTCCACATATACTAAATTTGTTATTACGTGACGTGAATAGATGATTAAAGTAAACGACACATACAAACATGATAATCATGACACAGAAGTCATGTACTGCATCATTTACCTCCAGCTTTTAATGTTGTGTTGATTTTAAAGTGACATGCCTACCTTTCTTATTCGTGCTTCGCATATCATCGATTCCCACTGTACGTGGGATATGACATTTTTTTTTCGTACCGAAGGGCGCGCTCGAAGAACAGGGAGCGTGTTGGAGCAATGCCAAAGCAGGAAGAAGCCACGCTATCCAATTCTAGCCACCATAGCCACGTCACACATGCATCATGGCCTTGAGAACGTGTCGTGAGGAGCCACCGTTCTCTTTCAGGTGATTTTGGTTGCGCACTGGTGTCGCTAATGTGCAAGCTTAGCACACCACAGAACAGCGCCACCATAATGAGCTGTAAACTTGGTAACCTGGTCATTATGTATGTTTAGCACCTAAGAGAACGATGCTACAAGCAGAAAAGTTTGAGGCCTCGTTGTTTTGTTCTAAGTAGAATGCGATAATTGTGATACACATGTAAAAAAGTTAAATGCACGAAAAGGCAGCTTGCCGTCGACAGTGACAAAACCTGAAAGCCGCAGGTCCCTAAGGTCGTAGGTTCGGTGCCTGGCGACGGCAAGCTGTCTTTCCTTATACTTTACTCTCTTCACATTCGTATCAGAGCTTACTGCTACTAACACCCCCTGTGCCTTCCTTGGGCTTATTGTCTGCTGGTTTTCACTACTGCTTTACGGTAGGCATATACGACTAAAAACGGTTGGACTGAGGCACTCCACGTTTAAATAATTTCTTAATTTCAGATTACGACATACAAATGCAAGGAAACAGACGTTTAACCACCCAAAATCTTGGCACCAACGTGTCAAATGTTAAACATTATATATCTCATTTATGCAACATATGTGTTACTCTATAACAGCAAATACACGCTCTGAAATTCTTGGATACATACAATAATTTCGCAACACGTGAACGCTTTCTTTTACTTGCTCTCCCCCCCCCCCTCAAAAAAATGGCAGTGTTTGCAAAATTGAATCGCCGATGATGAGCCATGCACGAAACGCACGAATAAAGACACCGGCTGGTTTACTCTCAAAGCTAAACTTTTTCGAACTCCATAGCGTTACAATACTGAAACTTGCGCCAGTTTGTGTTACTGCATGGCTGCACGCAGCCGCACACAGAAAAACAGGAGACGGGCGTCAAATACACAACCCTGACTCAAAATTGAAATTTTTTTATTCAGCTATGACTAATTCATACTTGAACTTGTATTTTTAACTTATATTATGGTGTTGTAGCGCAGTTAGAGACCGTTACAAAATGAACGTCAATCAACTAATTGCACTTGGCGCTCTTCTGACGTATGAACTCAGTCTAGCCATTAGCGGGGAACCACATCACGGCGCGCAAAAAGACGAATCATGGCAGAGCCACAGCGCCCCCTCCCGGCCAATGTTACTCCGCGCGCTGTGCCGAATAGCCGGCGATGCACCGAGCGAAGGGGTTCAAACTGCGAACAAGATGAGCCCGGCGCCTCGGGTTGCCCTGGTGTCGTAATGCGGCACGGCTTCTCGGCAGATTAGCAATATAACGGCGTTGCCCGGCGCAGCGGCGCCCGTCGGAGATGCGGCGGTAATGGCGCCTACTAGCGGTCTCAATCTGTACTTTATTGTCTGTATTTTCGAATTCGTGTCCGGTGGCTTTCGTCAGACCGCCGGTAATTCAGCTTCTATGCGGAGGGAAGCTCTGTCTGTTAAGCCGGTGAAGACGAGGAGCGCATTAACGCGAATGATTATATGGCAGTCGTTAGAGCACGGCGTACGTGGCAAATGTAGCGTTTAACTGCGCGCGCCGCCAAAATGTGTTGGCTCATTGCTTGAGTAATAACGGAGATGCGTGGTTATACATCTTTAATCAAATAGGAGCACTGGCTCGTCTTTTTTAGTGGTAGTAAGTTTAGCAATAGGCATCCACGCATTCAAGTGTTGCCAGACTTCTCAGAAGGGAGGGGTGAGATTAGCTTCGATGTTCATCAATTCCTGCGTGTGCTTCAGTACCTGTGTATATACAGGTTCACATTATAAAGGCTTAGTTAGGAGTGGGGTGGAGCGAGTTGCTCGATATCTTCGAAAATCCCGAGATTTCTCGCGCAGTCATTGCATGCAGATTCGCAGCTGTTGCACTACACAAGCATTTTCAAGGCCGATGTCATTCCAAAAGTACTGCAGAGGCCCTTGCTACGCCACCGCATTGGCGCAACTACTGCAGCATGTACAGCAGTTTTCGTAAAACTAATCTATATCGTGATTTGAACTGCACGAATGCGACGAAAACCACCCAACAAGAAAGGCACAGTAAAGATTGTGCAATCAACCCTTCTGACAATAGCGCTGTCATTAACAAAGTTTAACACAACTGTATTTATTACTAATTCCAACAAACAAATCTCAGCGAAAATGTGTCGACGGTTATGCGGTGATGTGCTTTCGTTTGAGATTTAATTCATTAGAAACACAGGCGCTTAAGCGGGAGTGCCTGTCAATATTACTTCCGAAAATAACATAACCAGATGTGCTAATAGATAGTTTTCATGACGCTAGTGTACATCATTTCATTGCTCAAAGTTCCTCTGCAGCCGTGCAATTGCTTCCATATAGATTTAGATAGAGAAAAAACGCAGTTTTTTCACATCACCTTGCTGTATAGTTAAATGGCAACATTGACGTCAATGTCGGCCGAATGCCGCCATAAAATCAGAAGTTGCTGTTACCCGACAATGGAAGACTTGCTTTTTCTGTTCGTCTTATTTCTTAAATCTCGAAAGACTATGCTGTACGCCATCGCACTAGAGACCTTGCTCGAGTCGACAGACGCACGAGCATAAGTTGGCACCCAATATCCACGCATATCAGCAATGTTTTCCAACAGAATGGCAACTGGGAATCTGAAAGGCCATGTTCACTCTCGCGTTGCGGCAAGTCCCAGAGTTCAAGTCAGCTAACCGGAAACACGTCATGACAACTATGTCTTGCGCGGTGCTCGTTAAAAAAAAAGTCCACGCATCTCCACGAAGTGAATGACGACGAGAGGGCGAAGCTAGGTCTTATAAGGTCTATAATGCCTGTAGGTTGAAGTCGCCGACTAATATAAATGACAGACGGACAAGTGGACAGCGCAGCTGATCATATACTGTGCTGTTTTAGAATTGACTCCTGTACACATAAAGCCGGTTGTTTTCAAAGATGCTTTCGTTTTACGTAGTGCAGGTGTTCAGTTTCGGTTTCGGTTTTGTGTAGAGCGACAGATGCCGACTTGGCTACAGGCCCTAACGAGCTTTGCCCCTAATATTAAAATACAGCGCTCCTATTATAGACAGCTTAGTGCACATGCCTGCCTGAGAGCTTTGAAGGCATCCAATAATTTTTTTCTTTAATATGCGGGGTTTCACGTCCCAAATCTACGATATGATCATGAGGGACGCCATGGTGAAGGTCTCCGGAAAATTTTGACCATTTGGTGGTCTTCAGCATGCACTGACATAGTATATACCTTTTCACAGGAAGGAAAAAAAAAACACCGCCGTGATGGGCTGTGCGCGGGAGTACAAAGGCTAAGGGCGCAGCGTTGTCAGTGCATTTTCGAGGGGACGCGCCAATTTGCACAGCCGAAGGAGGGCTATGGCGGCGCCCAGGGAGGCGTTTATGAAACGGTGTATAGTACACGGTTATCCGTCATTTTACCTCCATCAGAATGTGACCGCCGCCAACGGGATTGAACCAGCCGACCCTCGGATCAGCAGCCGAGCGCCGAATTCCACTGATTCACCATGGCGCACTCTCTTTGAAGCCACCTCCGCATTAATAGTCAGAATCTTTGTTAGGGGTCTTGCGTTGGAAAATCGCGATCTGGTTATCAGAGACGCCGTTCTATTAATTTCTACCGGATAGGGTCTCTTAAATCTAAGCTAATGGACCGCTAGCATTTTGCCTCCTTAAATAGGCAGTCAGCGCCACCCCACGGCCATCGAGTCAACCTCATAACTCAACCAACATAACCACTCGACCACCACGGTGGGTGAAGACAGTTTAAAAGCTTTCCGAGTAATGCTGTGCGTCCTGATGACGCCTCAGCACCGCGATGTCACCCGGCACTGACAAGCAAAAGCTAATAAAGTATATACCCACAAAGTCGCTACAATTAAGTCTTCCGTACTGTAAACTGCGCGAAAATTGGACGTATACCGTATTACATCAAGTTCGAACGAAATGCGAAACCAGAAATACTGGCGGGTGGAAAGAGGCGTAAAGTTTCTTGTAAACATGCTATTTATTGATTTAAAATATTTATTTATTTTACCCTCAGGGCCAAATGGCATACAGAGAGGGGCGGGTTGTTACAAATAACATTTAACTAAACAAAAAGCAGTGTATACGGTTAGATTGTAAAAAGAAGTTTCTTATAAATACGTTTGATGATACATTTGTATATTAATACATGTTAGCTAATAGAACAGAGTACCTAGTTATAAAATGTTAGCTAACACAACAAAAAAAAGCCTTATTACACAATGTTTGCTAATGCATTACGGAAAATGTTATTATCACTAATAGCCACAATGTTCCCTGGAAGTCTGTTCCACTCCTTTGAATTACAAGACAAAAATGAACTGAAAAAAGATCTTGAGCTGCATGTAAGGATGCCGACATTGTGACGGTGAGCAATGCGGCAGGATATGTGCTGAGGGTAAGAAGTAGTTGGTGATGCAGGAAGCCGGGATGATGGTATATTTGTGAAATAGTGTTAAGCGGGATACCTTTTTACGAGATCCTAAAGAAGGGAGTGCAAGAGAAGTTTTCATAGTAGAAATGGTCGCGGTTCTGTTATCATTAGACAATACAAAGCGCGGTTATTCTGGATAAGTTCAAGGGAAGTTACCAGATTATTATAGATGGTGTGCCACACGGCTGTAGCATATGTTAGTTTAAAGAGTATTAGCGTTTCATAAAGCTGCAGTTTTAAGCCACAATGAGAACTAAAACGTTACGTCGTGAATAGCCAAGCTTGCGGTTAGCATTGTAGTTATGCATCGAATATAAGGCGACCAGATGAGATTAGTTGATATGTGAACTCAAAGATGCTTATAAGAGTTCACAGAATCCAGAGCAATGTCATTAAGACATATTAAAGATCTGAGGTAGCGGAACTTCTCATTGACCCTTCTTAATGTTGAGGTTTCATTAGCCATTTGTCATACCAGTTAAGTACAGCGCTAAGGTTAGACTGCAGTATGTCAATGTTATTATCGTTATTAATTTCTCGAAAACTAACACAGTCGCCAGCAAAGAGATGAATGCTACATCATACACCTCATGAGAGGTCATTAATATCAATAAGAAACACGAGACAGACCCTTGCGGAACACCGGAATGAACTTCGCATAAAGATGAATTGTGACCGTTTACTGTAACGAAGTATGATCTGTTATTGAGAAAAACATTGAATCCACGTTAGTAGTTAACCGTCAGAATTTAGTTGGTGTTGAAATTTGTAAAAAAAGCAGTCTATGGCAAACCTTGCCAAAAGCTCTTGAAAATCTAGAAAAATGCAGTAAGAATAGAAAGATTTATCAAGAATCGAGTGTAATAAGTGAATGATATTGACTGGGTTTCACATGAATATCGTTTACGAAATCCATGTTGTGCTAAAGAAACGAACGATTATGATTCTAAAAAATTGACTATGTTTGCAAATATTATACGCTCGAGCATCTTACAGCAATTACTAGTTAAATAAATCGGACGACAATTGTTCGAACAATGAACATATTACCAGATTTATAGAGTGGAATGGTTTTCCCAATTTTTTATTCACTAGAATTTACAAGTATCCAGTGAATTTTAGAAAATTTTTGTTAGTACAGTGGAACTGTAAGCGCTAGTACTTATTAAAAATTTTGTGTTTATACCATTATAACCAGCTAGGAGACGGATCACTCTTAAATAATCTAATGAGGCGCACAATTCCAAAAGTTTTAATAATCAATGATGACATGGGTGAATAATTAAGTAAAATCGCGCAAGGTAATTCATTACGGTTATCAACGGAAAAACGTTTAGATAAAAGATTTGTTAAGAACAGCAGCGCAACGACCTTCACTAATTTCTTTACCGGATTGGTCAATCAAGGAAATATGGTTGTCGGACAGAATGATAATTACTCGCCAGAGTTGTTTTGCGTTAGTTTGTAACATAGAGGTTAAACGTTAGTGAGAAAGTTATCTTAAGAGGATTTCAGTATAGATAAGTAGATGAATGGTGCATATTTTTAGGCAGCCCAGCATGGGTGGTTACTATACGCAAACATCTGCATGCGGCACGATAAGCACGTTCCTTTCTGTTATATAAACGCTTGATGTGAACATTGTGCCATATGGCCCACGCGCTTCAGATGTGACGGTACGGTAAAGAATATACGTAATGGTTAGTCGAACAACTTCAGCTGCAAAGATATCCCGTTAACCTGCTATGAACGGGTATTGAAACTGCCTAAAAAATGGGACTATGAAATTTCAAAGTTCTCTGTTCATCGTGTCAGTTTACTTTCTTATAGTCCCGTATCGCTTTCTTTTTTTAATCTGCTTAATGACAAGGTTAAATAAATGAAAATTAAGCTAATGAATGATTACCGATGCCTGGTGTATAGGTTATAGCAGCAACAAAGTGTGGTGAATTTGTTATGATATTGTCGAGAATGCTAGAGCACAGCTAGTTGTTGCCCTATAATTCGTGACGCTACTACTTGTGCCAGAGAAAGCACAAAACATAGGTTGACATATACGGTGCATGACATTGACGCCGACGTCGACGGCAAAACCCAGCCGAGAGTGTCCATATAATTGCTATCGCAATAATAAGCTACCTCGGCCGTGGCGAAGACGGTAACGAGCAAGATGAGTTTGCCCTTCATGTTATAGAAGGAAAGTTAAAATTTACACGCACGAACAGAGAATGTGACGGAAATCGTTTCCATCGCATACTCTCCCACAGACACAAGCGCCAGAGGGAACTCTTGTGCCTATGGAAGCTGCTATACGAATGGCGTTTCAGTGAGCATGGGAATGATGGGTAGTACGTGGATTTGTATGTTCTTCGTACTTCCAGCTCGGTTTGGCTTCGCGCGGCTTGGAACTGCTTCGTCACGAGACGACAATCGGCAAATGTTTAGCAGTTACGCTTAACCACCTCAACCTTTCACGCTTATACCAACCGAAATCGCCCCACGAACGTGAAAACGGTTCGTTATTTTATTAGAAACAAAACCAAAAAGACATCAATAAATAAGGTCACAATGGCGTTCGAAGCTCGCAGGCACGAAGGCTTGACAAATCACACTTTATCAATCTGGCGATAATTATCAAACTTACATTCTCCGCATCGTGGACTTTTTTTTTGCAATTTCGCCTAACATGTTGTATTGATTCATATGCATGGACATTCACTACTTACACAGAACCTATTCGACGTCTGCAGAAACGAGCCGTCCGAACTATTCATTTTTCGCGCCTAAATGAAGCAAGCAGGCCAATTTTTTTCTAAGCTGCAAGTCCTGCCATTCAATTTCTTACGCGAATTACGTAAGGCAAACCGCATTACAAGCATAATCAACGAAAACTATCAGTTCAGCATATCAATATTGCATGTGCCCAATTACCCGACAAACAACAAAACAATTGGAACCTTTACCATACCATTGGCAAAAAATCTATATGGCCAGGGAGTAGTAGATTTCTTGGCATGGAAATATGAAATTACACGCCACTTGAGCTAAAACAAGCGAGGAACGTATAGCTCTGGCTAAAAAAAAAATTACTATCTTCAGCAGATATAATCTGAGCATGGATAGACGCTTAAGCAAAGTACACAGCCAGTAGATATATCCTTACATACATGTTTTTTGTTTTTTTGTTTAGCCTATTTAGGGTGTTAACATTATTTCTGTTATGACTTTCATATTTAAGTTAAAACGACAAGTATCGTTGTTCTCTGCTCTAGCTCCTATGTCTGGTGTATGTTTGTATATGAATATGTCTCTTAGTGCGTATTTATGAATGCGTGCATATATATATATATATATATATATATATATATATATATATATATATATATATATATATATATATATATATATATATATTCCGCTTATCGTTGTCTAATTAGAAACTAAATGTCTCGTTGTTCATTTGTATATATTCCATGTCTGCTATATTTATCTTATCTGCTTTTTTTTCTCTTCAGATGTTGCTCGTCTTGTATTTATACTTTTCTGGTGAACATTACTGACATTTGCATGTTTGTATATGACCGCAATACTAGCCTTTGGCTGAGGGGCCATGCGGTGTTTGCAATCGATTTGTATTTATTTAATGCGAGTAAACTTCAATCAATCAATCAATCAATCAATCAATCAATCAATCAATTCTCATGGTGGCTGGACGATTGTAGCGCCAGAGTCCCCTCTACCGTTATTGTTAGTAAACTCGACGGAGAGAGGAACACGCCGGCACGTGACGCAACCGGAGATCAACCGATATCGGGAACAGTCAAACTACGATGGCAAGCCATGCGTGTCCGACAGGTGTGACAATCGCACCCGTTCCGCACCGCCTGCTCCCGCACCTGTCAGGTATACGACGAAGAACGCGCAGCGGGAGGCAGTTATGCGCTCATAACTTCCAATCCCAACGTGGCAGGAAGCAACAGAAACAGCAAGCGACGCAGCAAAAACTAAAAAAAAAGAAAACCACGCACACACACGGCGGTTTCACACACGCGCACACAAAAATTGTAGAACGCAAGAACCCCTATGTCATTCATGACGCACACGTTCGCTGAAGCTTGGAGGCGCTGCAACTTGGAGACATTTACGCACTCTTTCTTTCTTTCTTTCTTTCTTTCTTTCTTTCTTTCTTTCTTTCTTTCTTTCTTTCTTTCTTCTTTCTTTCTTTCTTTCTTTCTTTCTTTTTTTTCTTTCCTTCTAAGAGTTCTGTGAAGCGCTAGACGCCTGGATGAAGTCTCACTCGCATCTGCCATAGTTCGGAAATAAGCAAGAGAGGTTCCAGCCAGCGCAGATGCGGAGCTTGAAACTGTCGCTCGAGGCACGAAGAATGAGTCTATATATAGAGCGGATATAAGAGATGCTTGCAATAGACGTGGCAGGCCTGCACGAAACGGACAACTATAAGGCACCTCAGTGTTTTGGTCTGATTTAAGTTTTTTAAATACTCTATTTGGCCCAACAGCGAGTGGCAGCAACTACCTACAAAAAAAAAAAAAGATCACCACGACTTGAAATTTTCTCCAACACATCTGCTCGGTCAACAGCTTCCTATTGCGTACGCCAGCATCGTGACGCAGGGAGTAACCTATGCAACGACCGCATGAAGCAGGCTGAAACGAATTTCTTTTCAAGCCTCGACACCTAACCCATCTAACCCCCGTATTCTAGAACGTCCCTTCACTCAACGCTCCACCTTCACTTGAGAAAGCCGACGGGAGCGCCGTCTCTAGGCACGGCAAGTCACTGCGTATCAGCGATAATCTGCTGCGATTCTTCAGTAGCACAGCGTCATTTTTTAGCCGAGCTGTGGAGAAGTGCTCAACTCTGTCAAGTGAAGGGTGAAAGTCGAGTCGAGGAGCGTTGGTGAATACGGGGTTAAGTCTAGGTTAAGTTTATTGCTCACCCTTATTGTGCACAATACCATAAAAAGCGAACCTTGAGGTTGGGATAGTTGCCAATACATCTTCAACAACGACACAGCGCAGAACGAACAAGTGACATGACAGAAAACTTGTCACTGTTTCCTATCCTGTCCCTGGTCCACTCTGAGCGGGTTGTTGATTTAAGATAAGTGTGGTTTAGCACGCTGTTAACCAGAAACACACTTCTATGCACTTTGAAGGCAGAACAAGCCCTGCATTGCCTTGAAGCTCCTGAAAAAAAAAAACAACTAGTGTAACACCAAAATACGCGGCGATTGAAACGATATGAGATTTAAAGAAGAAAAACGCCTCACAATGGTCATTCGCCGGTGTAATAAGCTCAGCTTTATTACTTTCTACCCTTTTTTAAATATTATTCACTCCACGACCGACGCATTTGCCGGAAACCAAATCAGCATCGATAACGAAAGTTGTACGCATATTTGCGACGCGTTCAATATAATGGTTCTCTTTACTTAGTGTTTTTTTCGAGCCAGCATTCAGATATCTATTTGTTCGTTCTTTTAAGGCCACATAAGCTTTGGAGGTGTGAGCCCAATGCAGGGTGAACTGCACATTGGCCTAACCACACACAAAAAAATTAAAACCACCAAATCAACTTTCAATTTATACTGCCGTTTTATTCTTCTATACACCAACATGTGGTTGTCGCTTTTTGACAGTTTTAATAATGACAACATAAAAAAATGAACAGGTAGAAGGTGTGGAGATACGAGATCACGTTCGAGAGATCGAGAGGAGCTGTTATTTTTGCCCAATATGGTTTATCTAAGAACACAACTGTCATCGTCAGTCATTACAAATGCCATGCAAGAATGCTTAAGGTGATTTCGATATTGAGCACACAGCTATATAAAAAAAGCAGAACTGCAGGGGTGCGCGAGTGGTCAGTTTCACATTCGAATAAACACGAATTGAATAGCTATGTTCCCGAGTCGAATAAGAAAAGAATACTATTGCAATAGTTTTCGAATAATAAGGCAGCGATTTCCACAGAGGTCGGTATATAGTGGCGTAGTGGCACCGTTTTTGAAGCACTCCAAGCAGTTCGGAAGTTTTAGCAGCTTATAAATGTAACAAATGTTTTAAGCTCTAACAAATGAACGTTACGATTTATTTTGACTGACAAAAAACACCCCAATTACGTAAACTGGCGCAAGCCTTTATACAGCAGCCTTGGGAATATTTTGAAACTACAAGTTCAAAATGCCCAAGTAAAAAAGGTATTCAAATCGGGAATTTGTAAACAGCTTAAAAAATAAGCCGGAACTTTTCTCCTGGTTAACCTCTCTGTCTCTCACAAAACCTTTCTCTCTCAAGTTAAAACATAAATATAAATATTGATCGATATTCGTGAGTTTGCGTCATCATTCATGTGAGGAACAGAATAGCAGATTCACAAATATGTCGCTTCGAATGCGTTGGAGGTTCAAGCAAAAAACTTTTGCCCTGTGACCAATCTAGCGTCGCTATTCGCCGCGAGATCAAGCGGAGTCGCCGCCTGGCAGCAACTGGCTGAAGCGTGCAAGTGCTCCCATTGCCTCCGAGATTGCGGGCGCGCGGTGCGCCCGCAATCTCGGAGGCCATGGTGCTCCGGGCGTCTCTGCTGGCCACGTCGTGTTTCTATGAGCGCGTACGTCATGCAAGTTCTCAAAGTGCGGTTTGTCTGGTCATGTAAGCGCGAGTGTAACTGTTTCTACGTATGCCTAAAACGACGTTCGAAAGCATTTGGTCTTGCTCGGCTGCTACTGCATTGTAATTAGCTCAGCAAGTGCGACTTTGCAGAGAGCTGTTGATTGTCGTCGTACCCTCCATTCACCATAATAATTTCAAAGTGGGTGCCACTTTCTGTTTCAAGAATATCGTTAAATGTTCTTTGCATCCTACCAAAGAAGATGACTGTTTATGGACGTGTAAATGAAGCGAATTAACGATTCGGTTGTAAAAAAAAGCGAGGCTCTATATTACCTACTTGCGCGCTGTTGGTAGGTGTACAACTACGGCACTCTTGTTTATCGATCAGGTGAGAAGCCTTAGTTGTGTTTTTCTAGCCATGGTACCACTACATTGGAGTATTACTACAACCTAAGCTGTGACACGCTGGTACTTAAACTGCATTTAAAACAGAGTCACCGTGCGCAACCACGTGGGTAGATTTGAGAACGCTTTAGCGAGCCCAAATGTTCAAGATTTTTCAGTCAGCATGCCTTACATGCAGTGTTGTATAATTTCATTTACAATCTCAGCATTTTTACAGTGTCTTGAGCGTTTGTGTGGCGTTGTTAGTGACCGACGGAAGGCAGCAGACGTTTGCTGTCGAAGAAAAAAAAGAACATATACTTGTCCCATAAGCAAGACCTTTGCACTGTATTGCACATAATCCGTCGACGAAAGCTCGCTGATGAACTCTTATACAAGGTTTTTGTACTTTTGCTGGTGAAAGAATGTGCGTATATGTGGAAAACGCAGTGCAGTGCACATAACTGTCAGCCCATAAGCTTTCTTGACTAGACTTATCGACTGTCACTCATTTCATGGTGAATGAAGGGAACGAGAAAAGAAAAAAAGGCATTACGCATAAGGTGCGAACCGTGGTACTAAATTAATGGCACAGATATGCGGGCTTTCTACGACCTTTCTTTCTCACTGTTTGTTGTTGTATGCAGATGAGAAATAAGTAAATACGTAGTTCAGTCACGCTGCAGCAGTCCGTAGTAAGCGGAACACAAGCTAAGCACGTACAAACAACACAGAAAAGGCGTGATTTAGGGCGAAAGCGCGAAGACAGTCACTTCGGGATGAGCGTTCCCCTGAAAGGCAAAAAGCGCTTTACTCGCGGATAATGGCAACTTTGCACAGTCTTCGTGCACCGATTCAGTAGAAGGGCACGTAGATATTACCGGTAAACTGAAGTCAACGCATTTCATTCGCCGACGATCGGCTCAGAACGCACGCAACAAAGCACTACAGCGTGTATTTGTATACGGACCACCGACCACCCATCCACACTTGCGCGGGGACGGTGCTATAGCCCGATCTCGCCGTGAATAGTGCAGTAAAACCTTGGGCCTCATGCACTTGAAGAATTCTACTATGAAACAAAGGACCATTACGCCTATCTGTTCGAACGTATCGTTTCTTCATGCTTTTTTTTCATCAGTGCTTATTAGTCGAATAATATTCGAAAAGTGATCGGTTATACTATTACGCACAATTCGATTTGAATACTGACTGAATCCAGTAGAGAGCTATTCGGTTCGTGACTCGAAATTTTCAGATATTCACACATCCCTGAAGAACTGCGTGTATAAGCTACAAATATATATATATATATATATATATATATATATATATATATATATATATATATATATATATATATATATATATATATATATATACTACATATATACTACATATATACTACAATGTTTTAGGGGCAAAACTCTTTTAGGCGTGGGTCTGTCCAGTCCATGTATGTATGTAGTAGTATGCGTAGCTACGGGGGCACATACCCACTCAAGAGCGATTATATGCCACGGGGGATGAGAGCTGGGAGATGGCGGTACTTGGAGTGTTCACTAGAAGGACGCACAGACGGACGGACAGACTAGTAGATGGACGGACGGATGGATAGACACGCAGACGTACGGACAAATGGACGCACGCACAAACAGAAAGACAGATGGACGGACTCACAGACGGACGCACGGACAGACGGACGGGCGCATGGATGAACGCACGGATGGTCGCGCGGACAGATAGAAGCAAGAACGAAAGCACGGACGGAAGCACGGACGGGCTGATGAACGACTTGTAGTTGATGATGCATGTAGTTCATATAATAAAAACTAGATGGCGGTACTTGTAGTTGATAGCGGAAGATTCACGATATGCCGATGATTCCCTCCGGAGCTTGGCCCACTCGTCATCATTTTCCCGTGGATATGCTGCAATATTTTTACATTGAAAGCCTGCATGTTTCCTTGGTTTGAGTTTGTTTTCTTTCTCCCAGCTGTGTTTAAGCCTTGTAATGGGTAGCCAGGCATTGCTGTAAATGCAGGCAGTGTTTGCCTATTTGATAAAGTGTTACACATGTATTAATTGATTGCGCTACTACCTGACATAGATGTATATTGGTTGGTTTGTATTTGGTTGTACCCTCCCTGTAAGAGCCCTCAAGAGAGGGCTGACAGTATTATGAAATAAATAAATAAATAAATAAAATAAAATAGGATAGGTCGGCGCAGACGTTTCGCGACAGCGTTGGAACTAATGTCTTCCTTGCTGTACATATTCCGTCAAACTTCCTTTGGAACGCTGACCTTTGAGCGATTAAAATTCTGAGTTCGCAAAATATATGTCCCGCATGTGCTGGTAATTCTCAAACCTCCAAGAAACCACCGCAGTATAAGTTAAGCCGAGACAGCTATTTTATATAATGCGAAATTTCCTGAACAACGGCGGACTGCCGTCAGATATGGGGGCTTTTTTTTACCTTCGTTTAGTCTTTTTGTTTCAGCGAATATTTGACACTGTTACCTTATTCTCTTTTCCTTCTGCTTTCGACGCCACGGACAATTGCCTCAAACTGTTCATGCGGTGTGTTCGCAAGTTTGGGGCAGAAACGATGAAAGAAAGCTGGCGAAGCTTATGAAAATAAATTGTGAATCTTGGCTTTAACTTCCTTCTCTTTTATTAATTTTTTTTTGCCGATCGAGCCAGTGAAACGACCAAACCACCTTTGTCTCAATGTCACTTCAGCTCTAGAACTCCTCTCGTGAAAAGATGACATCATCACAGAGACAAAACAGGGCGCACGAACCTATCGAACATCTCGAAGGAAAAGCCTGACACATAATCAAATCCGCAAAATAGCGTACGTTATTGCTGCTCTGTTGGATAATTTGATATTATCCATGTAAGGCATATACTTTTCTCTGAGAACAAATCTGAACGTAATTCTTTTTTCCAGATTCGTGCAACACGCTTATGCATTCGCGTCCCGCTCGACAAAAATTATCCAGAATTAAATGAACCGGTTGAAAAAAACAGACTGTTTTTTTGGTAGAGATTTAAAGGTAGAGAGCTCTCGCACCTGAATGGGTGAAACCTGCCTAACCGCGAAAAGAATATGACGGTATAGAAACAACAGCTCTCTCGTTTGGCGCTGCATCAGTGACGCATTCCGCTGGCAAAACCACCAAGCGCTCTCATTCAGCTGGTTTGCGTAAACACCTTCGTTGCTTTTTTTTGTTTGTTAGTAAGCTTCGCCTCTTTCAGTGCTTTCTTCATCTCCCAAACAGCCGCCGGCGCATGCCTTGCCCCTCGCGTCACAATCATAACAGTCCGAGGCCTGCGCCAACGTCATACCACAAACGTCAACACAACAAACGCGCACTAACGTCTATCTTTGAGGGAAGACTTGACGCAAATGAAAAAGTAACGTACGATCGAATTGAAAGACTTACGAAGCGATGACGTCGGTAGTTCCCCACCAGAATCCTTCAAAGCAACTTGAATCGGCACAGATATAACGCACAGTACGAACACCAGAAATTTCTTTCACGCCGGCGCGCACAGTCGGTTTATCCTCCTGTCAAGGTTTATCCTCCTGTCAATGAGCAAAGCAGCACTCGGCGTATCACAGCCACCACTAAAAGAAAATTGTCCGGGAGCCGCTTCGAATTC
Organism: Rhipicephalus annulatus; assembly: GCA_013436015.1. NCBI lineage: Eukaryota > Metazoa > Arthropoda > Arachnida > Ixodida > Ixodidae > Rhipicephalus > Rhipicephalus annulatus. The sequence continues at coordinate 117,448 of WOVY01009531.1, forward strand.
AGACGGAGGGCGGGGCGGGTACTCCTGCGGTTCCTGCTGCAGTGCCGGAGGGAGCAGCGGTTCTTTTCTCCGCAGATTTCCTTCCTCCGAGAGATCGGTGAACTGCCGGCTCTCTGCGCGCCGCTAAATGCTACCGTCGCCTTCAAAGCGAGCGCCGAATGGGAGCACTAACACACCGACGCACGCACAAGCGCTGCTCGAAAACGTCCAGAGCGCCCGGTGACCCGACGATCGACTCGCCGCACGCGCGCCGCCGCCGTGTGACTGAAACATGGAGGTGAAGCGGCGCGCAAGAACACGTGGAGCGCGTGGCGCCCCCGACGCCATCGGTGACGTCGCGGTGCGTCGCGGCCAATCGGGCGCTCCCGTTTCCGCCGGCACTCGCACTCCGAGCGCAGCCGGGTATAAAACAGCGGCTCTGCTATGCGCTGCGATCGCAGTCCTGCGGGACGTAGCAATGCTAAGTGCGAGTGCTCTCCGAGCTGGGGGAGCTCTCTAAACCGCCAAGGGCCAAAAGGCGTTCTTTGTTCCTCCTTTTGTGGGGTACCTGCATTGCCACAAGCGTTACTCTCCAAAGTGTGAACGAATCGTCCTTCCGGGAGTAAATGTCAGGGGCCCAATGGTTAGTCCTCAATAAGGAACAAAATGTCAGGGAGTAAAAGTTACCCCATTATGGGAGTAACTGACCGCGTAGGAACAAACTGTTACTCCTGATGGGACTAATAGTGGCTCCATGTGGGAAAAAAAAAATCAATTTATTACAATTTATTGTTGAATTACCGAAAGCGTGGAGGTTGACGAATGCGTTTGACGACATATGCAATCAAAAAATCAATTTATTACAATTTATTGTTGAATTACCGAAAGCGTGGAGGTTGACGAATGCGTTTGACGACATATGCAATCAATACACAAGAAGTAAATTCAGAAGTATACTACAGAAAATTCGCGACAAATACAAAGGATTCGAACTTGTGACCATTGAATCAGCAGTCGCGTAGGGTAATCACTATATCACGGCCCCAGTATATAGCAGGATGGAAATTACCGAGGCATATGTAGACACCGTCTAGCTGCGCGTTTCGGCAGGTTGCTTAGAATAGCAAGACTCTTAAATAGACTTAAGCCTTCAGCTTTTGCGAAGCAAATACTCGTTGATGGCATTCGTGAAAATGTAAAATGCGTTGAATAGGTACTTCTGCTCACTCACTTCTAGCGCATTTGCGTGCTTGATGAGTGTATGCATATACACATCTTCCCATATATGTTGTCGTTGCTGTGTCAAGCTTGCTCGCTTCCTAAAATACAGAGCGCGGTTTGTTATATCGTTCAGCGAAAATGTCTCTCTAATGACAAAAATAAAGGCGACGTTTAAAGAAACAGCCGAGTTCACCCAGCCACTCGGGTCATTTCTGCATCATCGTGCGCACGCATTAATTAAGGAACTTTCATGAGTACAAAAGATAGGATGGCTTCCCTACACTCTAGGAGAAACAATATGAAATGCAATATTTTATTGGAATGAATGTTTTCCAGCCGACTTCCGGAGGTGCACCCGCATCATCGACAGCTGCAGAGAGCGTTCTCGTAGCTGCAAGATGATGACCTTCCTCGGAACGCGCAATCTTATAGTCATCGATTTCTTGAAAAAGTAATTGCAGAAGCATTCTTATTTCCCATAGAACTGTTCGTGCACATGTAGTTACGTCCCATCATGTCAGTTCGAAATACCGCATCTGTAAAAAGTGGTGGAAAAATACTTCTTCACAGAACCCGTTATAATGCAGTCGAACACATCAGACCATGTTATGAAGTTCAAGAAGCTCGTTCTCGAGTTTGACGCTTCAAGCTTTCACTGGGATACGCTTGTGGGCCCATTTATCTATCAATGAAGCTTGCGCCTCATTTTATAAATATAAATTTCAAAATTACCCAGCATCGCTGCAAACAAGCGTACTCGGCGAAGTGGTGACTGACTGTCTGTGTTATCGGAGCCAAGCCAAGCTATATAGACATGCAATGTTAACAGCCAACCTTCATTAATCATTTGTTTACCTTGCAAAATATGTGCGTAGATTAGGTGAACTTTGTAACTCAAAGTCGCGAAAATTTCTGGTAAACAATGGGTATTTGTGCTGTACTGAAAACAACTATGTTCGAACAGCTGTACTTGCTACAGCTTATGTTGAGCCCTCATGAGGCTACCACATTTCGATAGCCCTGTCATCACGCTTGTAAACATACAGCAGATGGGGCAGCACTAAATAATGTTTTTCATTCCTTTCAAGATAAAGTTTTTTCACTTCATTCCATGGGGCAGGACTCTCAAAGCTTTATAGCGCGAGCTCATATGGATTTAGTTAGTGAAGAACGGGAGTAATAAACAAGCTGTGATTGTTACATATCAAGAGCAAACAGGTAAACTCTCGCGTAGTGATGACACTTTTGTTTACTCGCCTCTTAGGTGATACCCAGTCGGTGCGTAGCATTTTGGTAGCGTAGCGCTTCATTTCAGTTGGGCATCATGCTTGCCACAGCGGAAAGATGATTCAGTGCACCACAAGAGACAGTTATCACAACAACGTAACGATAAAACATCTGCAACACACTGCTACACCAACGAATGTTATAATTCTCGTTGGTGTAGCTTGCCGAGAACACTACGCCATGCATTTATACAGCTTGAGCGCGAGCACCTTATTTTGGTGGAAAGGAGGGGAATGGCTTACACATTTGCATACTTTTATGCTATATAAGCAATATTAGGGAGTTATAGTTTATAGTTTGCCTGTTAGCCAAGGTTAAGGAAATGGCATTACCATGCAGCAAATGTTCGTTGCGGGCCGCCTCTTATAGTTTAGCGGGACAGCGTTTACGTGGCCTACGTGCCCCGGCTGGGATGATGGCGCCGCCTATCGGAGGGTTGAAAAGTAAGAACAGTGAAAAGGGAAAGAAGCGAGAATGTCTGCCTGCGTCTCCACACGAATCATTGTTACAAGTTTATTTTAGTATTAATAAAAGGAAATAAATATGAACCACGTACCAAACGCGAAAACATTTGTGTTGCCGATTCGTTTACATCGAACTTGTAGTTAGACCTAAACACGTTCGAAATGGGAAGCTATCTCAAAAACTACGCCAGCTTATCCGTAATACTCGGTCGTCCAAACTAACTGAAGGCAAGCGAAGCCACTTTAGCCAGTCGTTGGTAGCGAGTAAAGTGAATCTTGAAACAACTATGCCAAAATCACTTCGAAGCGGACGTCCGAGAGCGCCGCCATGCTTTACGTACACTACGTACACCTATGGTAACACAGTAACGTTAAATCTGAAAAATAGCGCGGGTACGGTGATCGGTACGGGCAACGTATACGTATCTGCACGTGCGCACTTCGATGCCGTTATCCCGGTACACCGGGTATACCAGTAACCATGGTATACTATAACTATCACATTGCTCCTGACGTAGTTGCCATAGTTGTCACGACCATTACCACTAAATTAAACTGTCAAGAGCTAATTTCTTTGCACGTATTTGTTTACGCACATACTGACCAATTCATAGAGGCCGCCACTGCTCCGGAAAGTTCCATGGGAGTAAACGTTGCTCCGTATGGTTTAACCGTTCCTTTTTCAGTTTGCACACGGCACCCTCGTCTCGCAGCAAATCCCTCCGCGGACTAACTGTTGGTTGCAGGGACGAAATGCAGCCCTCAGTCCTTCCATTTCGTTCCTTTGCTGCTTAAAGGGAGGGATGAGTCACTGAGTAATTCTTCCGCTCTTGAAGTTGCACGAGTTAAGAGTTACGATCAATTTCGGGTCAGCTGTTAAAATTGATTTGGAAGTTCCCGGCCACATGTTAACGTGTACGCAATGCCTCGTTGCTCAATGATAGCTATTGCTAAAAGAATTTTGCGCCCCTGACAGCAGCAGTATATGTTGCATCGAAAATTGCCGTCTGAGTTATCCACATCCCACGTGAATCCAGTAAGCTTTAATAGCTAAATCAGGTGTCTGTGCACGGCTTTTCACATCATCATATTTTTAATTTTTAACCCTTGAAGACAACAAAATGGGCATTACATGTGGGTGGAGAAGAAGTTACAGAGCTGCAATGACGCCTAGTCGAGCAAATTCACGTAACAAAGCCCACCAGCGTTACAAGTACAGTGAACGCAAGAGAAAGCCAATAGTTCAGTCCGAATGTTTCGCTGAGTAGTGGCGTAGAACACAATAATGAGGGGGGGGGTAACTAAAAGAAAGAAAATAACGACTGAGGTGAAGCTATCGACGAGTGAAAAATAAAGTGGTCTTGAAGGCACAAGTCATACGGGGTAGCAAACATATTTACCACAGCCTTTTTTTTATCTTACTATGGCACAAGAATGAAAAAAAATGCAAGAAAAAAGCTCAGTGAAATATATTTAACAAAGAGCTTGATCTTTTCAGAATTTATTTCAAGAGCGATCGCTTCAGAAAAGCTCTTCCATGTTCGCGATGGATCTAAGAAGAAATTATTTACCTAAAAGGGAAATTTTGAAACATGAAGGTGTTTAACACTGTTGGAATTGAACAGGTGGCGAGAAGTTCGAGCAGGCAGAAATAAGTATGTGGAAAACTATGTATGTGGGAAAAACTATAATATATAGAAAATGGTGCCAGAATCGTGCTACTAACCCTTGTATAGAGTGTATTTTCGGGAGATCATTAGTTTCTCGAAGGTAAAGAAATAATTATATATTCAAAGTTCATCGGTTTGTACGCTCATTGGCATGCTATTCAGCTGGAGGCATGAAAATAACTTTGAATGACTGACTGGTTTCAGTATCAGTGCAGAGTACCAAGGCAGGAAGCATGTTGAGTTCCGCGGCGTAATGTAATGAGCACCCACCATTCTACAGAGTAACATGCTGCTCCAGAAAACTGCTGTGGGACTTCTTCAATACGATATTAGCAAATAACAAGAAAAAGGGTCACTTGGCTCTAACCCCTACAATAACAAGTGCGTGGCTAATATCCGCTAACGATGCCTACCACAAATAGTTTATTAACCATTGAAACTGGAGCGGCCCTATTTCAGTCCACAGAAAATTGAGATGATAGCATGGAGTAGATGAAAAAGTGCAGATCATCATCTGAAAGCTCATGAGTTCACCCTTCAGTCTTCACCCTTCAGGCGACCACATTGTGTATATTTGATGTGGGCCATGAAACAGGTGGCAGAGGGTGTTGCCGAGAGCCAAAAGGGCTATCCTATAGCTCCTATTCAGTTTATTAGCACCATCAAACGAGCTTCATCAATACTGATTCGTCCCGATAGACGTCCAGGTGCCGTATATCTCTTTACATGCCTGTGAACTCTTGCAATGGGCTCATAGTTCTTGATGTCCCCAGCTTCGAAGCAGCTGACGAAAGTTGCAACGAGACTTGCGATGCAGCGGAAGAAGCTGGGCATCCCCAGATTCGCACAGGCGGTGGCGGAGGAAAAGGAAAATGGAAGCCAGTTTCAGAAATATTTGCCTTAGATTTTGATATATGATGCATTTTGCGAGAAAGAACACTTGGAGTATTCTTCGTTATGTAACAACACTAAAATCAGAGATATTGAACGAAACCACACCTGACAAAGATGTCGTCGAAAGACGATAGTCTTGCTTGTGGAGAGAGTGAACAAAACGTTTATTTGATGTTCTGTGCAGAAATTCGGTGAATGGTAATCCGGAGGCGCTGCGCTGAATGCCTCGAGCGTGCAGCGGAGGCAAACGATCTGGAAGTTAGCACTCGTGTCCTTCTTGTCTCTGTGTCGAAGTTCTATTCTCAAGCTATAACTACCAAATGCATCAAATCACGTCACATGTGAGACATGAGCGCCATCTGGCAATTTTTTTTTGGAAAACGAATCGCGTGGCCCTGAGACGACCGTGCGCGCCCGTCTCAGAGGTGATAAGGTGTAGAACGCAAGGCGACGGGTAGGTGCCACCACCGTCTCGTCTTATCAAAGCGTTGAAAACACTCGCTTCTTCGTGCAAACGTTGCATGGTCAGCGCAGCGTTATAAACGCTATGATCCTTAGAATTACTTATGTATGCCTTTTCTGGTAAAAGACGCAGATGCGTACGTGTTGTTATGGTGCCTCAGATATGCGCAATAATTGCTTTTTAATTGACAATTGCACAAGTATGAACGCTGAATTTTGAGCAACATGGTGAGCACTGCGGATAGGGTCAGCTGTTCAGGGTATCGGCTGGTGCTATTTAGAGTACCCAATTGGCGGTTAGGGTGGACAAACAGATAATTGTACAGACAAACAGACCAAAGTGTTTGCGTCAAGGCCCCCAAGAAAGACTATCGTCTGTAATAAAGATTTAGCGACGGTGTTATGCAGTGCAGTTATTGTAACTTTGAATTGCGCTGCCCATAGTAACCCGACGAGCTGAAAATATGCACTGATTAGGATTGAAACCTTCGTATGTTCTTCTTTATTGCAAACATTTTGATGTTGTGCAAAATATTTTGGTAAGAGGGTCTCTAAAACATCAGCAAAATGGCCTTTAAAGGTGGATTCACACGAGGAAACGGAGGAAGAATTTTCGCAGCGGACGGCGCATCACGTGACCTTCGCGTCACCTTCACGTTCCGTCCTCGCTTCATCCGCTTTCCTCCGCTCGCGGCACGGATGGAAATGTGTCGCCGCTATTTCGATCACTCCGTTTGACGGTCGTCTGCTCTCGATCGAGAGGATTCAGCGTCAAATCTGTCAACATTGGTCGGATCGGCCTGGCTAGGAAGCAGGCTGCCGGATTGAATCCACAAGTTTTAGTTTTGCGGCAACGACCGAATGTGTTTCATGTGACCGTGGAAGTGGTGAGTGGTTTTTGATGGTAGATTGGTGGCATAATGGTGGTTTTCATTCACCGCGCGTGGCCTGCATGACCACATAAGCGCACTACATGAGCATAGGAGTCGAGAGTATGCACGAGGATTCCGCGAGCGTAGCTCCGGCTGTGTGCGTGCTACGTCCCCTCTGCTGCGCCGGATGAAACTATTCACGTGACTATTCGGTATGCGCAGCAGCGAGATTTGCCCTCGCGTGTGAATCTAGCTTAATTGATGCAGCTGCCAGTGTGTACGCCGCTTCAATTTTCTTAAGCTAGTGTTGCTTGTTACCGAAACCAATCGAACAGGACGTACAGTGTCAATTTCTATGAAAGGAAACACGGGAGCGCGTGGCCTGCGCGCTCCAGCGGCTGCTGGCAGCGCGTTCAAGCGCAAGCGAAAGCAACCACAGCCTCATTTTGCGTCATCTCGCGGCGAGAAAAACAACCATTCGTCGCTAATATAGAACCAAAAGCAAAATTGCGAACCCCTCCCCCTTTAAGGCGGTTACGCAAGAGCCGCTAATCGCCTGGCAGGGGAAGGGGTTGCATTATTGCTGTTCTGTATCAACAATGAAGGGTTGTTTTGCTCGCCACAAGATGACGTGAGAAGAGACTGTAGTTGCCCTAGCTCCCGCTTGAACGCGCTGCCAGCAGCCGCTGGAGCGCGCAGGCCACGCGCTCCCGTGTTTCCTTTCATAAAAATTGACACTGTACATGATTGGCCTTAAGTGTTAAGCTTCGGTAGGCAGATTTGCGACTTAGGTACTGGGACAGCGGCGGGAACAGACAAGGTGTCAGCCACTTCATGTACAAAAGAAATAGATGTTGGGAGTTTCCCGAACGCTAGAATAGCCAATATTTCTGCTAGAAATACTGGGTGAAGTAGCATAACGAAAATACTGTTTGCTTTACCATTGTTTTGCATGATCCATCGCTTAAAGTTTGAGGTTCTTTATGCCCGTTTTAATATCTTAATGTCATTTTATTTATTTTAGCTTCTCTGCACAGCATGTAAACGAAAAACGGCACGCAAACAAGTCGTCACATTGCGAGAATTCCCATTTGTTGAACAGATGCTGTCCTCGTGTAGCACGGCATCCTCTCTTTCTAGACACAAGAATACAATATGGAAGCTGTTGACCTGGTAGTGACTGTGACAGAAGCTGAGTGGTCAACGTGCTTTGGCCAGACGTAATCTGCTAGAATCCCTAAACAGCCTTTGAGAATGATTGCGTTACTTCTAATTTTGAATATAGATCTAAACATTTCGGGATGAGATACTATAACAACAATTTTTTTAATGTGGAAACTGCATGGAAAGGTAGACAGCGTTAGAGCTGGCTATCCAAAGTTCATGATATTAATATTAATAGTACAATATATACCATTAGGAGCCAAAAGAAAAAAAGAAACATCATGAAAGAATTGATATAGCGCACTTTACAAACTCTCTGCAATGCAGCAAAGAAGAAATTTGTGGACAAACTCTAAAAGATGTTGGGGTGCCCCGCTGTGGTGGTCTAGTGGCTTAGGTATTCGGCTGCTGATCCGCAGTTCATGGGATCGAATCCCGGCTGCGGCAGCTTCATTTCCGATGGAGGCGGAAATGCTGTAGGCCCGTGTGCTCAGATTTGGGCGCACGTTGAAGAACCCCAGGTGGTCTAAATTTCTGGAGCCCTCCACCACGGCGTCTCTCATAATCATATGGTGGATTTGGGATGTTGAACCCCACATATCTAATCAAAAGATATAGGGCTGTCATCCAGATGACATGATGATCGGTGGATAACATCTGAATAAATGTGTTACATTGCAATAAGGAGAAGAGAAAGGCACATACAAAGCCGGTATGCTGGATTGACTGTTCCATTGCCCTTCGTTATACTTGCGCAAATAAATGTTTTTTTTACTCACTCGCTCGCTCGCTTTTCTTTGTGCGAGCACCCGAGCCCAACGCCACTCTTGGTCAGTGCAGCATATATTTACTTACAGAGTGATAATGATATATCAGATAACATGATAACAGTGCTGCTGCTGATGACAGCGGTTGTCTCCATCCTAGCACAAAGAAACGAGCACACGTCACTGTGATGTTTGAGCTCTAAGCCGTCGTTTTCTTGAAAAACAAAACAAAACACAAAAACGACGTGACACGACGAAATAGCGGATAATCGTCGTACCGTCAAGTCACACTATATCCACCGCTATTGGAAAGCTTTTTTTTTTTGCATAAGTTAAGTAAATGCAGCAAGTAAATGATGGAAGTAGCCGAGATAAAGAAGTGTAGTTTATGTCGTGCTGCACATCAGCAGCGAAGAAAGAATGACGCTAGGCTTGACATGTACTAACCAGAGAAAATAAACTGCACGCAGTCCTTTATAGTTACCAAATGTACGCCAAGAGATTGGAAATGCTGTCGAGAATGGTAGGGCATTAGGAGGGAACTATGCAAGAGGGAAGCCTGCATGCATTACAAGAAACGAGGTCGTAAAAAACCGGGATAATTAAAAAAGAAGGTTTAGGGACGCCTGGAGCAAATTTTAATGACGATGGGCCTATGGGCTACGACTCACAGTACACCCACTTGGTAAAGCCAAAGGCGTCGTTTTCGTAATGCATATATGGTGACATACTTTCGGCAGCGCCAGCCTTCTTTGTTCGGGAAGGCATTTTCACCTGAATATATAAACGCTCACTGCGTTTCTAAAGAAAAAAAAAACTTATGTAGTGTGGCAGTGTTTAACGGCGAAAAATAGATGAATAGTGTAGCTACTGACGTTTTTTTTTTTACTCTGTGAACAAAGCTCGAAAAGCCATGCGATGCGAATGAGCATTAGAGGTAAGGCAAGCCATATTAGGGAACTGTGCGCTTTAATGCATTAGTAATGGCGTTGAGTGGAAGAGGAAGCGGGTCTATCTATCTATCTATCTATCTATCTATCTATCTATCTATCTATCTATCTATCTATCTATCTATCTATCTATCTATCTATCTATCTATCTATCTATCTATCTATCTATCTATCTATCTATCTATCTATCTATCTATCTATCTATCTGTCTATCTGTCTGTCTGTCTGTCTGTCTGTCTGTCTGTCTGTCTGTCTGTCTGTCTGTCTGTCTGTCTGTCCGTCCGTCCGTCCGTCCGTCCGTCCGTCCGTCCGTCCCCGTCCATCCATCCATCCATCCATCCATCCATCCATCCATCCATCCATCCATCCATCCATCCATCCATCCATCCATCCATCTATCTATCCATCTATCCATCTATCTATCTATCTATCTATCTATCTATCTATCTATCTATCTATCTATCTATCTATCTATCTATCTATCTATCTATCTATCTATCTATCTATCTATCTATCTATCTATCTATCTATCTATCTATCTATCCCTGCCTGCCTGCCTGTCTGCCTGCCTGTGTCTGTCTGTCTGTCTGTCTGTCTGTCTGTCTGTCTGTCTGTCTGTCTGTCTGTCTGTCTGTCTGTCTGTCTGTCTGTCTGGCCACCTACGTGTCTATAATCTTCTGATGGCCTCCTTAACCTTTCTTCCAAGCACATGTGACACGCACCGGTCTACAACGCACAGCACTATGGGGGCATGCGCCACAGGTGATTGACAATTTATATCTACCTAGGAAAGGCGCGGACAGGTACTGCTAACTTGAATGAGAGTGTTAAGAAAAATCCACATAAGCAGCATTGCACCGACGAATGCAAAGAATAAGAATCATGTTAGCAGCAGGAATCGAACTGAAGGATTCTGCGTGCAATACACACACGCCATGTCTCGAAACTTCTTTGAAAAAGACCCTACACCGGCATAATGTTGGTTAAACGTCAATTGTTACTGTAGTGCTTGCTATCCAATTTTATAGGCATTACATAGGTACTGTCATGATAAGGAAGTCAAGTCGGGTAAGCGCAAATTGTATACACTGGCGCTGTCGACTGAAGATTGTCCATAGCAGTATAGACAGCACTACCATCCCCGTAAGCACAAGCGCTATATATCAGCTTGCTGCTTCTGGTGTTGGTAATACCCACGTTGCTGTTGGCATCACTATATAACTGCGAACTTCTGGTTATCTAAAACATGTGAGACTGTTGAACAGATATTTTTAGCGTGCACACTTTGGACACGTCTCTCGTGTCATTTCGCAAGATTTCGCTCAATGAAAAATTACACCACAGTCGCCTTCCTTTCGCATGCTTGACATATCAATTTCTATGGTATGTGGGATCGGCTAAATATTTATTATTTAATGGAGTTCTACACATTTGGATTCGTGTATTTTTTTGAATTTGCGCTAAAGGATGGCGCTGATTTTTGGCTATCAACCAACGACGCCGACACCGGCACCGAAATATCTGCGAAACGAGCTCTTTTTTTTTTTCGTCAAACGCTCGTTTGAATGCGATCGGCGCAGCCGCGGTAGAAACTGTAACAATTGGCTTAAAAGTCGAGCACCGAAAGCACCGTACTACATGACGGACGGACAACACGCTGTGAGCCTATTAATAAGCAGACAGATGTTGCAGCCTGTCGGTGTTTAGCAAGCGAAGCAAATCAAAAGATTTACCAGCTGCGGATAGATTTTGCCGACAGGTTCTGTGGGGTGCTGATAAACTCACCCTATAGCCATAACAACGGGCACTAACATCTGTGAGTCACTATTCTGCACCTGAATTGCTCGGCCAGTGTACCGTACTTGAATAGTTCATATTACAAAAAGGAACACTAACAAAGCACGCACGCGCGCACACACATAGCTACATACGCACGCACACACTCACATAGCCGCACACACGCAGCTGCACACACACGCACAGCCACAGACAAACACATAGCCACACACACACACACACACACACACACACACACACACACACACACACACACGCACGCACGCACGCACGCACGCACGCACGCACGCACGCACGCACGCACGTACACGAACCATGCTTACGTGGGCCACGAAGCACAGTGACAGCGCAAGCTGAAGGATTGCCTTCATCGAGACCGTTGTAAACTATCTCAAGGAAGGAAGGAAAATAGCGGGAAAAGAAAGGCAAGGAGGTTAACCAGCCTATTGGCAGCCCGTTTGCTACCCTGCGCATGGGAGAGGGATGGGGGAGATGAAAGAGATCTTAGCAAGTTAAACTATCTCAAGGTACCTATTGCAAGTACGTGTACACCAGATGACCGCAGCAGCATAAATTATTGATACGTTATCAAGCTACGAAGCACGCAGCAGATATTTTACATATGTCCACCTTGGTATCTGAATGCACATTGTTGATGATGATGATGACGAGCTCTGGCTGAGCACCAAATATAATATGGTGATGTGTGCAATGTGGTTTATTAGGTATATGCATCTTTAATTAACCTAGAGCTTAATCTGCGTGTATTCCTGTTCCCGCTAATGAGAACTGCAATAAGTAGCAATTTTTAAACCACCCCCTCTTCACGCATTTGACACAGTGCGACATTTAGTGCGATTTTATATGAGTATACTTTCTGGCGAGGCATCCCTTGACGTGACTCCACATCGGACAAGAATTCGGCGGCTTTTTCCCAAGAAGTATCAAGCACCAGAATGGCACTACGTTGGATTACGTGACTGCCACACAGAACTCCCGTGCTTGATACCGGCTGGGACCTTATACTGTTTGCTTACTGCAAGGGATAGGTTCGATGGCCGAGATGCCAGCGTCATGGGCTACCTTATTATGAACTTTAGAGCGCCGCGGGGCCCGGGAGTCGGCATATTTTAATGGGCTATGTTCTTCAATCTTCTTCTTCTTCTTCTTCTTCTTCTTCTTCTTCTTCTTCTTCTTCTTCTTCTTCTTCTTCTTCTTCTTCTTCTTCTTCTTCTTCTTCTTCTTCTTCTTCTTCTTCTTCTTCTTCTTCTTCTTCTTCTTCTTCTTCTTCTTCTTCTCCTCCTCCTCCTCCTCTGAAATCACCAGTTGTGAGTGCGTCACAGCTTACACGTTAAAACGATTGTGCTGATCCTACGCACGGTGAACCTTGTGTGTGAACAGTTGTGCGAGCGGCTTGCTGCGTTGATTATTTGACGTTGAACGCGACGCAGACTGACGTCTTTTGTAAGTTGAACCTGTGGCGCACGCATACCGAGCATACCGATCACCCGATGACGCCTATAGTAAAGGTAGTTTATGGAACTACGTAAGGGTCGGTATTCGCGAGCGAGTGCAGACGTCAGTCGCATCAGGTTGGGGGGGGGGGGGTGATGAACGACCCGGCGCGCTGCCGGTGCTCATAGTAACCAGCGGCCGTCAGCAGGCTCCGTCGGGGTCAAGTCACGCTGGAGTATTCGATCAACACTGCTACCCGTGCTGCAGGTGCAGATCTTTTACCTGGATAGCTCACACACACGATGAAGCCGTCAGCGAAACAACAGCACAGTGAAAGAACGTCAAGTGTATCAACGTGTTCGCTAGTACGCAGCACATTAAGGGGTAAAACTTGCGTCGGTTGCGTAGCAGCAAGTGCAACGGGCTTCGGAGCTGTAGGCCCCGAGCTCAATGTTGGTCTTTGCACGGCTGGGCTAGAAATGCTTGTTTTGCTTCACGGCCTTCGCAATTGAGTTCAGTGAAATGGTAGCGTTTCTCCTCGGTTATAGGCACTGCTCAACGCAGGGGCAGCGGCGAGCCTGCCATAGTTATACGCGTTTTTGCCCACTGCTTGGGGTCTGAAACTATTTTTCTTTTTCTTTTTTTTTCTTAGTTGCGCGTCTACTTCTGCATGGCCTGCAGTCACGAATGCAACGGCGAGCAATGGCAGGTTCGCCGCGACAACACGGTGCTGCGGCGGGACGTGGAAACATACACACTACGAAAGCCGTAAGACGGAACGCTCGCGTGCCTTTCCAGTGCTGCCGTGGTCTTTGGCAGGCAGCTATGGTTACGCACCCGGAACGCACGACATGGTAGACACGGACGAGCGCAAACTTACCACTAACTTTATTTTGCCTTCGTAGGCAATAAATACACCCGTAACTCGAGTGGTTAGGTATCAACAGTCGTCGAATTAACATACTCGGTAGATTACAACAGTCTGCCATATCCGTCATGCCCTTGTGTTCCAAGTGTGCAACAATTGTTACCTACCAAGTATGAACCAAATCGTCTAGCAGCAAGATTTATTGAATGAAATTGTGTTGTCGCACATGAATATTTGTGCTTCAGTTATGTTTTAGTTATGTACACCCATATTGGCCGCGAGGGCCTCCACTATAGAGAGCCCATCGCTGCGATGGCTTTGACGTCAAAGATGTGTGTTTAGAAAAAGCAGTTTACAATTTGGAGTACGTAGTACCCTACTACGGGAGAGCGTTAAGCCGCCCCGTAGGCCTCACACTTGACGAAGAAGACGCGAGAACACTGCGACATTGTCTAGATGCATGTGCAGATGCAGATAGGATGCATGTGCTCGCCTTGCTGCGTAGTAGCTGTGGAATAAGGCAGCATTGTTTTCATGACACCTCTTGCATCATCCCCCATGGCTGCACTGGTTCTTAGTCACAATTTTATGGTGCAAATTAGACACGAGAGTGCCACCGGGGGCACTTATTTTTTTTTCTTGCCCGTATTGTCAGGTCTTACCGCTTCTTTAAAGGGCCAGTCACGAGGGCCCATACCAAATTTCAATTACACCATAGATACTGTTGGGTGACCGATGAGGAACATTTTGCCACAAAAATTTTTTTTTAATCGGTTACTTACGAGCTGAGAAAACTGTCTTTTTGAAGCGGCGTGAAACGAGGGTGAGAAGAGACGAGCTCGAAACCCTTGCCGCTCTTCCCCACCCTCTTCGGCATCCGACCAAGAGGTCACGTGCGCATGACGTGCCCGAACAAGCCCAGCCCCCGTGCATGCGAGTGTCGTTTTCTTTTCTTTTTTTTTGTTGACAATGCAAACTTATCTTGTGTCGTGGTCTACTGTTTGTTTCTGCGGGATAATTTGGAAATGCTGGCTTAGACGCGGTAGAATAGATAAGCACAATGAGTGCGCGAACGCGTAGGAGCATTACACGGCTGTCGTCTGCTTGATGCGCTGACCGCGGGGACACGAACGCATGCAAAACGCCGGCACATTAGCCCCGCATCTCGTTGCGATTCACGAGGGAAAAATAGAAACGAAAAAAAAAAGAATGATCACATCCCCTTATTGCGTCTCATTATTTATCTAGAGATTCATTATTCTCTTCAAGCAACAAATACATAAACTACGGATGTTGGAGTAAATACTTTTCGCCATGTCACGTGTCACTATTGGCAACGTCAGAGCATAGTCCTCTACGTAGATGACCAACGTCACTGCATTGCCATGTACGTAGTGCCATTCATACGCGCACGTCTTGCCCTCATTCTCTGGGCACGCGCCTAACAAAAGGAAGGAGAAGGAGCGTTCGCACTGAAATTTGACTATTTTCGCGGTGCGTAACGTTGCCAATTTCGGTATACGTGATGATGCACGCCTCATCTACTCATTGCGCTTGTCAGCTCAAAAGTGACAAACCTGGTGAGTGGCCCTTTAAGCACTGAGCTTCAAAACAAAGGGAAGCACGCACGCCGTCTACAGCAAAAGCGCCGGAAACGCGGTGTTCTAGCAGACAACACAACCCGGCGTCCTATGAGTGACGTCATCAAGTAGGTGGCGCCACGGTATGTCCTCGAGGCCAATATGAACCCAGAAAATGGGAGCCGATCTCGCTTCTCTGCGCGGTCTTCGGGAGCCGTCTGCTGTCGAAAGCATTTCTCTGAAAAATGGGTGTTGGGAGCATTACTTCGGCGGAATGTGTCAGATAAATTTTCTGATAAGTGCTCTTGACAGCAGACAGATGGCGACGAAACGGCGCAGACGCCTCAGTTATAATGACGTCATTGGTTCTTTTCATTGTGTTCACGGGTTGATTGATATGTGGGGTTTAACGTCCCAAAACCACCATATGATTATGACAGACGTCGTAGTGGAGGGCTCCGGAAATTTTGACCACCTGGGGTTCTTTAACGTGCACCCAAATCTGAGCACACGGGCCTACAACATTTCCGCCTCCATCGGAAATGCAGCCGCTGCAGCCGGGATTTGAACCCGCGACCTGCGGGTCAGCAGCCGAGTACCTTAACCACTAGACCACCGCGGCGGGGCAAATGTGTTCACGGGTGCACAGATATATATATATATATATATATATATATATATATATATATATATATATATATATATATAGCATCGAACGCGTAATTCGAAGGTCGTAGGTTCGATTCCTGCTCACAGTTGGTAATTTTTTCATCCACTTTTCTTTCTTCTTATTTACATTCCATTGGTTTTATTAACTTCCCCTGTACATTCCTTGGCATTACTGTCTGTTATATCTCATTAATATTGTGTTAAAACACGGAAAAACGAGCCCTTAGGTATACACTTCTTTCCCTTATATATATATATATATATATATATATATATATATATATATATATATATATATATATATATATACATAGTGGGAGTAATAATTCAATGGGCCAGTTAGTCTTCGTGAAGGTATGGGATATGGCACAACGGGAGCGTTGTCAACAAGGATAAATATATTTATTTCCCAACATTTTCGGGAGGGGACCTCCCTTCATCAGGGGATGAGTTATACTGACATATATACATATATATAAGTATACATATATATATATATACTTATATATATATATATATATATATATATATATATATATATATATATATATATCACCTAGATGTTCCTATGATTCGCTGTTTCCATCTGTCGGCTCCCATCTTGATTTCGGATGATTCGTCCAGAAATACTTCTCATGGTCTAGGCCATTCGACAATGATACAAAGGGCAGAGAACATTGACACATCGGTAAGAGACTGACATGGTAAGTCTATGACCCGGCTCAGTGACAAACTCAGCGCTGTAGTTTGTATTTTCTTTCCCGTGCCAGTTTTTCCGTGCTAATATTCGTTTCCGATGGATGGCAGGCATTGGTTCGGTGATGGCAAGCACTGAAATAGTGGGTAGAAACTTCACTGCTGCGCTAGTGATGAGAAAAATAAATACAGCAGTGCGGGAATATTAAACCTGGTTGTGTCCGGCTTCATCGAGCACTTCGATATGGGGAAATGCAGATAAGACGAATGAGCGTTCATACACCCGCTGATAAGTGTTAAGGACCGCACAGCTTCAAACGCTGAGGGCGTGAGTTGATAAGGTTGACCTTGTTTTTAGATCTTGCGGTCCCATGCCGCCGATTTCACACAAAGTGGCTGCTCTCTCAAGCGACCATAAACTTCTTACTGTCGAGCACCAGGCCGGAAGTGCGCTTGTGCGTAGTTCACCGGCAGGCAAACTGGGCGGCAGCCATTCTGTGCCTTTCACAGCAGCGGCGGATGCTCAACTATTTCACCAAGGCTGTGGTGTGATAAGGTCAGGGGTCGTAAGAGAACCTTATGGGGCTACCCAAGGAGGATTAAGGCAATTTTTTTAATCCTCCTTGGGGCTACCTTTGGAGATTAGCACCCAGAGACAACCGAGCTCCAGCTCGGCTTATTTCTCTACCCATGCGAAAAAAAATGGCAGCATATCCACAGAGTGAAATGGAGAGTGGGGCGAAGCATTCGTCCGTCCATTCGTTCTTGCTTCCGTCCGTCCATGCGTCCGTCTGTGTGACCGTCCATGCATCCATCCGCCCGTCCCGGCGTTCGTTCATGCATCCGCCCCTGCGTTCGTTCATGCGTCCATCCATGCATCTGTCTGTGGGTCCGTTCGTCCATCTATTCAACACTCCAAGAACCACCATCTCGCATCTTTTCATCATATATTCCCCATATATAAGCACCGCCATCCAGCGAACGTTCCAAGGACTAAACGAGAGATGGCACACGCACACTTTCTTACGGCTTGCGCTTCGGCCCACCTTTAACCACCTCGAGTTCATGGTATATACTAGTTCACTGTATCCATGGCACTGCGGCCCAACGCAAGCTAAACCTTTCAAAACTAAAGAGGTTACACCCAGCGAGTAGAACGTAGCAACCCTTTCTTGTCAGATAAGGCTCAATGTACATGCCAATGGCTGGTAATGGTGATCGCAGCGTGCGCGTTAACTAAAAGCTGAAAGCTGCAGTCTCTCATTCGCCATTATCAGCCATTGGCATGTACATTGAGCACTATCTTTTATTGTTCAACAACGCACAGAAAAAATCTCCCACCGGCTCCACCTTGGAGGTCAAAATGTTATGCTCCAAAATGTTCCACCTTAGAGGTCAAAAAGTTACACACTACAACGGCTACGAGGGACGAACGGGTGCCATTATAAAGAGCTTCGCCCCTAAAAAGAAACGGGTGAGTTTCGGGTAGGCATTGGTTATCGAACCCCGTATACCTACCACGTCGTAATCGGTGCTCAATCATAGCGCCACGTCTACGGTTGTTTTATGGTTGAGTGGAAGAGAAGGTGCGTTGACTTTTCCCATAAGTAACATTACAAAAAATTTGTGGAAAATTTAAAGCGTTTATTAAGAGCACTTGGTAAGAAAGAGCCGATAATGAAAAATGTCAAGCTACAAACCAAGACTCAGAAGGGACCTGGTTCGGGCCTGTTGTGTGATAATAGCTGATAATACAGTGTGCTGAAATAAACTCATGACGAAAAGACGATGGTACGCGCGTTCGCTCCGTCGTGGTCTTCTCCTGTGTTAGTTGCTACGCTTATATTCTGGTGAAACTAAAACCAAAACCGATGGACGGAAGCATTGTTGACGTGAGACATGATTCTTACAAGTACGCATACTTTCAGAAATGCCAGATGCGGTCCACATCTTTGCAACTGCGTCCCAGAAGAAGAAGCGAAAATAACAAAAAATGACATAGCATAATACAAAAGCGATCGTCTAAACAAAACACCTGGGCATGTCTCCTCACCCCACGAAGAAAAGATGCACATAAATATACATAATAATAGATAGATGTATAAAAAGGTAGATAGAAAAGAAACGATTTCATGATCAACACTCAGCAACCGGACTTGCATGTCCGGCGAATAGCCACGCAAACGCCTCCAGCTGTTCATTCAACTATTTCTCTCTCCTTATCTCTTCACAACTTTCCACGGCACTTTTGGCTAGCGATATTTTCCATACCGAGCGTAGAGACCTATTCAAAAGTAAAATTGGCCCTGAGTTCATCCCCCACGAGAAGTTCTATTTTTCGCAAATTTGGTATTGTTAACACGGCTTTCAGAGGAATGAATGCTTAAGCATATGATTCATAAACGCAATGCTGCCACTGTTCTGGCCGTACTTAACAGTTTCCTTGATACCAGGAGTCACGGTGTATAGTCTGCGCTACTCACGATATGCGTTGTGTGTTGTGTGCGCTTCTCAATAAGCAGTACCTGACGAGAGTAGCACCTTGGCTTTGTATCGCTTTACGCAAGTTATTTCGTTCAGTAATATCCGAAGGCACGCTGCTGCTAGACATGGAGTTGTGGGTTTGAATACCTGCACCGTATGCCACTGTGAGGAGAATGGAGCGAGAACACCGATGCGCCTAACATATGTGCGCGCTTTAAACGCAAAAAGGACGACGGCGACAAAAATAAGGAACTACAAATCATGAAATGAACGTTAACGATTCACGTCTCATTATTATTTTCAACTTGAAAAGAGAGAGAGAGAAATAAAGATGCAAGGAAAGGCAAGGAGGTTAACCAGACGCACATCCGGTTTGCTACCCTGC
Organism: Rhipicephalus annulatus; assembly: GCA_013436015.1. Classification (NCBI taxonomy): domain Eukaryota; kingdom Metazoa; phylum Arthropoda; class Arachnida; order Ixodida; family Ixodidae; genus Rhipicephalus; species Rhipicephalus annulatus. The sequence continues at coordinate 137,112 of WOVY01009531.1, forward strand.
ACTGGGGAAGGGATAAAGGGGAGAAAAGAGGTAGCAGAAAGATGAGAAGGTACACACAATCACGAGCACACTCTGGGAGCACACACAGTCTACAGGCGGTCGCTCAGGTTTGTTGACTTGAGGTAAAGTAGCAGTGCTTTTGTTGCTTTCTGCGCAACTGAGGCAGATGCCCAAGGTCCTAGTATCTTCTGTACACAAAATGGTCCGGGGTCAAGTTGATTCAAGACCATCCGGAGCTGGCATCGCTGTGTGTCGTAGCAAGCGCAGCTGCACAGGACGTGTTCAATGGTCTCTTCAGCTCCGCAGCAGTCGCATGTAGGAGTGTCTGCCATACCAATGCGAAAGGAGTACACCTTTGTAAATGCAACACCCAACCAAGGCGGCATAACAGTGTCGCATCGGAGCGGGAAAGTTGTGATGGTAGCTTTAGCTTGAGCGAAGGATACAGTTAATAAAATTAACACCTTTGGAAGCTGGTAGACGACCAGAACGTGCGTGTGAGATCTCGAGCCAGCAGGTAAAGTTGTCTTGCTGCATCATTCCTTGATAGAGGAATCGGGACTACATGAGTTTCTTCATGGGCTGAGCGGGCTGCATCATCGGCTAATTGATTTCCGGTAATACCGACATGTCCAGGCAGCCATTGATATATAATATCATGCCCTCGTGCAAGAGCTTCATGATGGCAATGTCTTATTTCTTGTACCAGTTGGTCATGACTCCTCCTACGCATGGCAGACTGCAAGCTCTGAAGCGCTCCCTTCGAATCACAAAATATGACCCATTTTCCTGGACGTTCTTGAACGAGATATTGTAAAGCAGCCCTTATAGCAGCAAGCTCTGATGCCGTAGATGTAGTCATATGCGACAACTTAAACTTGATTGTCATTGCTGCAGCCGGAATCACAGCGGCACCTGATGAGCTGCTGGATGAGACGGACCCATCAGTGTATATCTGCGTTCAGTCTAAGTACAACTCATGTAATATTAGCAGTGTTGCTTGCTTCAATGCTACTCTGGAGTGACTGCTTTTCTTTTTGATTCCCGGAATTTCTAGACGTACTAGCGGCTGGTCGAAGCACCACAAAGGACAAGCTGTTCTCGCAGCTGGCGTATATCCTGATGGAATGCTGTTTAGGTGCTTGGCTATGACGTCTGAAAACGTAGCACGTGGTCTTCCGGAAGGTAGAAGGGCCAAGTGGTGGTCGGGGACACGGCTAGCATGTCGAATGTGCACTCTGAGGCAATCCACAACTATATATGTCCTGACCGGATGGTCTTTGGCAAGCATGATTGTGGCATAAGTAGAAGCGCATCGGGGCAGTCCTAGGCAGATACGCAGTGCCTGACCCTGCAAACTCTCCAATGAATGAGTATTCGATTAGCAAGTGTTAGTCAGTACCGGCAAGCTGTAGCGCAATAGACCCAGAAATAGGGCCTTGTACAGCTGTAGCATGGAGGCCACAGAAGTTCCCCATGCTTTACCGCACAAGAATTTCATGATATGCACAATAGATTGCAGTCTCTTCTTCAAGTACGCACAATGTGGGCTCCACGAAAGATTTCTGTCGATTATTATGCCCAGGAAACGATGCGTCCGTGCATATTTGACACTCTGCCCATTGATGTAAACAGGGTATGGCGTCATTGGTTTGCGTGTAAACGCCATCAACGCGCACTTCACAGTTGCTATAGTTAGGCCTTGTTTCTGAAGGTAGGCTGTTGTGAGGGTTGCTGCCCGCTGTATTCGAGCACGCACCTGAGGGCGAGTAACTGCAGCACTCCAGAGGCAAATATCATCGGCGTATATGGATAGGCACACCGACTTTGGCAGAACCTTCACCAGACCAATGAGGGCCACATTGAACAATGTGGGGCTTAAAACACCTCTTTGAGGTGCTCCGCAGTAGGTGTAATGTTGGGAAGTTGTACCCTCATTTGTTTGTACAAAGAAACCCCTGCCAGTTATATAATCTTTTATCCATTGAAACATTCGTCCACCAATGCCCATTGCTGCGAGAGAAGTGAGGATGGCATCGTGAGCTACATTATCATATGCACCCTTAACGTCAAGAAAGATGCTACTGATATGCGCTTGCGACTTTTTTCTTGTTGAACAAATGTCGATAAGTCAAGGACACAGTCAATGAAGGAGCGGCCCCGACGAAAGCCTGCCATGCAAGAAGGGTATTTGGTGTATCGTTCCAAGTACCACTCGAGACGAAATAGAACCATTCTTTCCATCACTTTTCCGATGCAGCTTGCGAGGGCAATAGGGCGATACGCTGTCAAGTCCAATGGTGATTTTCTCGATTTCAAAAGTGGTATTAAGCGACTTATTTTCCATTCTCGAGGAACACTGCCGCTGAGCCAGGAGTTGTTGAAACATGTTAAAAGTTCTTTTCTGGCTTTTTGTCCAAGGTGTCCCAACGCACTATAAGTAATACCATCGGGACCTGGCGATGACATGCGCTTAGAAGTCACTAACGCACCTTCCAGTTCTTCCATGGTGAATGGAATGTCCATTTCTGGTAATCGCGTCTCAGGAACGATCACGGCGTCGATGCTCTCGTTCATAATATTCCCGGCAACTCTCGTGCAAAATTCTTCAGCCACCTCGAGTTCTGTTTTTCCATGATGGAGTGCCAAAGCTTTAAAAGGGTGCCGTTGTTGTGGAGAGGAGCGAAGACCACGAACTGTTCTCCATATATATGACACAGGTTTATGAGGGTCTAGATATTCGCAGAATGCTTTCCAGCGTTCGCTCTCCAGTTTGTAAATTCGTCGTTGAATCTTTTTCTGGAGCCGCCTTGCTTCCCTCAAATCTTAAATTGATCTTGTGCGTCTGTATCGTCGTTCAGCACGCCTTCGTATAGCTTGTAATTTTTCCAGTTCGATGTCAAACTGTGTTACTTTTGACGAAAATGGTAATTTACCTTTGGACGCTTGCATAGCTTCTGCTACGGTATTTTCCAGGCTGCAGGCGAGGCCTTCTTGGCAAGCGTTCTCAACACGCGATGCAAACATCGACCAGTCAGTGCGAATTGCAACACCGGAAGAGAAATTTTTTATGATACCATCGATCGTCACGTAGGTGGGTATGTGATCACTCCCATGAGTCTAAATATCGGAAAACCACTTAACTTTGTGAGAGAAGCACCGTGACACCAATGTCAGGTCAAGGCAACTGCCATACGTGAGACCCCGCAGATATGTGGGGGTACCATCGTTCATGATGGAAAGGTCGTAATCGGAAGCGAATGTCACAATGTTCCGGCCCCTGGCATTCATCCTAGTGCTCCCCCAAAGCATGTGATGGGCGTTGAAGTCACCAGTGATGATCCAAGGCCCATCGGTTCTCATTAGGATGTCTTTTAATCTGTCGCAGTCAAATCGCTATGACGGAGATATATATCCACCAATAAGCGTGAACGAAACTGCATTCTTCTTCACACGAAGACACACGTACTGATTGTCGTCATTTGAACTTATTGGGTGCGAAAGATAAGTCTAGTCTGTGCAAATGTAAACAATTACTTTGCTTCGTTCTTCACAAGCGGCTGAACAAAAAGCTTCATAACCGGACAATCTATAAGGCGTTAATACGTTTGGTTCACATATGACAAGTATAGGGAATTGATTGGCCCGAACAAATTGGCGAAAGTCCGAGATACGGGACTTCATGCCTCTGGCATTCAACTGAAAAATCGACGCACTTTTAACTTCAGTGCGGAAATGAGATTTTGTTGAGCCATTATGCTTATACGAAGTTAGCAAGAACTGGATTCAGTACATCCAGTATTTGCAGTGCACTCTTAGCAGACGGAGATTGTATGCTGCTCAGTAGCGTGCGAATCGTGACAATTAATGATTGCACGATGGCAGCCACTTGCCTGTCTTGATTGGAACGATCTCGAACCAGGACGATTGCAGTCACTTGCCTGTCTTGGTTGGAAAGATCTTGAACCGGGAGGGCGGACTGGCCGTCATGAAGCTCCTTCGGTTCGCTTGATGCTGCTTCCCTTTGAAGTGCAGGCCACTCTGTCGCAGTTAGGGTATGCTCACTGGCTTTGTCCTTTACAGCCTTTCCCACGGCATGTGGTCTGGGAGGCAAAGGAGGTGGTACTGATGAGGGATCACGCAAATGTGTCGAGGAGGTAACGGGCGTCCTCGAAGACCGACGTCGACGTGAACGACGCCTTCTGACTTTAGCTGCGGCTTCTCGATGAGATGAGTGATCGCGCACCATCTCCTTCAAGATGGCAATTTCCTTCTGAATCCGCGGGCAGTCCTTCGTTGTGCCTTCATAGGATCCATTGCAATTAGAGCATTTCTTGACAGTTGCGACGCACTTATCCGCTTCATGGTGCTCGGCGCAGCGGTGGCATACCACCGAATTCTCGCAGACGCTGCTCACATGTCCAAGTTTCATGCGTTTACGACACTGGAGAGGCTTTGGAATGAAAGGCCGCACAGCATGTCTGAAGTACCCCACCTTCACATGAGAGGAGAGTGATGTGCTCTTAAACGCAATCTTCACACAGCGAGACTTGCCTAGCCGGGTGACATCAACAATTGGAGTATCCGTTGTTGACTTGACAAGAAGTTGTAAGTCCTTATTGGAAATAGCGACATCAATGTCGTAGATCACGCCGGTTACTACATCACATCCCAAGGGAACATGAGAGCGCACCTGGTTGCCGTCCAAGTCAGTTACACTGCGCAGAACGCCCAACGCACTTGCGTGCAAAACGTCCACAGCCAGTATGTTCTTTCTGGCGTTCAATCTTATGTCCGTGATCTCATTTGGCACGAGCGTTTCCAGAGACCTCGACACAGACTGTCTGTTAGGCGTTTCATGCTGACGGTAGGAAGTGCAGGCAGAAACAGGATGGTATAAGTGTTCGATTTTGGCGCTTCACTTACAGTTTGGATAGATGAGGATGAGGATGTCCTGATGTTCCTTCTCTTCGCCTTGCGGCTCAGCACAGGTTGGAAACCATCATCTGAGAAGTCCTCACTGCTGAGATAGTAAGCATGAGTATCTTCACTGTCACTGTCGCTCGCTTGTCCCATCCGCTTCCTGGAGGCGGCCGCCGCTGACGCCGCTGGTGCCAGCAGGCGCCCGGGATGGTCTACATCCATCCCCTCCAAGGGAGCAGCGAAAACTGATCAACAGACTTAAATTACAACTGAAACACGCCGGAGTTAGCAGAAGTAGCTCCTATTCAAAACACACTTCTTCGTCTTCCTCCTCAACTTGAAAAAAATTTCGCATTTCAGTTCCGAGACTCGTCGACGCATGGATTGCTGGAGACGCTTCCTGTACGCCTTTGAATAATGTTTTTTTTTGACAAAGCGAGAAACAAACGAGTGGAGTGTAGGTTCTGCTTTACTTAAAGAGTCACGTCTCAGTAAGTCCGCGTTTAAGAAAAGGTAAACAGGTGTGCAGGTATACGCGCTACTAAGTTGAATACAAACTTGACAAAGCCTAAAGATGCGCTCCCGAATATTGGCACATGCCCTTTTGTGGTCTCCGCTATAGCTACGATCTTGACCACTCTTTCCAATTTCTGCTTTTTCGTTTGTTATTTACGCTTTGGTACCGGCACACGGGTGGCCTTGTTTATCCGCATGACTTGTTTACCCCGTAACAAGCGTTGACGCGTCTTCCGGCTTCCGACCGCCAATTATCCCAGGAAGCGGCTCTGCATCCCCGTGGGGCACGCTTGCTATGGCTTTGATCTGCAGCGGGTTTTGCGTCGTTGCTAAACAGGCTCGAGAGCGTTGGCAGCAAGCGCATAACGCTCTAAGCTGCTGCCATTAGGGAGCTTCACTGCAGGTGTACGACAAGCAGGCCGTCAACAAAGCTTACCGTAACACACGCTGTCGGCAATTTCCTTGCACGTAGTGACACCGTACTGTGTACACACCAATGTCTGCAGTGCACTCCTTGCAGCGCATTACCTGGCACCGGAACATTACCGGACACTGGGCTACGCTGAAGAGGGACCCCTATAGTATGCCGGTAATTAACTTTCAATAAGTCATTTTTGTTTCGCGTAACGATGGTTGACAACGCTTTTTGTGATTTCAGCGATGCCGAGAAGACCGCAGCATACATCTAGAGCTACTGTCGCCGCTACAGTAATCGGAGGGAACCCCTCACTATTGCTATCACTTGCCTTGAGCAGAGCGCATACCCACGTATCTGACAACTATCCTCGATTGCCAAGCTGAAAATTATCGAAAATCAAAGCAACACTGGTATATTTAAAGTTTCTGAGGACGACAAACTTTCACGAGTAACATTCGACTGACAATGGGGTCGTAAACTGTACAAGACAGTCTGATTGTGACACGTGAGCTCGTCCTCTTTTTTCCTTTCCCTCTTTCATTACTCTTCTTTCAAGCTCTCCCATTCATTTTCCCCGTGCAGGACAGCTTGCCAGTTACGCTGAAGCGGTTAACACATCCCTGCCCCTTTCATCTCTCTTCTGTCTTCCTTCTTCTGTGAATATAAGCAAGAGTGTTAGTCTAGATTTGCCACGTAAAATAGTTGTTGAGGAGACTCGTTAACACTACCTATTGAGACACATGGGTTTCTAGATCCTCTCAAAAGAATATAATGATCCTCACAGAGAGTTAACTTGTCTCTCTAGTCACACCTATGTACCGGGTGTTCAAAGTTAAACGTTATGGATTGTTAAAGTTTAATACTGGGAACAACGTGAAAACCATTTTTGCGAATCAATTACTGTGTCCAGGGGGACACAGAGTGGGGCAACAATAACAGCTGTCAGAGGCCCGACTAATAAATTTTCCAGAGACTGCAGGAACGGGCCTACATTTATTTAAAAGTTTGAGGCAGTCACGTTACTACACAGCTGCAAGTTGAAGGATTCTTACGGCATGAATGGGCTCCGAGATATTCCGCTCAAAAGTTTGACTGCGGTCATATGCCTGATGGAACTTTAAACTTGCTTCCAGTAAGCGCTCCCTATTATGGTATGTGGTAGGCATACTTTTTGCCGCTAAGTCTATAAAGTGCACTTTGTATCTGAGTTAGTAAATGCCGTCCGCTTGTGCCAGTTCTTGAGCTGGAGCGCAAGGTGTTCTTACGTCATATTACCAACCTTCCCTCCCACGCATGCGCAAAGACAGAACTGAGGGTAGCATCTCACCTCCTAAAGAGGCGACGAGAAATCGATTGGATTGATATGTGGGGTTTAACGTCCCGAAACCGCCTTATAATTATGAGGTGCCGTATTGGAGGGCTCCGTAAATTTCGACTGCCTGGGGTTCCTTGTCGTGCACCCAAATCTGAGCACACGGACCTACAGCATTTTCACCTCCATCGAAAATGCCGCCGCTGGGATTCGATCCCGCAACCTGCGGGTCAGCAGCCGAGTACCACCACCGCGGCGGGGCGAGGCGACGAGAAAGAATCGGCAACAATGACATTGAAAAACAGCTCATCCTGAAAGCTAACAGCGTAAACATGTATTAAAATCCAGAGTAAGCCTCCCGGCCTTTTACTCTAACCTCAAGCCTTCTCCCTGCTACGCATTCCACACTAGTTTATGGTACTTTGAATGAATGTGTGTTAGTGTATTATAGAAATACAATTTTGAAGTTAAGTAACTTGAAAGTAATCAATCACATTTCTATACTTGCTCGGATACTTATTAAGCTGTAATCTATCAAGACTATTGGTTACATCGAAATAATTGAATTTCTAATCGGCTGCCCATTTTCTTCAACGTCCACAAGTATACCGAGGATTCACTTTACCTGCAGGCCAGCAAAAATCGCGAACACTCGTTATGTTCATTTTGTTATATATATACCACACCAGCGTGGACATCCGCGCTCTCCGGACCTCATGAAAATACTCAAACGAGTCCGTGATGGACGGTCGTCTTATTATACGTGAAGGGCACGCACATAGGCCAGAATAATTTAGGCAGAGACGGCAATTTTCAGCAAAACAAAACAAAACAAGCTATTCCTATTTATGACGACACATGCTACCGCGTCCTGAAATAAACAAACAACAAACAAAACACAGACAGACAGACAGACAGACAGACAGACAGACAGACAGACAGATAGATAGATAGATAGATAGATAAATAGATAGATATATAGATAGATAGATAGATAGATAGATAGATAAAAACAGCATTTTCGAAGTGTCTTGACAAAACATTTGCGTAATGGTTTGCATTGCGCTTATATGGCTAAAAGCGGATGAGACGCCATTGCGCGAATGGCTCTCAAAGGAGTTAGTAAGGAACGAAGTAAGGAACAGAGGACTGGCAGCTGCGAAGCATCTCGACAACGTTTGCCTCGTGAGCCATACAAGTGGGTACGTTGTGGACGTGGCTAGAAGATTAGTGCGCAGACCAGACAAGCTTGATGTACACCAGAGTAACTCGCTGTTCCTTACTCTGGTTATAGCATGACGTTTACTCTTCGTAATTCATCACAAAACACAGGTAGCAGCTCGGAGAGAACTGTGCAGTGACAGCTTGAGTGTTGCCTACGCTTAATCTTGCTGCGAAGGAGTTGAGTGAAGCATGGGTGCTACGTGCACTGCAGTAAAGCTTACCAAACGTCACTAGGTGTTTGCAAAGCCCCCGGGAACAAACGCAAGTCAAACTGATCAACGATGGCATTTGATGGCGTCGTCTCGTGGTGTGATAAGTGACTTGATAGGATGAATGCGTCGGCACTTTTCTTATCTCGCTCTTTGGCAAGATTTCTTTCACAGTTGTAACTTGCATCCGCCAAGTTACATCAAACCTCCAAAGCTCATATCGCAAAGCACAAGCTACCCGCAGGAGCTTTCATTATAATGTTCTCTGACAAGCAATATTTTCTGCATTAATTTTAACGCAATAGTGTTATAGACTTTCTGACAACTGTTAGGTACAAAGTACACATTATCTGAGGTTAGAGTTGCTGATGAAGGACCTTAAGTTTTTGCGATGACTAGTGTATCATAATATACACCACTGAAGGTGCGACTTCAGGTATTGCCGTTCGAACAATGCGCATTCCATCAATACAAATATTTCCCATATACTCACCGGAAGACAAACATACGTCAAAAGGCTTAAATGCACTTATATTGTTATGAGTACGTAAATGTATGCCTAAAGATTATGCGGTGTGCGTGTTATCTGACAGACGCGGTGAGAAAAGTACAGTAATTTCAGAAGTGCAGTAAAAAACCTAACCTAATCCTCCTCTCGTGTTCGCACGTGTGTGTGGCAAGCGGGCTACTGTCGTTTACTGGATATCTTTACTGGCCGAACGTTTTGGCTCGAAATAGTGCGTCTAGCGTTACCTTCGTTTATCGTGTACTGTGTTTGGCTTTTATATATAGGTCACATTTCTTAATCATTCATTAGGTAACAAAATGAAAATCGCACTGCAGCTCGGTCGTTAGCCTGTCTGCATGCTCCAGAATTACACGTTATACGTGCAGGAGTTCATCATTAGTGCGGGCAGCAGCGGGGCAACTTTTTAGATGCGATATTGTCCTACGCATCACTTTTGACTGTGCGGCAGTTTATGGTGTGTGTGTGATAACTTCTGATTGAAATCAACCACCCTTTTACTCATTACCAGTGCAACCTAATGTACAGTAACAGTCGGCAAACTTTGGACAGTGTTGGCCTAATGATGCCTGATACTGGTTACACGCTTAGCCCAGTGCCGGCTTGTCTAGAGTTACGTTCGCTTTGCCCTGTTGCAATAACAGGATTTTATCTTGTTCCATCTCGTTCATATCTTCATGTGATACGCACATAGCATTTCTTTTTGTTGTTCTCAGCTAAAAAGAAAGAAAACGGGGCAGCACTTGTCTTAATGGTTACGAGCAGAGGCCCGATTTTCAGGCACTAAAAAGCTCCATTTATGAGCCAGGAGTAGGCAGGCCAAACAGCGCTCGAGACTTCCCGAGTCGTAAATATAGACTTAATAAATGTTTTACGTAAATGAAAGTATTGAATAAAGCTTGTCGAGCTTCGCCTACTACAGGAAAACAAAACTAAATTATCAAATTGGCGCCAACAGCAGTGGAATTGTCCTCCAAATTGCTGATTACGTAAAGACGAATAATTGACTTAATTCAACTAGAACGTTTCTCATATTTGTGTTCAATGGCTATGGTTGCTCCCTGTAACATCGGGTACTTGAAAAATAGGCACAGAAACGATTACTTGAAAGGTGGAAGTACCAATCTAAAAAAAAAATCTTTACAACATGTGTGTCATGCCGCATCTAAGTAAAGCACAAGAAAGAGCAGACAAATAAGAAGTTCAAGAGAGACCACAATTTATGCAGAAATTCAATTGCTCCTGAAAGAGAAAGGAAAGTTTATTAGGGCAGCAAAAAAGAGCACGCTCTTAGTTACTGCCCTCGCTACAGCACGCACAGACTGTTGCCAGCTGCTGTGTAGGCCCGACTATAGAGGAAGGCCCTTGTCAGAACAGTAAGTGCTAGAATGCCGACAAGAACTGCTTTAGCACCGGAAATGAGTTAAGGTGGGGTGAGACTTCGTTTGAGAAAAAATTCCGCTTTGAGAGTTTGCATTTATCTGACATTAAATTTGCTTACATTTCAGGAAGTTTCAGACGAGTATTCTTTGTTTAAAAAATATTTGGTTTTTTTTTTGTTCGATACGAGGGCAGAAAATGTGGGTGCGCCCATATGAAATCTCTGCGTTTTTTCTCTAAGAAACCGTTTTCAGATTTGCTGTACACTTTTCTCGGAAACAATCAGGCAAGAGCAAATAAAACTTCTTACAGATGGGAAATCAGGGTATTTACATAAGTGGAACAAAAACCATTATCTCGAGGCGCGTTGGTGTTTTAGTGAAAAAAATATCTTTGTAAGTGGCAATTTTCATACCATTAAAAACGTAAAAAAACCCTGGCAAATGAAGTTTTTATTGTACGCCCAAATTTTGAGTTCCACTTTTGTAAACCAATGGTGACTACCTTTGTGCAAAATTGAAATTTTCTACAGATACCGTATTCTAAGAAAAAATACACATAAAACACCAATAAAGCAGCACAAAATTCTATTTAAAGCGAATTTTGAGCTCCAATGCGATGTCTGTCTTTCAAATTCCGTGCGAATATTGTAGTCATAGTATTTATTGCCACTGCTGTAGAAGCCATATTTTGAAGCGCCATTTCAAACTCCCACCACTGAACTTCTTGTGAAACAGTTTATTGTGTAACTTCCTATGAGTATAGGCTACAATTCCCATACTCGGCACCGTTCTTTTATCATTTTGATCACACGTAAAGCTTTAATTTTCTCCAATTTCCTTCCAATCTTTCTTTCCGTTTCTCTCTCCTTTTAGGTACCAAGCCAGCTGCTACAATTTTGTCTGGCTTCCCTGCCTTTCTCTTATTCTATTCTCTCTCCAGAATCACCGCGATCATCTGTGCTGTCAAAGCCATTGACCAGCACTGAACTTAATTACATTCGCGTAGGAAGCGGCAATACCAACATCCCCTTTAGCACTTCGAGCGCTAACGACACTTTTCTGTCTCGCCGTCCCTCGTAAGTCAATAGTGCCTCTTGTATATATAGCTAGCCCAACGTAGCCTGGGGTCTGAGACACCGGGGGTTATGAGCGACATAATTCGCCAGAGGAGTGGCCCATTCGTTTCGGTCAAGTGTCCGGCTATACTCTGTTTCCCCACCTGCAGTGGCCTTTGACGAGCCTAAAAGGAAAGAATTGATCGGCCATGCGAAAACAGGCCAGAGATCGATATGCAGTTTATTCTTGTCCGGTCGTATCGGTGCATCGGCGGGCTCAGACCTCCACGCATGGAGGCGGCCCGGCTCGCACACAGAACGCTACGCAATTGCATCGTGGGAGAGTCTTTGTTTAGACACATTACGGGTCACCAATGCTGTCTTAATCATCAGCGTCAACAACGCCCACTGCAGAACAAAGGCCTGTCTCATGTTTCTCCAATTAAGGCGGTTCTGTTTTTGCTGGGTACACGTTATCTTACGAACGTTTTTATCTCATTTGGCCACTGAACTAAAAGGATGCATGCCCAAGTTCGTTCATGCTTGTAGAAGATCCTAACAGTGCTAAAAGGCAGAACACCCAAGAAGATACTCAGACAGAGCACCCTATATATATTAGCAGCCACTATCACATACCTTACCATTAATTTGTAAGCCATTATTACAGTATTTGCTTGCAATACCGGGAGGCGTTCGATTGATGGCGATTACGACAATTTAAATGCAACTTTTCATAGATTATTACTAGCCAAGCCATTTGTAGCTCCAAGACTGGACGACAGGCTTACTCAGGCGTCCGAATTCTCACTCGAAAAGTGGCTATGCTCAAGTGACAACAATTTTGTGTCTTTGCGTCAACCTAAGTGTCCGATTTTCTAGCGCTTTGAAAATCTTTCTTAATTACATCTTTATGCTCCAATAGGAAACTCAGAAACCAATGTGAGAAACATGTCACCAATTTGTTTTCAGAGTTTTTTATCCAACGTGAAGCGCGTTGTATTTTGGTTTCGGCCAGCAGGGGCGGAGAGGGGGAAGAGAGTGGACGGAGATGAAAATTTGCCCTTTGGAAGGAAAATCCCTGCGTACGCCAATTTTTAAAAGCACATGTCCACCGCGGTGATAGTGTTAAAGGTTCTGGGCTGCAGACCCAAGGGTTACAGGTTCGATCACGGCTGCGGCGGTCCCATTTCGACGATGATGAAGTGCTAGAGGCGCGCTATTTGGAAATGTCAGGGCACGCCAAAGAACAGCGCAGGTTGAAAAACGCCAAATGGTCGCAATTTCTTGGCCCTCCGCTACGGTGAGCATCTAATGACGTCGTGGTTCTTGGCATGTCAAATCCAAGAAAAGTATTGATACTATCTGTGAGCCCTCTACAGATGTGGCATGGATAAATATGCGCGTCGTGAGGTCAGATAGCATGTGCCAAATTATGCACCAGGTGCTACGCGCGGGCCATTTCTTTGCGAACTAGGCCCACCATGAGCGCGTTGACGCTCCTTGGCGCCGTATTGGCGAATTACTCGTATACACGAGAAACACGATATAACCCGCGCGGCGGTAAGAATCCGTCCAGAGTGGCAAATTATGCTGCCGAGACAGGTCACTTGTGGCGTTAGTTCGCATGTACGCAGTGATGTAGAGGAAAAAAAGGAAGGAGACGCATTAGAGATCAGCAATTTTCCGCCTCACTTTTGCACGAGAAGTACGCCAATGGCGAACCTGTTTATAGTGATAGATCAACCACTTTCCTGTGTTCGTCTGGACCAGCGGTCGCCCCAGCAAAAGACGTCACCATCACTTCCAAGACAGAGCACCCAACGTCATCGACAGCTGCAGAACTTGCCACCCTTCGCGTTGCACTTCGCGTAGTCAACAGTGAACATCCTCAACGGTTTTCAGTTTTCAGTGATTCAAGGAAGCTCTGCAATCTTTGCCATCAGCACTGCGGCACGTACCATACGAACGGCTGGTCTCTGAGGTTAGGTATCTCCTCCATACTGGGTTCGAGAAAGATCACCACGTCACATTGCAGTGGCTGCCAAGTCACTACGGCGCGATGGTCAATGAACACGTGGACAGTGCTGCTCAATTAGTACTTCAAGACAGCTGCCTAGAGACAATATCGTTATCAAGGACCGACACTGCCAGGAAATTTCGAGTGGCCGCACGAGAAAGCATTTTCTCCACGTGGAATACAACAAATAGACTCCGCAGTGAACACCGTCACAGGCTGAAAAATGTACGCATACAGAAACCGACTAGACTACGCTGAAATCATGCCACTCTGCTTTGCCGTTGATGGCTAAGAGTGGCTTTCACGAAGTCACTCTTCTTTCGCATCTAAATGGCTGACAACCCTTTTTGTGACAACTGTGGAAGCTAAGAAACACTACAACACATGTTCTGCGACTGTCCTTGCTACAATACGCTGAGGAAATTTCTTGCAGTCACGTTAGCTCACATAGATAGCAGACCGATGATGGCGGACGCCCTTATGCGACGTAGTCTTGAAAGGTCATCATGGGTAAAGGTGACGAAGGTGGTGCTGCACTTTTGGAAATCACCGCACTTGCACCGTTGATTATAGACTGATGGTAGTGTAATGACTGTGATGTGCGTGATTTCTGGAGTGCTCTTGCTTCTATTTTTCTTTATTCACCTTTAAATCCTTTTTATCTCTTTCCCCAGTGTAGGGTAGCATACCGGTCATTCTAAAGACTGGTTCACATCGCTGCCTTTCCTTTTTCTGCTGATCCTTTCATGCTTCCACTGCATATCTTGCGGACGTCATTCATGTTCAGGGAAACGTCAAGTTGTAAATACTAGCTGTGCTTCTGCACTTTAAAAAATGTCGCTTTGATAGCAGGTGCTTTCAAGCTAGACAACACTTCAATGTTCATCTTTTTGAGTGAGGCCAAGTTCAGATCGACGTTAACGTAATTATTTGAGGAAGCATGGCAAGCTCTTGGCACTCATTTTCTACGCCGAGTATATAGCTTCTCCCAGAATCAGACCGCACTAGAAGTGCAGCCTAATGATAGCGAGTGGCAAGGGTACTGTATACTAATGATAATGCTTACCACTACGGAGGGACAATGACGTGAATTTTTGAAGCTGCATTTACTACACCATACAGGTCTCCTGTAAGCAAAGACGTCTCTGAGCGAGTGTCAAGCTCAGTAAACGCTAATTAGCTATACTTTATTTCGACATGAAAGCCAACATGTGCGTGACGCATCTACCAGCAAGCACACTAACTTGTCACGCGACACCAATTAAAATGGTTTCACGCGCTTTTATTTTCACGCACATTCACAATCTTGGGAGTGATCCTCGAGTATTAGAAATTAGGATAGAAACCATGGCTGCCGCAGAAATTCAGGGACAGCTTAGATGGACCGACTGGGATAAGTTTTGGAAAGTCAGAAACGCGAAAAAACAAGACCCTATCAGCAGTATTGAAGATTGGATCAAACATGTCAATAACGACGTCAGCGAGGCAACGCAAACTATCACTTCAAATCCACTCCTAGAGGCAGATTGATAGCCATCTCGCACACATGTAGGAGGCCAAATAATCGCTGCAGAGTAGATGGCGGGGACAGAGGCACAACAAACCCTTGCGCAAGCGCATAGCCAAGCTGAAGAAACAGATCGAAGAGCATCGTAAGCAGCTAAGAAAGCAGCAACGGGGCCAAGTTTGTAATAGTCTCGAGGGCCCCATGAATGCTGGCCAGAAATGGCGCATGCTCAAACATCTGTTATACCCAGATAACACCAAATCAGCACAAACGCAAACCTTGCGTAAACTGGTTCACCGGTATAACGGCAGTGAGGAGGACTTTATCGCTGAGGCTAGCAACACGTACATTCCCGTCATGCCCGTCATAGAGCACGGACCATATACCGCAGGCCCGAACGAGCTCTTAGACGAGGGGTTTACCATGGCTGAAATCAGGGCTGCGCTACACAGAAGCTAAACACCATATCTGCACCGAGACCAGACGGGATCTCCAACAGAACACTACGGAATCTTGACGACCAAGCCATAGAGAACATCACGCAATATATTAACGAGTGCTGGACCGAGGGCACTATTTTGAAACAGTGGAAAAAAGCTAAAGTAATCTTCATCCTCAAGCTCGGGACACCTCCCGATCCATTGAACTTACGTTCATATCACTAAAGTCCTGCGCTGGGAAGCTGATGGAACACGCTTTTTTAGGCAGAGTCAACACCTACCTTGAGGAGAAGGAAATCTACCCATATTCCATGTTGGGGTTCCGCACACGGCTCTCCACGCAAGACGCCATGCTGCAAATTAAGCAGCAGATTATATACAACAAAACAAAATCTACCTGATTGATCTTAAGATTAGCCCTTACAAATGCCTTCGACAAAGCATCGCATTCGGCAATATTACACCAGATCTGCCAATTAAGATTAGGATCGAGAACGTATAACTATGTCAAGGCCTTCCTCTCAGACAGAACGGCATCCATCGTAATGGGAGGACTGAGATCTGAGGAAAGGCTTATGGGCAGTGCTGCTATTCCGCAGGGTTCAGTCATATCGCCAATGCTGTTTAATCTCATAATGATAGGACCCCCGGCGCGGCTTAACGCAATATACGGAATACATCACTCAATATATGCAGATAATATCACCATCTGGGCGTGTGAAGGTAGTGACGGAGAGATAGAGCAGAGGCTACAGGAGGCCGTCACCACTATTGAGGAGTATCTTGAAGGTACTGGCCTCGAGTGCTCGCCAGATAAATCCAAACTCCTCCTCTGTCACCCCACGCTTAAAAGGCAGATCACCAAAGGGATACAACTGGGACCGGGCTAACGGAGAGATCCAAATTCACACCAAAAAACGGCAGAGCTATTCGTATAGTGCAACAAATCAGAGTCCTTGGACTCATCATCCAGTCGAAGGGTACAAACGGCGAAACCATCAAGAGGTTAGCAACCAAAGCCACCAACGCAATACGGCTAATCAAGAGAGTCACAAACACCAGGGTTTGAAAGAGGCTAACGTCTTCAGGATTATCTATTCATTCGCGATAACTCATATTATATACGTAGCGGCATTTATAAACTGGTATACAGCCGAAAAACTCAAGATCAACGCACTCACACGAAATGCGTACAAACAAGCTTTACACTTGATTGATATGTGAGGTTTAACGTCCCAAAACCATCATATGATTATGAGAGACGCCGTAGTGGAAGGCTCCGGAAATTTTGACCATCTGGGTTCTTAAACGTGTGCCCAAATCTGAGCACACGGGCCTACAGCATTTCCGCCTCCACCGGAAATGCAGCCGCCGCAGCCGGGATTCAATACCGCGACCTGCGGGTCAACAGCCGAGTACCTTAGCCCCTAGACCACCGTGGTGGGGTCAAACTTTAGGCCTTCCAGATAGCACCAGCACTGAGAAACTCTTTCAACTGGGTTCGCACAACACTTTAAAGGAGCTGATAGAAGCGCGACAGATTGCCCAGTTGGAGAGAATATATTCAGCACGCGCACAGGGCGGAGTATCCTTGACAAGTTAGGGATAAATTACTATAGCCAACAAGGAAGTAAAGTGTCGCTTCCAAAGGTGATCAGCAAAAAGATTCGGGTCCCCAATCTGTCCAAAAACATGCACCCCAAACTTAATCATGGCAGAAGAGAGAGCCGAGCTAGAACTCTACTCAAGGCCTACGGCAGAGACAAGGAGGCGTTGTTTGTAGACGCAGCGGAGTACCCTAGTCATAAATCCTAAGTTGCGGCAGTAATAAATACCAACCGCAAATGCATAAGCGCGTGCTCAATACGCTCTGATAATTCAGAAATCGTGGAAGAGGTGGCTATAGCAAAGGCCACAATTTCCCCAAAGTGTAGATCTGTTATCAGCAACTCGCATCGGCGATCCGTAACTATGCACGCGGAAGAATAATTACCGAGGCAAATAACATACTCCTCCGCAATGCAAAGCTCTTGTCATCTGAGTAATTCGAAGAAAGGTATATTTTATGGTTTTCAGTCCACACCCCGTGTGCGTCCCCCCTTCCCAACCTCAACGAGGAAACTCACCGCATGGCGCGTGGTCGCACTTACCACACTCGCGATGGAGCTTCACATGAGGTACCGGGAGGAAAGGAGTCGTGGGAAAGGGACAGAATGTGTAAATTATGCGACATTATCCAACTCTACTAAAAGTCGAGGCGCAGATTTACACCACGTAGCTCCACAATAGACGGATCTCCGGAGGTTGACTGGAGGCGACTTCAAACTAGAACATTTCCCAACCCGAAGCACCTTAATTCCATCTACCCCGAACTATACCCAGATGACTCGTGTTAGCTATGTAGCATGAGACACGCCACCCTAGAGCATAGTTTATGGGAATGCGCACAGATACAGGACGCCAATGCACCCTCCCCAGAATAGCTAGGGGCGTGGTGGAGAGCCGTGCTGATCAGCTGAGATCGGGCCGATCAAATATAGGCCATCCAGTGAGCACAGGAGGCGCCTGAGAGACCCTTCACCACCCCGGGCATCGCTGGTTAAATAAAGCTTGTTCACTCACTCCAAGCATAATTCTTACGTTGTAGGCGTTTGATTAGAGGACAAAATAGAAACTTAATTTCCTTTTGCGCCATATGGTAACTGTCCAGACAACCAGTAAGTCTATTCCGGAGAGGTAGGCGAACTCTGATAAACTACCAAATCCAGCGTGTTTTTCAAGATGATATAATTTAGGTGCGGTCAGTTCTTATTTACTGAATGCACAATGATCCTAGCTTCTATTGATAGTATTTTTTCAAGGGAACATTTCCGGAGTAAAAACCGGGGAAGCTTAGGGCTCTCCCATTGTAGGGTCCAAATAGCGCTCTAAAGCATTCACAAATTATTTTTAACACTTTTTCCTTGGTATAATTATGAGACCCGTTTCAAGGAAAGCTATGCGCTAACTGAAACTGCTTCATGCCACAAAAGGGATAACTTGCGGTGGCACCAAATGTGTTGGGCACGTACGCACGTAGTAGCTAGGAACAATTTCCCTGTTATTTAACTGTGTGGTATGTGTTTTTAAATGCTACAATTTGTTTTAAACACTTCTTATATAGCCAACCAAAGGCACGTTCACAAAAGGTCCCGGGCGTGATGCCAGCCGCGGTGGTCACATTTCGGTGGGGACGAAATGGTAGAGGTGCGGTGTGCGATGTCAATGGATGTTGAAGAACACAAGATGTTCTAAATTTCGGAGCCCTCTACTATGGCATCTCTGATAATTTCATCGTGATTTTGGGACATTTAAACCGAGATATTTCTATTAAATATTGGTCCCGTATATGCATGTTAATCTGCAAATGTCGTCGAAAGACGATAGTCTTGCGTGTGGAGAGAGCGAACAAAACATTTATTTGATGTTTGGCGCCAGAAAATCGGTGATTGGTATTCTGGAGATGCTGCGTTAGACTGCCTTGAGCGTGCAGCGGAGGCGAAAAAGCGCATCAAGTCACGTCACACGTGAGGCATGAGTGCCATCTGGCAGTTTTCTTGGAAAACGAATCGCGTGGCTCTGAGACTGGTGTTCACACCCGTGTTATTGATGATAAGGTGTAGAACGCAAGACGACTCGTTGGTGCCACCCCCATCTCGTCTTAGCAAAGCTTTGGAAACACTCGCCTTTTCGTGCAAGCGTTGCATGGTCAGCGCAGCGTGATAAGCGCTACGGTTCTTAAAATTACTTATGTATGCCTTTTCTAGTAAAAGACGCACATGCAGATTATATGAGTGTTGTTATGGTGCCCCAGACATGCGCAATAATTGCTTTTTAATTGACAATTGCACAAGTATGAACGCTCAGTCTAGTGCAACATTTGGGCGTGTGGATGGGGTCGGCTGTTTCTAGTACTCGGCACCGATAAGAGTGGACAGACAGACAGACAGACAGACAGACAGACCAAAATCTTTGCGTGGTCTCCGAGAAGGAGCATCGTCTTTAAAAAAAACGGACCATCTGCCCTAGGAGCCCTGATGGGATGTGAAGCTACAGCTTTGCGCACAGGTGGCGTCACTGGCTGAAGTGCGCTCACGCTGGTGCTGCGGTGAGTGCTGGAAGATTCGTTTGAAGCGATGGCTGTCGTAAGTCTTCTAGGTGACATGTAGAGACATGTTTCAATGCGTACGTCATGAGCACGTCAGGTTTATTGCGCGTAAACTGACGAGTCGGTGGTGTAGCGACCGGTGGTCGCGGCAGGTGTTGCGGGCGAAGAGACCAGGTCGCAGCTGCGTGCGCCGCGGCAAGAGTACAACAGGCGAGGAAGAGAGGGACGTCAGCACGCACCGCGAGTAGAGCGTGACGTCGATGCGCAGCAAGCGGCCTAAGCTGCTTGGCACCACGCCAACTCCTGCGAACGCAACGTGCTACGCGAAACTTTAGACACACTAGACAGTAGACCTTTTTCCGAAGAGAAGATCCTTGGCTCAGGGCTCTATGCGTCGCTGGCCAGCAAAGCGACGCGGCCATTGCTAAGTTTTCTAAAGACGACTGGACTACGCGACCGCTTATAAGCGTGCAATGGACAAGGTCACATCTACACACGCGTTGCCCTTCACTTCTCTCTTCTCCTTTAATTCCCTCACCCTTTCCCCCAGTGCAGGGTAGCAAACCGGACGTGCGTCTGGTTGACCTCCCTGCCTTCCATTTCTTTCCTTCCTCCCTTCCTCCTCCCTCCCTCCTGCGGTGCGTGGTCCGTTCGCACAGAGGGACAGCGTTGCATAGGCTAGTCAAAGAGCTGCTTCGCACCTAAAACTCGGATGAATGGATGGATGCCAACTCTATTTAAAGTCCGGAGGTGCATGACTCAACGCTCAGTGGGCCGCTACGACGTTGGGACAGTCAGGGTGAACCCGTCCGCCACATCGTGGGACCTTTGGACAGCTGACAGTTGATCTTTGACATCGGGGTTCTTGATAGCGGATAACCACTTTTCTTCGATGAATTGGCCCGTGCCCCGCAACGAGGCGCAACGCCAGAGCATGTGGTCTAGGATAACTAACTCAGAGAAAGAAAATATCCTTGAGGTTTCTGGGTTTACGAAGGTCTGGAAAGAGTGCAGCTGCTATATCATGCGTGTTTCTGTCGTAGTCCTGGAGAGAGTGGTGGCTTACGCTCTTGTCATGCGTAAAGCGAGAGCGAGAGAAACAGTTTTTCGATGTGCGTGTGGGTTGACAAAATAAACGGATACAGCCAGGGTTCTACGTGGTGTGTTTGTGAGCTTGAAAGAGGCCTCAAAATAGAGAAGGTGTCATTTTGTCCTATCCAAAAGGTGGGAAAAGCATGAAGCTACTGTTTCATGTAGCTGCACTCTAATGAGTCGAGACAGAAAGCAGGTGTTACCTCGCGAAGAATTCGGACAGCAAGGAAAGAAATTATTTCATACATCCGTGTGAATTCCCCAATGGCACAAGTAGGCTACTGCAAAAAAATGGCAGCATATCCACGGAGTGAATTATGGAGAGTGGGGCGAAGCATTCGTCCATTCATTCGTTCTTGCTTCCGTCCGTCCAAGCGTCCGTTTGTGTGACCGTCCATGCGTCCATCCGCCCGTCCGTGCGTGCGTCTGTTCGTGCGTCCGTCCCTGCGTTCGTCCATGCATCCGCCCCTGCGTCCGTTCATGCGTCCATCCATGCATCGGTCTGTGTGTCCGTTCGTCCATCTATTCAACACTCCAAGTACCACCATCTCGCATCTTTTCATCATATACTCCCCGTATAGAAGCATCGCCCTCCAGCGTACATTCCAAGGACTAAACGAGAGGTGGCACACGCACACTTTCTAACGGCTTGCGCTGCGGGTCTACTTATTTATTTATTTTATTTATTAGAATACCCTCAGGGCCCGTAGGGCATTACAGAGGGGGTGGGTACAACATTTATAACACACAAGAAAAAAAAAACTAAATAAAGAAACAAGTGTCAGATGCGCAAATCAGAAAGCAACATAAGTCAACTAAAAATGTATAAGTAAGAATTCAAGCACATACAAGACAAAGATAGATAATGGAAACTGCGTATAGTTACAAGCATTGCTGAGAAATTGCAGTCTTGAATAACAAAGGGTCTGTTATTGTTACAACGGAAGAGGGAAGGTGGTTCTAATCAGCGGCTGTTTTCGGTAAGAAGGCTGCTGAATAGAATTTGGTGCGGCAAAACGGAATGGCAACCTTATGCTGGTGATCAATGCGCGATGAGTGGTATGACGGTTGTGAAATGAGGTCTCGCTTCATTGATGGATTGTGAAAAAATATCTTATGAAAAAAATGCAGTCGCGCTAGTTTCCTCCGGACAGTTAAATTGGGCAGGTCAAGGTTAGATTTCATTTCTGATATGCTAGCAGTACGGGAATAATTAGAACAAATGAACCGAACTGAGTGGTTCTGAACAGATTCTAACGCGTTGATTAAATTTTGCTGCACGGGATCCCATATAGCGGACGCGTACTCAAGCTTTGGGCGAATTAGTGATCGGTATAATAGAATTTTGAGAGACAGCGGAGCGCGAGAAAAGTTGCGGCGTAAGTATCCTAGCGTTCGGTTAGCGTTATTACAGATGTAGGTAACATGCGTGTTCCAAGATAGATTGTTGGTAATGTAAACGCCGAGGTACTTCTATGAAGAGACATGCTGGAGGGGAACGGCGTTAATTCTGTAGGTACAGGGGGGAGAAATACATCGCCGGGTTATTGACATGCATTTAGATTTGTTAGAGTTGAGAGTCATAAGCCATTTATTGCACCAGGTTGAGACAGTGTCAAGGTCTGACTGTAGAAATTGGTTATCAGATTCATTGTTTATTTCGCGGTAAATTACACAACCATCTGCAAATAACCTTATAGCGGAGTTAGTGCTGTCGGGGAGATCATTAATATATATAAGGAAAAGTAAAGGGCCTAATACGGAACCTTGGGGTACGCCGGATGTTACTTTAGAAAGAGGTGAGTTATAGTCATTAGTTGTTACAAACTGAGTGCGATTAGTCAGAACGCAATTCAATCCATTTAAGAATGTTCGGGTCAATGTTTAAGGTCAATGTTTTACTTCCCACCTTTAACCACCTCGAGTTCATGGTATATACTAGTTCACTGTATTCATGGCACTGCGGCCCAAAGCTCGCTAAATCTTTCTAAAACCAAGGAGGTTACGTTCAGTGAGTATAACGTAGCACCCTTTTCCTGTCAGACAGCACTAAATCTACATGCGAATGGCTGCTTATGGGAAATGAGAGACGGGAGAATTCGGCTTTTACTTTCTTAAGGCTTGCGCTTCGTATCTACTTCCCACCTTTAACCACCTAGAGTTCATTCATGGTATATACTAGTTCATTGTATTCATGGCACTGCAGCTCAACGCAAGCTAAACCTTTCAAAACTAAGGAGGTTACACCCAGCGAGTAGAACGTAGCAACCCCTTCTTGTCAGATAGGGCTCAATGTACATGCCAATGGCTGCTAATAGTGATCGCAGCGTGTGCGTTAACTAAAAGCCAAAAGCTCCTGTCTCTCATTCTCCATTAGCAGCCATTGGCATGTACATTGAGCACTTTTTTTCAGTGTTCAACAACGCACAGAAGAAATCTCTCACCGCACCACCTTGGAGGTCAAAATGTTATACTTGTTACATACTACAACGGCTACGAGGGACGAACGGGTGCCGCTATAAGGAGCTTTGCCCCTAAAAAAATGGCGAGCCCGACACACAGTGGGAATCGATGATATGCGAAGCACGAGTGAGAAATGTTGAAATGCCACTCTAATACCAGCACAGCGTCACGAGGGGGAGGTAATAGATGCCATGCATAACTTCCGTTCATGATTATCATATTTGTCTGTGTTGTTCACCTTCGTCATCTATTCACGTCACGTGATACCAAATTTAGTAAATGTGGGGCTAGCGAAATGGCCGCGAGCGCGCTATGAGCGTGGTACGCTGTCATTTTCTTTCGTGACACATGTGTCCCTATTATCATGTTCGCACCAGTCATATATTTTGTCATCCATTGACGTCCCGGAACACCAATTGTGGTATATGTGGAGCTTGAAAAACGGCCGCGAGCGCATCACGAAAGTTCCAATATACTCCAATGTAGCGTTGACGCGCGCACACGCTGGGCACAGCGACGCAACGTTAGCGAAACGCAAGCACTCTATAGTCTGACGCAAGGCGTGACCAGCGTCCGTAGACGCGGCCCGATGGCAACTGGCGTGAAATGCAACATGCTGCGATTCGTGCCGATGCACTCTCTCTTTCTTGATGGAGGGACGGTGGACGCGCTGTAACACGCATGCGTCAAAGCAACGCAGTGCGCCGCGCTCCTGCGAGTATATGGCAGGACCGGCACCTTGCGTGGCAACGCCGGGAGGAGGAGGAAAAAACCTTTATTGATGCTGGCTGTACCAGATAGCCCTTATCCCCACCGGGCTGGTTGACATCCCTAGTCCGGGACGTCATTAGTCGAGGCCGCCACCCGAGCCCGCTGGACTAGAGTTCGCTGTTCCTCTAGTGTGGAGCTATTGAGTAGGGTCGTTTTCCAGTCTTCTTTGGTGGGGTTGGGAAAGGGGGTTAATTTTGGGTTTATTCGGCAGGCCTAGACCATATGGTAAGTGTTGGCCACTTCCCCACAGTACTGGCACTGCCCACTTATTTTTGGGTCGTAATATTTGAGTATGGCTGGACAGAGCAGCGTATTCGTCTGTAGGCGCCGCAGGACGCGCTCCTCCGTTTTCGAGAGTCCCTTCGCTGGTGCGGGATACAAGCGGCGTTGCTCAATGTAGTATTTTTTGATTTCTCGAACCCGTGTTAAAGGTGTGGGACGTTCAGGTCTATCAGGGGAATGGGGAGTTTCCCGGGAAGTAAGCACGCGGGCCGCTGCATGTGTAGCCTCGTTACCCTGTAGACCCTGATGTACCGGAGTCAATATAAGACGTTTTGGGGTAGGATCGCGGTTCCTGATGCTGAGTTTTAAAAGTATATTAGCCAATGGAGAGATTTCTCCTGCAAGATAGCTCTCGCAGGCTCTTCGAGAGTCTGCAACTATTTGTTTTGAGTTTGGATGGGATACTGCCAGTGCAATGGCCACCTCCTCCGTCTTACTTGAGCTTGTGGCTTTGAAAGTGGGGCCGTTCTCCTGCGTTCCTTGATGTATTACCACCGCCGTGTAGTATCCCCTAGGTGACGGCCCAGCCACATCGACGTAATAGACCCCATGTTCAAGTGCCTCAGCGCGCGCTTGCCTTCTACCCTGGTGCGCCTCCCTGGTCATATTGCGGGGAGGCGCACCTATCTTTATTGTTTTGTCTGATATGCAGGAATTCAGATTTGGTATTAGCGTACTGCAACCCACACTGGGCAACATAGTCCTCCACAATGGAGGCGGCCTGCTGCAGGCAGTCTTCAATTTCTCCTAAAGTGCCCCGATTAGTCCAGATTTTTTTATCATCGGCGTATATTGCATGATATATTCCTTCCACTACTGCCCATGCTTGTGGGAGCTTCATCATGGCAATGTTGAATAGCAGCGGAGACAGGACAGCTCCTCGCGGGGTTCCCCGCGTCCCCATTTTGAATGGTCCATGTTCCTCGTTATCCATGCGAATGAATGCCAGTCCCTCAGAGAGGAAGTCTCTGATGTAGGCAAATATTTTCTCACCGCCACGGACACTACTCAATGTCTTCAGGATGCTTTCATGTTTAACGTTGTCGAATGCGCCTTTAAGGTCGAGTGCAAGGATTGCTCTGTCGTTGTGCGCCGAGGGAATGGGTTGGATAATGTCTCGTTTTAGTTGCAAGAGGATATCTTGCACAGACAGGTGTGGCCTAAAGCCAAACATAGAATCTGCGAAATGCCCCTTGCTCTCGAGGTACGTGGCGAGACGGTCTTTAACCATTGTTTCCATTAATTTGCTGGCACATGAAGTTAATGATATAGGTCTGAGGTTGTCCATGCTGATTTGCTTGCCTGATTTGGGGATGAATGTGACAACTGCTGTTTTTTCTTCAGTTGGCAGTGGTTGGCCATCCCAGATCGCGTTAATGTACTGCAATAGATGCCGTTAAGAATCGTCTGACAGATTTGCTAACAGTTTTTACTGTGATCAGGTCTCGGCCTGGAGCAGTGCCCCTGCACATTTTTTTTCAGTGCTGCTTTCAGATCGCACATTTCAAAAGGGGCATCGAGTTGACTGTTTTCTCTACCTGCGTATTCATATGCGTTCCTGTTGGGATCCGTGGTGCGACATGGGTATTTAGCACACAAATCATCAGCCAGCTAGAAGTTGGTTCCCTGAAAACTGTGCAGGGCTCGACGGAGCTGCTTTTTGCGCTTCTCCTCGGGTTTGGGCGGGGTCCACGAAAGGTCGAATGGCAATGCCGGCGTGACGCGACGAAATGAACGCTGGTAGCACGCGCACAGGGTCACGTCGAAATATATTTGCGCTTTGACTGTGGCATGTAGTCATGTTCTCAAATGACACGCACCTCAAGATTATTATGTTTGCACGGTCACATACCTTCGTCATCCATTGGCGTCACGTAATACCAAATTTGGCAAACGTGCAGCTAGCGGAACGGCCGTGAGTGCATTACCAGTGGGGTATGTAGTCATGCTGTTTCATGGCACGCACGTTGTGATTATCATGTTTGGATGTGTCATATACCTATTTATCGCGAACTAGAGTATTCTGGTTCACTATATCTACGCCGTCCGTTCGCGTCGCGTAATACCGAGTTTGGTACATCTGAAGCTAGCGAAACGGCCGCGAGCACATCAGGAGCGTAGTATGTATTCATGTTGTTACACGACACGCATCTCATGTTTATCATGTTTTCACCAGTCACATACCTTCGTCATCCACTCACGTCCCGCAATACAGGATTTGCTATATGTGACGCCAGCGAAACGGCCTCAAGCGCATCATGAACGTGGCGTGTAGTCATGTTGTGACACGACACACATGTCATGATTTTCATGTTAGGGTCTGTCACTTGTGTTCGCCATGCAATGATGCCATACCATACCAGTTTTGAAACATGTCATGTGAATGAAAGCACCACAACAGTGGCAGGACCATGAAGTGGCAGGACCATATTCATGCCATACATATTATGATCTTCAAGTTATGACTTGTCAAATATGTTCTTCATACAGTAGTGAAATGCCACACCAAATTTGGTATTGATACCATTATCGAAACGACCAGGAGAGCTAAAGGTCGTAGTCGGCTAGATAGATAGATAGATAGATAGGTAGATAGATAGATAGATAGATAGATAGATAGATAGATTGATTGATTGATAGATAGATACGTTCAAAGTCGCCGAAATTCGCTAGAAAATGCTTCGCATTTAATACTGTAAATGGCAACGAGGGGGAACGTGGACTCCATAGCTTTATTGGTTAAATCAATGGTAGACAAATAATTATGTAACATAGCATTACACGAGGTTGTAAATGACAACGAACAATATAAAGACAAGTGCTGTAATAGTTCGATGAATTAAATACAACAGTAATTTATAAATTTTTACTGTATAAGGCAGAGATTGCAAATCAGTAAACATGTTTATAAATATAAGTTACACTTTATTTTCGACTGGATGGATTTATATAGAGTACATTATTTAGTTTCTGTTTAAAATAGCGAAATAAGAGATAGGGCAATCAAATGTCTATTGCCCATCTTGCCTGGTAACAGCGGTATACTTGACCATCTGCTGCGATGATATGTTCTAGCACTGAACAGCTTCAGCGTCACCTGAATACCACTATAGTGAAGCCACTGTGCATGCGCTATACATTCGGGAAAGAGAATTTTGTATGTTGTCGGGATATAGTTTCTTTTCACTCGCTGAAAACAGAAAGAAACGATGGAATTGTCATTCTGGCTTGTGATGTCAGCGCCATCTAAGAACAAACGAATGTGCGGTTGGGTTTGATGATCTTAGAACTCTTGCGTTATCCATCATACAAAGAATTTTGGAAAAGCTGTAAAACTTAAAGCTGCCTCAGAGCAATTCATTGGTAAAAAAGGAATATGTAGGATCTCTGGTAATTAAACTGGCATGTTTTTGTTGTGATAAAAGAGTTTCACAGATCTTAGTGAATATTAGACGTCAATGAAGCAACAGACGTTCGAGCGCCACCGAAGCTCGTTTTTGTGAGTCGAGAGGGAACTTTGAGATAAAATGCAGTTTCTAGAGCTCATGTGTATTTAGCAATACCTCGATTAAGTTTAAATTCACAGGATTGGCGTTACTCTTCTTAGAACGTTAAAAGTAAGCGTCTGTGTGAGTATACAAAATATCACATATTTCAACCCTTTCGCATGACACTTTACTATTCCAAGTATTCGAACAGTAGAAGAAGTCGTACCAACTGTTGAATTCAGCAAAATTAAAACCCTGCCAGGGCTAAATTTTGCTGAACCTGTTGCAGAAATAGAAAAGTTAGGAACATGGCTTTTTGTCTGACGTCTCCAGCGCTCTTTTCTGTGCTGCGCACCTGTGAATACCTTTGCACAGCTGCAGCCGAGAAAGGCGATGACTACATAGTTCGGGATTTCAATAAACGAAAAGCCGATGCTAATAACCATACCACAGATTCAACAGGCAAGGGAATGCAAGTCCGACACGCACGGAAAATGTGGTTCTACCAAAACCAGCTCAATAAAGCCCAAAGTGCACCGGTAGCAATATATAGGGGCAGATCAGGACGATAAATTGGTTCATGATGCCGTTATAGATACTTGAGTAACATCGGTATTAAGTAAGTCATGAAGTTGTTAGAGCTTAAATTTACACTCAGAACTCTAGCTTCCTGTTGTTTATGATGATAGCTAGCTTATTTTCTTCCAAATAAAGAGACCCTCTACTCCTTGTCCGCAGCGCACATTCCTAGCTTACGGAGGTCGACACATCCGGAAATAAATGCCGTGAAGGAGTTGTTGGCTCCTCGCGGCATGTTTCACCTTGCTTTTTGCTGAGAAGCAGGGTCCTCGCTCCGCACCAACCAGGGCTTCCCAGGCCTCTCTACCTTTTATATTTAATTTTGCACCTGGGGAGCCATATCGCACTTTCACATTGATAGCTTGCACGTGACGTCACGGACGTACATCATGGCTCAAACATGGCGGCTTACATTATCACAAAAAGACAGGGCGTACAAGCATAGTCACAAGATACCATCCACCCTCCGTAGGCCATATTGATAGGTTCGCGTATGGCATGGGCATGCGCAGATAAGTTTTCGTGTCATCCTTCTTTTCCGCAGCCGTGCACAGCCTGAGGAGTTGTTAGTAGTGGTTTGTGGTGTCTTGACGTCCTTCTAGTATCCGTGTTTGCACGTCCTGTCTTGTTATAATCAGTACGTGCAAGATATTTCAGCTCTATGTTATTCTAAGCGGCTTAGATGACGCAAGGAAGCCTATTCACATTACGGCTGGGTCACGTCGGGGAGGTCATGGCCTCTGTGCATTAAAAACGAACGAACCAGCATGCGATGCACTGATAACACTAGCAACGTGACATGAGAAAGTTCACTTTGCGACGCGTTGGAGCTTCGACGGGTCTGTATCGCTTACCTCAGTGGAAGCAATCTATATACAAATGACCATCCAATGCGATGTACTTTTACCTAATCTCTTGCGTAATGGAAAGGAATGAAAAAAATTGCCCGCAGCTTCCCTCGGGGGAACACTGAGGAGGATGCGGAGCATATAATTGGTTAACGGGGTGTTAAAGTGCGACTTACTTGGGTCGATGGCTAAATTGGTTAACGTGGTTGTGAAATGGGGTGTTAAATTGCGACTTACTTGGGTCGATGGCTAAATTGGTTAACGTGGTTGTAGGAGGGGGTGTTAAATGAGTGAACACGTACACACGTATGCGAAAGGACGGCGCTGGTCGAAGGGACGTCAATCATTGTGTTTGTGGATTCGTTGGAATTCATTTCACCGCGACCTTGGACGTCGACGCGCCGTACAAACCAACCGACGAGCGGCAACTGAGCGAGCGAGCACCGACCTTGAGTATATATACAGCACGACGGCGCATGCACTGTCAGCTGTTGAATGTTCTCGAAGGAGAAGCGCGCGCGCGGCACAGATGGCGACGGCGCGACGGCGCATGCGCTGTCAGCTGTCGAATGTTCTCGAAGGAGAAGCGCGCGCGGCACAGATGGTGGGCGACGGCGCGACGGCGCATGCGCGCGCGTCAGCTGTCGAATGTTCGAGAAGCGGTGCGGATGGCGCGGACGGCGCGGACGGCGCACTACAAGGTGCGAGTATAAGATGCTTCCGCATCTAAAAAACTTTATTTCAGTCCTGTAGGACGCGCTTAGCGCGTAGCGGGCGTCTCCCACGTAGGGACCGACAGGGAGTACCGGGCGGCCGCTTCGTGGGCCTGCTGGACGGCTCATTGCTGGTCGGTGAGAAGTTAGCTCCTAAGAGACCTCTTCCACTTGTTTGAGGTAGAGTCGGGAGAAGTTATCTACACTTCCAGAGCGTGTGTGCAAGTGTTGCTGTGTGTCCACATGATGGGCATGTGTTGCTGGGGTATGCATCAGGATAATAAACGTGAAGCGTGGCAAGGTTTGGGTACGTGTGTGTCTGTAATAGGCGTAGGGTTGATGTCTGTGGTCTGTTAAGTTTCAGATGTGGAGGTGGAACAATGCGGCGTTCCAGGTAAATTGCTTTGTTATGTCATTGTACGTAATGGATGCATCCCGATTGGTCTCTAACTCAGCAAGATGGGGTTGCCCTGTGGCGGTGCAATCAGTAAGTGCGCGCGCTGCATCATGGGCGATCTCGTTGAGGTTGGATCGGGCACCCGGCACCTGGCCGAGATGGGCGGGGAACCAGATGACAGTGTGGTGCTTCAGAGCACTCGGGTCCGCTTTGCGCAGAATACGTAACGCCTGGTCGGAGATGACTCCGCGTTCGAAGGCTTTGACGGCCGGTCTGGAGTATCTGTAGATGAATTCCCGTTTGCTGTCGAGCATAGCTATAGCTATAGCTACGTGCTCCACTACTTCGGGGTTCCGAATGAGGATTGTGGCAGAGTTAAGAGTCTGCGGCGCCCGTGACCATGGCGAAGGCTCGGTTGTTGTGATAGGCTGCGGCGTCAACGAACGAGACGTTGTCCGCTTCCATGCCTATGCGCTTGAGAATGGCAGTCGCCCGCGCAAGGCGCTTGCCTCTGTTGTATTCGGGGTGTACATTTCGTGGAATGGGAGCGATCGTGATAAGGTCGCGGATTTCACGGGGAATTAGAGTCAACTCTGGGGGTCCCTGGCGCTCGAGGAGAAGAAGCCGAGCTCGTACAGAATATGGCGGCCCGGCTTGGTGGTGGTGAGTTGGGTCAATTGCACGCGTTCCTGAGCTTCGGCGATCTCTTCCAGTGTGCTATGTACGCCAAGCTCGAGGAGTTTGTACGTCGGAGTGATGATAGGGAGGCCAAAGGCTCGTTTGACCACCTTGCGAATAAGCGCATTGAGTTGATCGCGCTCAGCACGTTGCCATTTGTGTATAGCGGCAACGTAAGTAAAATTACACAAAACAAACGCATGTACGAGACGCAGCAGGTTGTCTTCTTTAGTGCCATGGTGCTTGTTGGCTCCTCTACGTACGAGTCGTATGGCATTCTCAGTCTTAGGCCTGAGCTTGTGTACTAATTGAGTGTTGGTTCCGCGGGACTCGATGATCTTGCCGAGGACCTCGATGGTGCCTACCCTGGGTATAGTACGACCATCTCTAATGTGGAAGGTGATACTGCGTTCCGCCGGAGGTTCCCACCCTTTAGGCTTGGCACCCCGGCGTTTGGCCAAATATATCAACAGCTCCGACTTCGCGGGTGAGCACCTGAGACTGATGTGGTCGAGGTAGGACTCGGCGGTGTAGATAGCCTCTTGCAGGGCGGGCTCAATGAAGCCATTCAGCCCTGTTGAGCACCATATGATGACATCATCCGCATACATAGTTTGTTAGCCCATCAATTTTTGAAAGTCGTTCGGAAAGCCCGATCATCACAAGGTTGAAGAACGTGGGCGAGAGGACGGATCCTTGAGGAGTGCCCCGCTATCCGATCTCCACTTCTTCCGACACTAGGTCTTCTACACGGAGGATGGCTCTGCGTCGAGTGAGAAAAGAGCGGATAAAGTAGTAAAATCGGTGACATAGGCCGAGCGCTGCGATCGCTTTCAAGATTGGCGAGTGCCATATGGTATCGAAGGCCTTTTCTAAATCGAGACCGAGTATTGCACGAGTGTCCCGAGTGTTTCCGCCATCGAGAATTTGATTCTTTAGGGCTAACATGGCGTCTTGAGTGAATAACCCTGGTCGGAAGCCAATCATGTGGTGCGAGATGCAGTCGTGATCTTCAAGGTCTCAACCAACCCTTTTGAGGACGACGTGCTCAGCCACTTTGCCTACGCACGACGTGAGAGATAGGGGGCGTAGGTGATCTAGGCTCGGCGCCTTTTCCAGTTTGGGTATGAGAACCGTGTGAGCTAGTTTCCAGGCATCAGGTATCTCACCCTTTTTCCATATTTTGTTGATAGTGTCGGTGAGGTAATTGACGGAGGGATTGTCCAGGTTGCGTAAGAGATTGTTGGTGATGCCGTCGGGGCCAGGGGCTGAGCGGCCGTTGAGCTCATGGAGAGATCGGCGCACATCTTCAATAAAAAAGTCGGCGTCTAAGTTAGTGTTGTCCCTGCCAGAGTAATCGGGGTGTGGGGTCACAGGTCCCGTGGGAAGCGGGAGATATTTTTCCACGAGGTTCTTGACAACATCTTCCGCTGACACTGTCCGTTTAGCTTGATGAACTAACTTCATGATCGAATGACGCTGATTTCTGCGGGCGTTGATTTCATTGAGGAGGTGTTTGAGTAAGTTCAACGTTTTGCCATTACGAAACTGACCATCAATTGAGTTACAAATTTCGTCCCACTGCTGTTTTGAAAGGGTGTGGCAGTGATCCATCATGGTCTTGTTTAGCTGAGATATGCGTTTGCGTAACCTCCGATTAAGGCGCTGGCCCTTCCAGCGGGCCAATAGAGACTGTTTGGCCTGAAGTAGGTGGACGAGACGACTGTCCATCTTTTCGGTTGGAAGGTCTTTGCTGATATTTTTGGTTGCCTTGTTTACATCAGCTTTAACCTGGGCCGTCCACGTCTCTAGGCTTGGTGGGGTATCGGGAGGAGGTCGTTCTGCGCGGGTCTTACGAAAGAGGTCCCACTCGACCCACGTGTACGACTTGGTCTTCCTGCTTACTGTGGGGAGGTGTACGGCCAATATGAAGTGGTCGCTACCGAGATCTACCGTCAGGTTGGACCAGCGGGCGTCGGCGATATTCTTGACGAATCTCGGGATTTTTCTCGCTCCATCGGTGAGTTACTATGTTCACATGTCGCACTAAGCGTCACACTTATCAAAAAAAGCATGAGTTATGGTGCAGGTGTCGACATAAAATTCGCTTCGCGCGCGTCATTATTTGGCTGCAGGCACTCCAATGAAGCACCAATCAGGTGTTCCTTCTGCACTTTCGAAATGACTTCAAAAGATATGCAATTAGTAAATGTACTGGAATTTATTTCAGGCGAAATGAACGAACACAAGATTTCACTTCGAAATTCTCAAAAGTCATTTGACACACGGTCATTCTGTGCGTTCTCTTCAATTTTCACCGCGCCGTATCTGAAGGAACTAATCGAACATCGTCATGCTTTAAGCATTGCCTGTAAAAATGAACCAAATTTGTTATCAATATTACGATTACTCAAACTCTTTGAATGCAGTTAAAAGTGCAAGTGTATTCTATAGTGTAACGTCTCACAATGAGAGAGTCAAAGATCGCACGGCATTATCCTTTCAGTGTTAGTGAGAGTATACAAGGTCGCGTAACTTGGACGTTACATTCATAAAACTAGAGAAGCGCAAGAGAAGTTCACGTTACATCATATAATTAGAGAAGCGCAAACTTTTATTTTATTCAAACTTGAGAAACACTCGAAAATGACCGGTCGAATGTACCATACATAGTCCGTGCGCTTACCGAGACTGCATCAGTTCTGATTCGCCAACCTTTGTTTGATCAAAAGTCAGCTATTCAGTAATATCTTAACACGTCCACGCTGCTTCAACTCATTACATTCTTTATCAACATCGTGTATAGCCTCGCGCAGATTTGGCATTACTGAATATAGATTTTCATGGCATC
Source organism: Rhipicephalus annulatus (assembly GCA_013436015.1). Lineage (NCBI taxonomy): Eukaryota > Metazoa > Arthropoda > Arachnida > Ixodida > Ixodidae > Rhipicephalus > Rhipicephalus annulatus. Next base: position 170,950 of record WOVY01009531.1, read on the forward strand.
ACATTTGAACTGTTTCCTCCTAACGTCCCTGCCTTCGTTGTTGTGTCTCATTTTCGCCCCATTAGCGCCTTTATCGAAATGCTATACGCAGGTACGGAACATAGGTGGGAAAAAGGACACAGCTGCGCATCCGGGCATATGCGAGAAGGGCAAACTTGGTTGGCTTTGGTTTTAGCCCTCAGCTCCGGAAAGGCTGAGCGCTATGGCACTGCGAGTTGCACCGTTAGAAAAGAAGCGAGATGGAGCGTGGCCGGGCGCGTTTCCAGGGCTTGTTAGTTTTGGTCAGCTTAGTTGGGGTTCCGCATTTACTGTTCAATCGTCGACTCGCCTGTTTTGTCTGGACCAAGCGTTGCAGCTCTTGCTTTGGCTCCCAAGAAGAGCTGCTGTCTGGCGCTTGGCATTGCTGCCGACTGATGTGTTCATACTGGTCGTTTACAGTTGGCAAAAGAAGTCTATGCTGGCGGCGATTTTTCTTATGTTTCGTCTGCAGAGTCACCTGTATACTTTTCAAAGGCCCATTGTCTATGACAAGCTTCGAACGCTATAGAATAAACAGGACTTGCAGGCACTGCTCCAGTGTATCTTAGGCAGAAAAATTTCGTTCTAACTTCGCCGAAATATCTACCACGTGAATAATTAGATGCTGTTTAGGAATCAAGGCTACAGCTATCAAAAAACGGACCAAACAACTGGAGTCAATAGTCTAGGCAAGGCAATCTCCCTCCTTTGGAGCCACCAATTAGCAATATGCTAATTTTACGCTCAGTAGCGTACCTGACGAATGAGATTTGAGAAGCTACTGTCCGTGGGTGACCGATGTGTTTAACCTGTAGGCGGCACCTTATTCACAATAGATTTTCACCACACCCTGCATGGCAAACTTTACCACGCAAAATTTGCGGCACATGTAAACCACTAGAAATTAGTGCTGGTGTATCACGTGTCAGAGGTGTATTTCTTTTTATTTTTTTTCTCGTAAATTTAGGCTAGGCTGGGAGATTGTCATGTAGCTTTTTCTTCTAGCTTTACTTTGTCTCACGCCATGTTTCGTTGCTACGTTTAGCATGATTGGAATCGATTGTGAGGGCCGACAGTGTTACACTAATGCAACGAACCCGCAGCTCTTGCCATGTAGTACCGCAGATTAGATTAATGTTGATTCGGAAGATCATGGCGACTTTGCGGCATTATATTCGTCTGGCGTGGCTTAATTACAACTTGAAAGCAAGACAGTGGGTCATCTAAGATGCTATATAGCTCATCGCTAATCAAAAGTGTAACCATATAATGTCTTCGTGGTGTGCGCAAAACGTCAGCTTCGTAAACGTTTATGTACGAGACGGGCCATGATACCAGGAAAAAAGAGGCTGAGTTGTGTTGTCCTGAGTCTGATCAGAAGCACAGAAGTGTCACTCAAATGAGAGCACTCATACATGCAATTCATGGTAGACGCATCACGGGACCACCGAAACAAGTATTTGGCACCAACTTTTCGCCATACTTCAATTTCTCTTACTAACAGATGTGCTCGTTGTCTCTACATCTTGCATATTGTTTTTATAGACTACTACGGAATCCGATGGAGCCCTCGTACAAAGTGTTTCCTTTCTACATCTGCGTATCGTGAAGCGTCAGTGGAATGCGTTCGACTGACAGCAATGCTGCGTCAACCCGCATTCCACCGGTTTCAGTGACCTGGAGTGTTGACGTCAAGGAATGCTTGCGTCACACGCTACAGTGCGTACTTAAAAAAATGACAACAAATTAATACAAAAATAAGCAGAAAATTGAAAGGTCACACAGCATCCAAAGAGAAACACATGTGCCGCTATGCACGGAAATGCTACCTATATACGCCTGCATACTGCATCCGCAGTGCTAGGACCGAGATCGATATGACAGCGCTAGTCTATTTGTGAAATGGGCAGCAACATGCTATATGGCATGTGCAGTCAGGCGAAAACTTTAGTTATAAAGACACGTGCATGGTACCAACTGACGGCTTCACCGGACGCTTTAGCATTGTGCTAGCCTGCTTTAAACAAGGGCAGTTCTTCGATGAAACGAGAAACACACCGCCGTTGCGTAACGAAGCTCAAAGTTAGTGAAATATGAACTGTTGCCTCACAATAGCATAATGTCCAGGTCTTTAAAGTAATATAAAATCATTGATTGATATGTGGGATTTAACGTCCCCAAACCACCATATGATTATGAGAGATGCCGTATAGTGGAGGTCTCCGGAAATTTCGACCACCTGGGATTCTTTATCGTGCACCCGAATCTGAGCACACGGGCCCACAGCCTTTCCGCCTCCGTCAGAAATGCAGCCGCCGCCGCCAGGATTCGATCGCGCGACCTGCGGGTTAAAGCTAAAATAATTACAACATGGCAGAAATACTTTATGAGGTAGCTAGATTAGATCTTTTCGAAGGACTACCTTCAAAGTGCACACTAAAATTGACAACTTGAAGCCGTTACTTCCGGCTCAGATGCGTGTAACCGATTCTTGAAGTATTCGGCGAGCTGCGGAAAGGGCCCGTAAACCAGCTAGGGGTACTACGCAGGATCGCCGGAGTTAGGCGAAACTCGGGATCTTTTCAAACTACGCCAATGCCCCCTTTTGGATGAGGAAACAGTCCAAAAGGTCAAAACCAGCCCTGAGTGCACACTGTGTACCATTGGTTAGGATGCATCCCGGCATCGCGTCAGGGCAGTGTTTTCAAAATAGAGGCATCTTCTTTCATTTGTTGGCCATTCCATGTGACTGCAAACCTGCACCCTTGCAATCAAATGTGTCAGAAGCTTTTCCTGGTGTTTTTGTGAAGGCACGAGCCGCTTGAATTCCTTTTCAAGCTTTTAATGCCTAGACTAAGCTTGCTTTATAATAATCATTTTGCTGACCTCTGCGATACATTCCCGCCGAACGCCTCACAACAACCGACCCAAGGAGGATTAAAGAAAAAGTGGCAGCATATCCACGGAGTGAATGATGGAGAGTGGGGCGAAGCATCCGTCCGTCCATTTGTTCTTGCTTCCATCCGTCCATGAGCGCGTCTGTGTGGCCGCCCGTGCGTCCATCCGCCCGTCCATGCGTGCGTCTGCTCGTGCGTCCGCACGTCCATCTGTGCGTCCAACCCTGCATGCGTTTCTCTATGCATCTGCTCCTGCGTCCGTCCATGCGTCCGTCCGTCCGTGCAGCCACCCGTGCGTCCGCCCATGCATCTGTCTGTGTGTCTGTTCGTCCACCTATTCAACACTCCAAGTACCACCACCTCGCATCTTTTCACCTAATATTACTCATACAGAAGCACGGCCACCTAGCGCACATTCCAAGGACTGAACGAGAGGAGGCACACTCATTTTTTCTTACGGCTTGCGCTTCCTGTCTACTTCCCACCCTTAACCTCCTCGAGTTCATGGTATAAACTAGTTCACTGTATTCATGGCACTGCGGCCCAACGCTCGCCAAACCTTTCTAAAACCAAGGAGGTTACGCCCAGCGAGTATAACGTAGCAACCCTTTCTTGTCAGATAGTGCTCAATGTACATGCCAATAGCTGCTAAGGAGGAATGAGAGACAGGAGAATTCGGCTTTTAGTTAACGCGCACGCTGCGAATTTTTATTGTTAAACAACGCAGAGAAGAAATCTCACACCGGCACCAACTTGGAGGTCAAATTGTAAGATTGGTTACACACTACTACCACAGAACACCTCTACTACTATGACTACGAGGGACGAACGGGTGCCGGTATAAGCAGCTTCGCCCCTAAATATTGCTGGAGAGGAAGCTAGCGCAATGCCTTGCCAGCATAAGTAAAGCCAGCTTTTGCCACTGCCAAGAAACGTGCTCTTTTCTGGTAGGGCCCACTGAGAGATCAAGTGGCTCTAGTATGTTATGGTGAATACTACTTTAGTTTTATATTAAAAGATAGTTGTTCCCGACAAAATAACACAACGAAACGAGTATGGATGGCTGAATCTCCAAATAACTTTACCTTCAGTTGGAGGCTTACTAAGGAAATTTAGTAACACTAAGACGAACGTGGAGCACCATGTGACTCGAAGGTGTTTCCCCATTACACTCGTTGGGCGTGCGAGGGAAACGCACCTTTTACGCACTGAGGCGGCGACGCTGTTTAGCGGAAGAGGCGCCTATCCCGCACTTCGGAAAATATGGCTCATTGTGCGAAATTACCTAGATCAGCAGAGGGAAACGCACGGCGAAGAGGCTTTCCTTCGACGATGGCACACACGTTTCTTCAGAGTGAGAGAGGGATAGCTGAAGTTTCCAGTTGTTCCGTACTAGCTATCCGCCCACTCTAGTACGAAAGCATTCACGCTATTCTGTAAAATGTGATGAACTTGATTCATTTTAATTTTCCTTTCACTTGTAACATTTGGATGCCTAGTGATCAATTAGATTTTGGTGCTCATTTGTAAGATGTATACAATGTCTTTACTTGTTTTCGATGTTTCGTTTGTGTATGTAAAAGTTAAGTGTACAATAAACTTCCCTTTCTTAATCGCTGAACGCTGATACTTTAACATGCCCCTAGTAAGATGGCTGCCGCAGCCGCCATATTGCCAGAGGCACGGCTTCACCCCTGGGCAATCATTTCCACTCCAGCAATTTTTTAATCGTTCTTGATTTGACCGCAGCTATACCTGAGGCCGACACGTGGCCTCAGGTATAGGCCATGACCATGATGGCCTCAGCTGAGGCCATCGTGGTCGGCCTATCTATTCTAGCGCGCTGACCGGCCGCCGTGCACCTTCATTGTCGTCTTCATCGTCCGCTAGCATTCGAGCACATGCGGCCGGCTCATTAGCTATTTGACTGGGCAGTATGCTTGGCTAGTTGGTTTAGGACATGCTATGACCCGACCAATATTAAGCCAAGTCGTGGTGAGACCGAGGTAATTACGCCACATCTTAATAATACCACGGCAATCAAGCCATGTAAAGCTAAAACCATGCTGGTTAAAGCGTGCTAGTTTACGCACTCACTATACGATGCTGATTAACGCGACCTTAATCAAGAGCACGCTAAGTATTTCCTCGCGTTCTTTGAAGTTCCGTTAAGTGAGAGTTCACGGTGCGTGCTACGGTGGAGCAGTGTAGCAAGTAAGGAGAACCTCAAAAACAAGATTTCCTCATACCTAGCTGCCAAACTGCACAAATAGGTAGGTTGTAGTGGTTAAAAATCCGAAATTGAAACACACAGAAAAACACTGTGGTTCACTGATGAAATCTTTACGCCATGTGTCGACACTGGCGTGACTACTTGACTTTTGTGAACTCTTGTATTGAGTAGAAACTTTCTTTTTGTCGGAAAAGCTGCGGCTAAGTGCGTGAGTGGTTTTCAATATACATTCATACAGTTTTGTGCTTGTGTACTATTTCGCGGCGACATAACTTATGCAACCGGGATCAAACAGTGGAACCACCTTTTTCTTATATTTTTTTCTTAATCTAGAGAGTAGCACGTCAAGCGGGATTTGTGTGTTTGCATGTATATGTGCAAATTCACAATTGAGAAATTGAGGGGTTGAAACACCCCAACAACTCCCCCTGCCCCCATAATGACAACGTCAGTGTTCACAATGATGATAGCACTATGAAATTTTAAATTCCTTGAGTTATTATATAAGGACAAAGTTTTCTATCAAATGATTGCAAGGTGAAGACGGTTGCCATCCAGGTATATCAGCGAAGTTTTGCGTCAAGCCCCCGTCGAAGGAAAGATTGTGTATGCACAGCTGCCACTTGAGTCTGATGTCTGGGATGAGAAGTACAAAAGAGCAACGGAAAAATAAATTATTTCAAGCGGCGAACTGTTATCACGGAGTTGCACAAGACAAGGACTCTCGTGGATCACAACAACGATACATGAAAAGCAACTCTGTCAACGACGTCATTTTCAATCTATTCATATTTCGTGCCGACAGCATTCCATCAGCATTTGCGCAAACTGTGCCTGCCCTCCCAGAATAGAGAGGTCGAACAGCTTCCTCGAAACTATTCGCACCGCTTGCCCTTTCGGCACATCCACCTTTTTACAAGAATAAAACAAAACGTTGTGTCAATTAATATTTATGGAAGCGAAAAAATAAGAAAAAGGCTTTTATTCCCTGGCGGAAACCGCACTTTGCTGACGTTTGCCTCCCAACATTGAAGTTCGGGAGTCACTTCGAAACTGCGTTACCTGCTTTCATGGTTATAATTACCGCGCAGAGTTCATTGATCTTCGCTCTTCAATTGAGAGGGTGCCATCCAGTTGTGTCAACACCGACTAAATTTCAAGGCCGAAGGGCTGCCGCAGTGACTTCAGAGGGTGGGGGCCCAGTTACGCCGCGAATGCAGCGGAAAGCCAGTGTTTCGTTCACGTTTTAGAAAAAAAAATCTTACTGAGCATGCCCAGTAAGATTTTTTCCCACATCTTTTATTTGGCCCAATTTAGACGCAGCAGCTGCGACAGCGGGAGCGTTGGTTCTCCTAAAACGTGAACGAAACACTGGCTTTCCGCCGCATTCGCAGCCTAACTGGGCCCCCACCCTCTGACGTCACTGAGGCAGCCCTTCGACCTTGAAATTTAGTCGGTGTTGGTTGTGTTCATATAATTGATGATTGATATGTGGGATTTAACGTCCCAAAACGACCATATGATTATGAGAGACGCCGTAGTGGAGGGCTCCGGAAATTTTGACCACCTGGGGTTCTTTAAGGTGCACCCAAATCCGAGCACACGGGCCTACAACATTTCCGCCTCCATCGGAAATGCAGCCGCTACAGCCGGGATTTGAACCCCTGACCTGGGGGTCAGCAGCCGAGTACCTTAGCCACTAAACCACCGTGGCGGGGTGGTTGTGTTCATATAAAACTGGCTCTTTCTGGAGCGAGAGGGATGACGAGGAAAGGTAAAGAAACGGCACGAGGGACCAGCGTAGTATATCTGTGTCTTAAGTATAAATTTTATCACACTTGCTGCACTTAAAAGCCTTTCGCAAGGCAACGAAGAGAGTGTTATACTTGTTTTGTGTTCTTTTTTGTGAGTTTACCTCAGTGCATCGCTGCCTTTTATACATAATCGAACAGATTAACTGCACAAAGAAACACCCAGGTGTTCCACGCATGCACTCATGCTTACACGTGGATCGGACCTTCCAGGTGACTTAACTCGCAGAGAGAAGGCAGCGCTGAGGGGGATTTGTGTGGACGCCACCTTGACTCCTGGCCATCCAGGCGGCATGAGTATCCGGTGCACAGTCCGGCCTCTCTGCCTTTCCCAAGCGCCACACCAGTTTTGAGTTGACTCAGCCACAAAGGGAAAACCGGATCCCTTACCGGGGACCTGTCCAAGCCTTGACATAACCTTGACAAGCCAGCTATGCCCCTTGACTACTACCTAAGTGAACCACATTGCTTAAAGAGACACTAAGTGCAAATATGAAGTCGACGTTTATTGTTTAAATAGCAATTCAGGAACCTTTTTGTGATACTTTTGTTCCAAGGAAGTGTTTATTTTGAAATAAAATCATGTTTCAGTGGTCCACATCACGTTAGCGCTCTTCAAATCACCCGGCTGAAAGCAGTCTTTGTGACACCACTGGTTCCCTACCCAACGTGGCCTGCCTTTACCCCTCGGCCGCTGACATTAGTAGCAGCGAGGATAAATTAGGTGCAGCTGCAGCCGCAACAATGACCATTCGACAATTTTCTGCTTGCTTGGTTTAATTGGGCCCCGCTAGATGGCACCTCATATCCAGGCTAACCATGTGAAAACGAACCTTCGGAACCGCTCCCACCATTCCCTGTAGTAACGCCAGGCGGTTCCTTTTTTACATAAGTCAAACAAAAACGGACCAGTAGCATTTTATCACGTCTCTTGATGCTTGGAAGGTTCGTTCTTTATTTCTGCTAGTTTGATTACTAGTCATTATTTGTTGATTGATTTGAGGGGTTTAACGTCCCAAAACCACTATTGCATTATGAGACACACTGTAGTGTAGGGCTCCGGAAATTTCGACAACCTGGGGTTCTTTACCGTGCACCCAAATCTGAGCACACGGGCCTACATCATTTTCGCCTCCATTGAAAATGCAGCCGTCGCAGCTGCGATTCGATCCCGCGAGCTGCAGGTCAGCAGCCGAGTACCTTAGCCACTAGAGCACCGCGGCGGGGCTAGTGATTATTCGTTGTCAGGTACTTTCAGGTCATCGGGATCATTTACATTATGTGCGTCCCACTCATAGCGCATGCCGTGTAATTAATTTAACTTAATTTCTCTGTAAGTTGGACACTGCTTTTATAAATATGGCCGGTTTAGGCGTCATACTTTCAGCTTTCATTCTGACATAAAATGTTGCTTGCCGTTAGTGTCCCTTTGATGCACTGGACGCAATGTCCCCTGCATGTACCATTCTTGGACTTCATCCAGCAAACCATACTATGCCTCTTTATTAACCTTAAGCAGTATGATATACTGGCAACAATAAAGAGAGAATGGCTCTGAGGTATAAATCAATAGTGATTTTAGAGAAATTATTGCGGTGAACAGCTCTATATTTCTGCTGTGCACGATTCCAGTGACGTTATTTACAAATGAATGAATGAATGAATGAACGAATGAATGAATTGACGAACCAATAAATAAATTAATCAATCAATCCAGAAAGTCAGCAACACACTTCCTTCGCTATCATTGCAGAGCTCAATAACTGCTTTCTTGTGAACAAAGATTGCAGTGAAAGAGCCTATCTTTGCCTCAGTGTAGATTAGCATACGGAGTACTACCCATCTGTTTTAAGTTCAATGTAAAGGAGTGTGCGCGAAAGTATGGCCAGAGTAAATACTACTTGGTAATATTCGCAAGAAAAGCTACAATCACAGACAAATACAAATGTGAAGCCCACAGGCGTTGTTTCGCAAGGCTTCTCAACTGCCATGACTCGAAACTACATGTGCGAGCTCGTGGGCGTAGATTGAGTAAAAGCTTGCGAAACGTTAGAGTAAATGCTTTCTTCATTAGCAGATGCCGGTTCACTCGTTAATGACACAGCAGTATAGACGTTGTAATGGATATAGTCACTGCGATGTTCTTCACTCAACGCCAGAGCTTGCGAAAGGAAACGTGAATTCGTATCACGATCTGCACGAAAGACGAACCGCTGCTAGGCAAGTAGAGACCGAGAAGCTTATTCTGTAAAGCACCGCTAGATTAATCTTTCTGGTACCGTCCGCATTAAGACATCACAGTGTGGGCAGGTAGTATCGAAGGCGTAGAAACTGGAAAAGAAAAACAAACAAACAGTACACACAGTTGCCAGAACGTGCAGCTAAATTGCAGTAACGTCTAATTAATGAGCCAAAACTTTATCGTGAAAAGCACCAGTCTACTCCGAAATGACGTGCTTTCGTAGATGGCGGACGAACTTCACGTGAATTTTTACGCTTTTCTTTTTTTAGTCGCAGCGCAAGTGTGACTCGAATTTCCTCGATGCGATAAAATTGACTAATCTAGTGATATACCATGATGACACCAAGATCACCGTTAATGAACGCATGCTCGGAGCCACCCTATGTTACAGTACTTGCGAAACTTTTCAACGGTACGCAAGAGCAAATATATATAGCTAAAAACAGGTCCGATAGGTATCGCCTCTCCATTTGCTCTAGTGAGATCTTATTACGCAACAAGGCAAGCCACTGGGCTATGATAAATGTCACTGAAGTCCTAGCGAGAATGTTCCACAGAGAGTGTGAGTATACGGTTTTGGGATAAATCGCAAATATTCGAGCTGCAATCGTCTTTCATAATCATATCATGATTTTTGGGACGCAAAATCGCCATTATTATTATTATTATTATTATTATTATTATTATTATTATTATTATTATTATTATTATTATGTTTGTATACACTGAGAAAATCGAGAGGGATCAGCTGACAATGGCCAGCTAGAGGGGCAAAACACTTGCCTGTGCACATGTCTGCATGCATATAAAAAGTAGCTTTTTTTTCAAATAAAGTTAAGTTTCAAGTTGACGCCCTATCCTGACCCTACCCTCCTTTTTTGTCAATGTGGGTTGCGTCTTTAATATTTCTTGAGAATAAACCAACTAGTCCAACAACACGTTCTAGTTGCATCCTGAAGTTGTGTCCCTTTCAAGCATGCTGAAGTTTCACAACGTAAAACCTCAACAGTTGCTTTTCCTAGAGGTGAGGTTGAACGCACAAACACGTTTTGCAGATCAGCTGGCCTTGCACTGTCGTTCACAAAGCGTGTTGGCCACGAGCGAGGCAGTTATAAGTTCTTTGCAACGACGCATCCAATTATGCATGTACCCATGGCCGTTGCATGATAACTGGAGCACAGGAAGGGCTTAGCTCTGCGCGGTGGGTGCTGATCATTTGGCGAAAAAAAAATGGCAGCATATCCACGGGGTGAACGATGGAGAGTGGGGCAAAGCACCCGTCCGTCCATTCGTTCTTGCTTCCGTCCCTCCATGCGTCCGTCTGTATGACCGTCCATGCGTCCATCCGCCTGTGCGTGCGTGCGTCTGTTCGTGCGTCCGCACGTCCATCCACGCGTTCATCCACGCGTTCATCCATGCACCCGCCCATGCGTCCGTCCATGCGTCCGTTCGTGCGTGCAGCCATCCGTGCGTCCATCCATGCATCTGTCAGTGTGTCCGTTCGTCTATACATTCAACACTCCAAGTACCACCATCTCGCATCTTTTCATGATATATTCCACATATGCACCGGCATCCAGTGGACATTGCAAGGACTAAGCGAGATATGGCACACGCACACTTTACAGCTTGCACTTCTTGTCTACTTCCCACCTTTAACCACCTCGATTTCATGGTATATACTAGTTCACTGTATTCATGGCACTGCGGCCCAACGCTCGCTAAACCTTTCTAAAACCAAGGAGATTATGCCCAGCGAGTATAACGTAGCAAACCCTTCTGGTCAGATAGTGCTCAATGTACATGGCAATGGCTGCTAATGGGGAATGAGAGACAGGAGAATTCGGCTTTGAATTAACGCGCATGCTGCGAATTTTTTATTGTTCAACAACGCACGGGAGAAATCTCCCACTGGCACCACCTTGCAGGTCAAATTGTACGACATTTTACGTACTACGACGAGGGATGAACGGGTGCCGCTTTAAGAGCTTCGCCCTAAAATTTGAAAATACGCGAATAAAGAGAAGGAGCACTTCATGGAGCATTGTCAAACTCGTCCGAGCTTGCGTCCGTTATGAAGAACGTTTGAGAACCCAAAGCAGCCACGGCGGCTCCACCGGAAGCGCTGATTGATATCGAATGACCGCCCCCCTCCGATGCCACTAAGACCGAACCGCTCCAAATCTCCAAAACATGTTACGCACTACTACGAGGGATAAAGGGGTGCTGCTTTAAGGAGCTTCGCCCCTAAAAGCATGTTTTGTATCGGAACAAGTTTTACAGCACCCGAGTTGGCGTAATTTTAGTATGAACTGATGCGGATTTCGAAGTTTCATGCAGCATCAAAAACAGAAGTTTTTTGAAAGGTCAGAAATAATTATTTATGGACCTGTGTGCTTAAGCAGCAGCCAATTTTCCTCTTTGTTTTCATTTAGTTCTCTCTTTTTTTGTTGAATACAAGTGCGTGTGCGCCGCTTGAACAATGTACGCTGCAGAGTATCATGCTAAGATTCATGCAAGGACACCCGAAAGGCTGGTGCACACTGGCGACTAGGAATGGTCGCGCGACAATTTGCAACTGGTCGTAAACAGTCGCGAATGGTCGCAAACGGCCGCAAAGCGACTGCTTTGGCTAGTCGCTTCCTGACCGATTTTTCAGTCGCGCGACTGCAGTCGCAAAGCTGCTGGAACCAATCAGCGATGCTCAATTTTCGTTCTTTTGTTTTTTTTTTTCAAAATTGCGCTGGCTTCCTGCCGCCAGATACAAACGAGTGCGTTCCTCTGGGTCTGCGGCACCATGGCCACCACGGAATAGTTGGCTTGGAGATGGCGGGGCGCAGCTGCTCGAACAAAGTGTCGAATTTACGTGGCGGTATTCGCAAGAAAGTAAACACCGTCAAAGTAAAGAGAAAATAAATTGTGCACTATCTTTTTCCCGTATTCAGAACCGTTTTATTGTCTCGAACTTGATTTGTCACCGCCTTCAATGCAGCGTGTTTGAACGCGTTTGTGCTTCATGCCTTGGCAACGACTTAAGACACCACGTTCGAGAGGCGTTTGTGCTGTATTGTAGGCTGTGGCAAGCCAATATAAATTCAAGGACCGTTTCTGAATAAGTATGACTCTCAGAAATACTCCTCGTCATCTCAGCGCAGCTCGGGAGGCAGGCGGCTTGCATGGCCGGCCAACTCCCACGATCGAAAGGATGGTCACACCAACCACCAGTTTTTGTAGCGTTAGCTACACTGGCCTTGCTGAGCCAATTTCGCGTGGCACTGGTCTGCGCATGCGCAATAATACTCCGCCGCTGCCACGCGCGGCTTGCCGCTGGTGTGCGCGCAATTCGATGCGCTGCGCAGACAATCAGTGGTGTCACGCATCGGAGCCGGCACCTCCCTCGCACTCGGCCGCGGCCGCGCGCGACTCGCCGCCGCCGGTGTGCGCTTTCCAGAGGAGTGCCGTCATAGCCTTGGTAGACATATGCACGCCTACGCGCGCCTTCCCCGTGCAGTCGCCATCTGACACTGCGCTGGAGCCGCTTGATAGCGCCGCTGACTGGCGTTTGCCACTGTGGTATAACCATGGAGAAGGAGAGTGTAAATGCTGCTCAACGGTGCAGTAGACCGGAGAAGCTTAACTCATCGGATCCCGATGTAGTTGCCCGGCAAAATAAATATACATGTGCCACATAATACGTATACCATGTGTGTGTCATTGGAATAGCTGTAAGCGTGATATCTGGAAAGCTAAGAATAATCAGCTTAACCTTTGATAACGCTACGTATATCCTGTCATAGCTGAGCTAAGCCACTGAGATTTTTTTTCTTTGTAGGCATCTGTGATGCCAGCGCTGACACCTTGGCACGGCGCATCAGCACCATGACAATGTCGTGTTCTTAGCTTGAATCGAACTTGACGCTGTTGGGATCGCTGTGCGAAAACGGGCGAAAACAATAAATGCGGTGTGCCCGCCCGGTTTGCTCCGCTCAATCAGCTGGCGGTGCTCAGTTGATTGGCGCCGGTCTCTAATCACTCACTAATCGCACTTCTCGACTTAGTCAGGCTCACCAAAATTTGGCTGAGTCGTACTCGCTCGGACTCCCACCGACAAAAACTTTCGTCAACCGGAATTCTTCGGACTCAAAGTCACCAAAATGTTGTTCGCCAGGACTCACTCAGACTCAGGCTCACGGCTCGGTGTGAGACGGAGTGAGTCGAAGTGAGTCGACTCAAGAGTCCATTAGTCTAGAAGTAGATTGTTCGACCATAGTGCCAATGCTCACTAAGACCAATTTCTCACATAATCAGTGCTTTTCTCGGTGCCTTTTGTTGATATACTTGGAATACGATTTGTGAGTAGTTGGAAAGAAGTAAGACCATTTTATTTCTTGAAAGAGAACATATCATAAGATATATTCATCAAGAACTTCCTTGAAAGTGTTGGCAGGTAGGTGTAGGGGTAAATGCACTTTTAGGTAATTCATGCCTCTTATCAATATGTATAGAAATGGTGTGTGAATGATACTGCTTTGGAATACGTGTGACAAGACAGGAGTATAAACGCAAATTTAGGTAAGGCTGCAGATACTGATGCTGAAGACCGTGGTGCCCGTTTGTCAGAAATTAAACTATACACCTGTGCTAAGTGCACGATCTTCCTTTAGACCAAGGGCTTAAACACGTGGCCCGCGGCCCCCACATGACTGTTTTCGCCCTACATTCTTTTTTATTTATCTCAATAGGTATGCTCATGATCTGCAACATCGTGACTGGTCTAAAGTGTTGTTTTTGTGAGGACATGCAATTGTGGTTACCTGTGACTATATTTCAGAACCGGCGCCTATGTTTTATTGATATTACAGATTGGCAGGCCCATTGTCAGAGGGGTGGCCCAGGGTGAGGTGTGCCCTCTCCCCTCGAAATTCTGATGGAAAGGAGTGTTCTATCAATTATAAGTGATCAAAAAAGGTGTTCTTCCCAAGCCTTCAGCAATGGAAGCCGCTCCTCGTCGAATGAAAATTTCTGAATTCTGGAACCAAATCTCTTTCAGAAATGACCTGTAAAAGAGACATTCGCAAAGTTTCCTTTGAAATGGCAAGATTTCCTGACAATTCCTGCAAATTATCCTCCCCCTTCCCCTCCGTTCCTACCTTCGTCACTGGCCCGACCCTTGCGGGATTACGTTTGATGTTAGCTTGAGACCACTTCATTAGACCAAAGGTGAAAGTGTAAGGTCATCTCGCTCAACACAACCTTCTACTCTGCCATAGCAGAGCTTAGATAGACGTGTTTGTTCATTTTAATTCATATTTACAATGCATCCTCTGTGGAACTGAGTACTAACAAACTGAGTGCATCGCGTATTTTATCCATTGCTTTAACCAGTGAGGCCACATTGAACGACCTCAAACCACGGCGTACACTACCAGCGAACCCTTGTCACCATTGAACTTTCACCTAACTTTACGATTCGGGTGGGCAAGCTGGGCATCAATGGCGGTGGGACATCGTTCCGAACTGTTACAAAAGCCAGCATCCCGGGCGACCACTAAGCAAACGCCGGTGAAACGCGATCCGAGCCACGTCTCCACACCATTCCGGACCATCTTGTCGGGCCTGACGCACTTCTATATACAGCAACGAGTAAGCGTACACGTAGGCGTTAAAGCCCGTGCCTCAGTCCTCGATCGCGAATGGCCTTTGCAAACGGTCACCAAGACGCATTCATTCTCGCCTACACGAGGACATATGGCACTAAAAGAAAGGAACACAAGGTGTGGTTGGTTGGCTGGTGATCGGGTCGGGTGGTCGTTCGCCGCTGGACGCTGGCGTAACGATCACGTGTGTTCCGATGGTGTAACGAAAGTACGAGAGAGGTTGGGGCAAACGAAACAGTGCGAACCGCAGGTGCTCCCGGTTTGTTACATGAAGACAACGCGGGCTTCAATGGGGTCTGGATGGTGCCGACGGGTTTTGCCAGCATACTCCACCTAGCCATGCAGCGTGCAAACACGCCACTTACTCAAAACAAGGACAGAAAGTTTCTGGCGATAGAAAGAGCTGATTGACGTGAACTTCTTTTATAGAGCAGAGTGAGAAGGGACACGCGAGGGGAACAGTGTCAAAAGGTGTGGCGAGACGGTAACATAGCGACAGTGATTGAGTGGGAGATACGGTGAGTGGAAAAAGCGGAGTTATAAGAAATGTATGGACGACGAAGTGCAGAGATGTGCGTGTCACGATGCGTGGTGTAATCCTTATATCAATAGGCGGGCAATAGGAGAAATTGAACGGGTGCGAGGCGTTGCGTAGTGGACGTGGTGTGAAGCCTTGCGATAGTGCCCTGTTTCTTGGCAAGAACACGCCTGGCTGACCTATAGAAACCCTTCATGCCCGTCACTTTTCTCGATAATGTCGGTGACGATAAGCATTAAATTACCGAAATAAAACAAGACTTCATCAAGATATACGAACAACAGTGACTGGGCCAGTGCGCCCACTTCAAGCAAAACTGTATCGATCACAAAAGAATGAAGGTTGAGAGTTACCGAAACACGAGAAACAAACGGAGACACGGAAACACGGAAAACACAATATGGTAATAATTAACAGTATCGAAAATCATTTTTAAATCATTTTATATCTTTCTAATAATTTTGGCTTGTGTAAAAGCTCAGCAATTGTTTGAAACGTCATTGGCCCAAAAGGTTTGATCATACAACGGTCATTCCACCCCAACTGTCATTTTTTCCCCTCGATTATCCGCAAAATCCTTGAAAAAATGCACAACTATCTACCTAAAGCAAAAAGTTCTCCCCAAAACAATTTTTCCTGATAAGGTTTTTGTAGATATACCATCGCAAGCTTCTCATGAATTTTTTTCGGAAGATTCCAAACTATGGCTCGTAGAGACGTTGTAGAAAAATCCGTTCTTTCTAAATTTGGTTAAGACCGATGGCTGTCTTTAGAACAATGGTAGGGTTTTTACTCAAAAATAAATTTAAAGAACTTTTGCGCTTTCGTGGGTTTTTTATGCATCCTCGAATACAAAGAATATAGTCTATACTGAAATTTTTTTCGAGAAAAAGACAACATTAGGCGAAATGCGATAGCTGGCATTAGCATATTGCAAGGATACTTTACTGTAGACTAAAGTTGATTGCTGACGTATATGGTGCGAAATAAAGTAAAATGATGGCGACAAATTTGCAAAAATGAGAGTTTTTGCACATGTTTGGTCGTAAATTCAACACTGAGGTGCTCCTCACAAAAATATGCTTAGTAAAAGACTTACTGGGAAATCGCATCGACTATGTTGACTCAGAAAGTCTTATGTAATTACTTTTTGTTTTAATCTAGAAAAATATTTTTAAATGTCTGTTACCACTCTCTGTGTTCGCCTGTGTTTATACTTCGTAATAATGCGTACTTGCTGTAAGCACAAGCTGCACGGACGCGGGGATCATCTAGACAACGTGATCTAATCTGCCCGTGCTTATTTAAATCAATTACTAGATATACTCGGGGACAACTCTCTGTGGCAATGAAGGGAAGGCTATAAGGAGCCAAAGTGGGCATGTTCCGCCGCTGTAGAACACAGTGCCACGAATGAGTTCATGTTTTCCGCGTGAAAGTAATAAAAAAAGAACATTATTTTCTACTAGATGCTGTTTATAAAAAGACGATGCGCGCGCGGAGGACATACCAATATTTCCTGCTGATTCCTGAAGAGTCATTTTGCTTTTTTGCACGTCTGAAAACGTCGCACGTTTTTCGTGCACCTCACAGTCAAAATGGCGTCTTCGTCTCTCGCTGAGCGCGCCCCACCCTCCAGCTATTCTGACGACTCGCCCAAGAAGCTTGCGTCAGATTTCTATCACAAATGGCTGTGTAAGCAGGCGTATCAAATTGTGTGCACTGGCATTACATGAACGCGGCCGTCATTCGAAACGCGAGCCTAACCGGACTACTTCGCGGAGGAGTACAGGAGCAGTACAGCTCCGCCCACGTGGCCTTCCCTACATTGCCACAGAAAGTTGTCCCCGGGTATAGTATTACGTTGAGTAAACGATGAACGCAAGACCTAATAGACTGCATTTAGTCATATGCCGCTGCCTGCTGGCAACCTGTGTAGTATGTACGCAGCACCGTTAGGTGGCAGCTATGTTTGCAACACACCGCTATTTATATACGCTAACATTTAGAAGTAATAGGAACACGATGAAATAAAGGATCAATTCAAGTAAAAAACAACGATCTGTTGCCCGGCATATAAGTTGCAGTTATGCACCCAGACATGGTCACTTCCGCAACATCGTCAATTATATATAATTATGTTGGTTTAAAAACGCGTTGCCAGACATGTTTTTATTTGAATAGAGCCTTTCTTAATCGTAGTTTTCTTCCTACTTCTAAATGTCAGCGCACAGGTAGCTGCTAGTTGCAAGCATATATATATATATATATATATATATATATATATATATATATATATATATATATATATATATATATATATATATATATATATATATATATATATATATGTCGCTATGATGAATGGGAGGCGTGGCCTGGCTCATACGCCATGTTTATTCCTTTCTGACTTCTTCCTCATCCTCTACCATCAGTCACTGCCTTCCTACGTCACAGGATTCCCCCTACCCCCGGAAGAATGCCTAAGCTACAAACTATGAAACACGAGCAAGTGGTGTCTCATCATAGGAAAAAAAATATCACAAAATGGAATAGTTCCATGTAACACGGCAGTTCTATGCACTTGCAGAAAAACGTTCACATGAAAGGCAGTCCAGTGACATCTAGGAGACCTCAGGTGGGCGAGGTTAGCTGTCGCGTTCTGGAGAGCATAACCATGCATTCGACGTAGAAAACGATGATGACACAGCCTGGATAGTAGCGAAAAACGAACAAGGTTTGGAGTTCTTGTAACGCTGGAAGGTTGGACGTCTCATGCGTTGGATTCTGAGTCGTGGCTGCGACAGATGCTTTGTATCTAGACTGCGTGCTTTTTGAGAGATGGTGGCGGCTAGATGCCTGTGTGCTGGCGGCGTGCAAGACGTGCTTCCGCGTCTTTCTGGGCGTTTTCCGTGGTGTTGTCGTCTGTGTAACCGCAGGTGCAGAGAGCGTCTGTGGCGATGTTCCTTCATCCGGAAACGTCCTACTTCTTGAAATGGCCATTGGATCAGCATCCACAATTTTTTAAGTTGTTGAAGTTGTGAGTGTGCTTCCGTTGGAGTTTTCGTTCGTCGTCGTATTTTATTGGTTTCGTGATGGCTCTGAGGAAATCGCGGGTGGTCATCGTCGTTGAATAAGGAGACGCTGTCGGTAGTCTCAGCATTATTTATTAGTGGGATGCAAGCATGATTTGTGTCAAGTAAAGCAGTAGATACACTTTCGTTTTTATCGGCAAGACTTGCATTGAATGGTGACTCCGTACTGTTTCGACTTTCGGTTGGTCCGGTTCCTGAGGATGACATCGCCGCAAATATGGCTTGACGTGGTTCCGATTCCGTATATTTGTTTCTTTGCGGGAGAATTGAGTCAAGCGTTCCTGAAGTACAACCGCTTTCGGAGTGGTAGTGGCTTGACAAGTTAATTGGCCGATATTTCAGGTGGTATGTTGCGTATGTGGTGATATATTAAGGGGTGTGATGAGAGTGACGAGCACCAGACAAGCTACTTGGCACTAAACCAGGTGGTGGCTTACGTAAGCAAGATGAAGAGTTAAGTGCATTGGGTGCTTGAATATTGCCTTGATTTGTGTATTGTATGTAAGAGGTTAGCGTTGGCGATATTTGTGCATATGGGAAACCAGGTGGAAGTTTGGGCCTTGTAGAAAAACGATTGGGATGTCTGTCTATGAGCAGATGACTGACTTCGCCGGACGGGAATTGTAAACTTCTGCTCTGTGCTCGAGTGCGTGAAGGCTGCATATGACTGTGATTACTGAATTTGAATGCATCGATATGGCTGGTTGTAACCGAATCTTCATTACAGTCCTGAAACCAGATGATCATTTCTTCTTTTATGTTTTGCCGAGACTCGTCGTTCTCGAATATGTGGGTAAGGTAAAATTTAAATGCCTCACCCGTGACGTAGTCGCTGAAGTTCGTAACCATCTCCCGTTCCGACGAAGATGCAGCGGTAGCGTGGAGCTCGAACAGGTCGAACCAGTCTTGTACGGATCCATCGTCCGCTGCTCCGGTATACTTGGGGATGTGAAGGTCAGTAGATGCTTCTGACATGATGCTGATTGATGCGTGATGCTAGGCGCTTGTACGGTAGTCCATCTTTGCTCAGGGTGTCATGCGGAGAACTGCGTAGATGATGAGCGACTGATGAAGGGGCTGGCAGGCCTTCATCCTGTCGACTCGTGTGAAGCCATGATGAATGGGAGACGTGGCCTGGCTCATACGCCATGTTTATTCCATTCTGATTTCTTCCTAATCCTCTACAATCAGTAACTGCCTTCCTACGTCACACACACACATCATATATATATATATATATATATATATATATATATATATATGGGATATGGCACAACGGGAGCGTCGTCAACAAGGATAAATATATTTATTATTTATTTCCAACAGTTTCGGGAAGGGTCCACCCTTCATCAGGGGATGAGTTATACTGACATGAGCTTCCAAACTTCGTTGCTGCCGCGTCCCTCTCGCCTTGAAAGATGTTTGCGAGAGTGAGAGGAAGCTAGAAAAAGAAAAAAAAACAAAAAAGGGGGGAGAAAAAAGAAAAAAAGAAAGAAAGTAAAAAAGAGGAAGAACCACTGTCAACACTGAGACCGAAACCAACTGTCCATCTACATCCACATACGGTTCATATCACGTGCTGTTCAGTTCTTGACGTGTGTCGAGCCACCCAAGATTGTCGCCGCGGTGCTGGGAGGGTCCGTGACGGCATGCGTAAAGAAAGGGGTTTCCCCGTAATGTGTCGGTCGGCGGGCGGCGGGCGGCGTGCGTAAAGGAAGGGTTTCTCGTTAATGGGTCGGTCGGCTATTTACCTTTAATCTTCGTCCGTTTCCCTACAATGGTCATCAAGTGGTAGGCGAACGTAAACACTTTGTATGTGCATGTGGAAAAAAGAAAAAAAGGAAGAAAAAAGAAAAAAAAGAAAAAAAAGGAAAGGACAGTGTACACGTACGAGTCAGTCAGAAAAAAGCATAGTCTCCAGCTATCAATCTTTGTCACCAATTTTCTCCTGGCTTACTTCTCGGAGGCAGTTGAGTTTTCCGGGGTCCTCGTTGATGCCGGCTACTAATGTACGAAATTTGAAAATAAAATATGCCTCACGCTGTTCGCGCTCGCGTCTGTTTGAGAAATCGGACTGCAAAAGAGTTACGCTGATATTTTCAAAACTGTGGTTTGGCAGGCGCAGATGTCTAGATAAAGGTAGCTTCGGCAGTGAAGTGGCGTGGTACCGGTGATTATTGAACCGCAGCCCAAAAGGCGTGTCTGTTTGGCCGATATATTCTTGTTCGCTGATGTTGCAATGTAGCATGTATATTACGTTACTGGAGTCACAATTAAGGCTTTCAGTTATGCAGACTTTGAAATCCGAGAAGTTCGCTCTGGATTCACGTGTTGTGACCATCTGTGGGCGTACCTTGCATCGAGCTTTTCCGCAGGGATGGCACCCTGATTGAAATTTGGGGGTGTTTGTTTTTGCTCTGACAAGAATGTCCTTCAGATTTTTATCCCGGCGGTACACCACGTGAGGTGGCTTCGCGAAAATAGAAGTTAGTCGTTTGCTTTGCCTGATTATGTTGAAATGGCGGGAAAGTATGTTGTTGATTCGTGGCGCTGATGAGGAGTAAGTTAGTACAAGGTTCGTTTGGGAAGCCGTTTTAGATACTCTGTTTGGTCCCTTAATTATATCATTCCTGTTCACGTTGCGAGCACGTAGTATGGCATCGTCAATAATGTCTTCCGGATAATTTTGTTTCAGTAAGGAATGCTTTAGGTGTTCCGCGTGTCTGTCAAATTCCCGCATATCAGTGCATATTCTTCGGTACCGGTAGGCCTGATAATATGGAATACCCGTTTTGCAATGCTTTGGGTGGCTGCTGTTGAAATGTAGGTACATTTGACGGTCTGTATGCTTTTTGTAAAGGTTTGTTGACAAGCGGTCATTTTCGACCGTGACAGTGACGTCCAAAAAGTTAATGCTAGTTTTGGAAATTTTGTGCGTGAATTTTATTGATGGGTGGCATTTGTTAAAATCCTCTATGAAGCGGAAAAGACTTCCCTCATCATGGTTCCATATCATAAAAATATCGTCTAAGTATCTTCTGTAGTAGAAAGGTTTCAAGGTGCGTCCCTCAATGAATGGGATTTCAAGTGAAGCCATAAAGGTGCTCGCGAAGTTTGGGGCCATTTTCGTGCCCATTGCAGTGCCACTGACCTGAAGGAAATCCTTGCCGTTGAACTCAAAATGGTTATAATTTAGTACAAGTTCAAGAAGTGTAAACAGTACCTCGCCACTTACACTAGTTGATGAGTCAGATTTTACATATTCAGAAACCATAGCCGCTATTCCGTCATGGTGGGGTATGTTGGTGTACAGTGAGCAGATGGCCATGGTCACCAGAAAACTGCCGCCTGGGACGTCGAGACTTGAAGTTTCGCAGATGAAGTGGTTTGTGTCCTTTAGGTAATAGGAAAAATTTGGGGGGGGGATGTTTTTATTAAGAAATTGATGAATTCTGATATATTTTCTGTTGATGTGCGTCTGCTGGATCGGACGTCCCGGATTACCTGCCTTGTGTATTTTGGGTTGTGGTACGGGTGGTCCCTGGCGTACCACAACCAAACTTTGAGGAGAAAAATGGGGACTCAAAACTACAGTGCAATCCTATTCAAAACATCCTTACTCTCGAATATGACGCTGACACTGCCGTGCCACGTCATAGCCAAGAGTAGCCGATAACTCATTTTACACGCTTGCACAACATGGTTTTTGCAAAAGATACTCATGCGAAAATCAGCTTTTATCATTCACTTACAAATTGCACCAAATTCTTGACGAATCATCACGCGCGGACTGCATATTCTCGGACTTTTCTAAAGCATTTGACAAGGTCTGTCATTAAGTGCTACTTCACAAATTTGGTTTTGTTAACCTCACTCTTAACCTTTCCGGATGGATTAGGTGTTTCTTTCCCGACCACTTACAATCTGTTAGTGCTAATGGCCATAATTCACCCTTTACTAATGTGAATTCCGGTGGGCCCCTGAATTCCGTCCTTGTACCTCTGTTATTTTTTAATCTACAATGATGATCGTCCCGCTGATCTTTCATCGAACACCTTTCTTTTCGCTTACGACTGCCTAATTTTTCGTGAAATTAAAACCGCTAATGACACTATCTCTCCAATCTGATCTATCTGCTATATCTAGCAGATATCTAGCAATAAATAGCGAATAGAACCTAATGTAAAAAATGCGAAATTATGCGTGTCACCCGGAACCCTTACACTCCTCCCCCCCCTCTTAGATTCTTAATGGTGTTTCATAAGAATCTGTCTTTCATATAAATACTTAGGTATCCACATGTCATCTAATCTAAATTGGACTGTGCACACAGAGTACATCAACAACAACGCTAACTGCACGCTAGGCTATCAACGCCGCAACTTTTCCACCATTTTCTCTTCTGTTAAACTAAAATTTTTTACAAAACCTTAATTCGGCCATTGTTAGAATACGCTGCCTCTGTGTGGGATGCAATGCAAGAAAAATAACTACTGCTTTAGAACTCGTTCCTGATAACTTTGCTCGTTTCATTCTCTCTAACTACAATCGCATTGCTAGCATATCAGCCATGAAAGCCATCCTTTCTCATCCAACTTTAAGCAAACGTCAAAAAATTGCTCGCCTGAACTTGTTCCATAACGTATATTATCACCCAGCTCTTCAAGGCGCACTCTTCCTTTCCACCATCACAGTATAAGTGCCGCCGCATAGATCATCGCGATAAAGTTGGTGTTCCATTTTGAAAAACGAAAACATTCTCCCCATCATTTTCACCACACACCGCGATCGAGTGGAACCAACTTTCATCTGAAATCACACGAATCACCGACAATAAACGTTTTCCGAGAAGCACTAACCAATGTTATTTAAATATATAAGCCCGTTTTACTTTACTGTTATTATTACTCACTGTGTTCGTTCTACTGGTGTATATATGTATGTATTTTTACTGCCCCCTTCTGTAATGCTTTTGGCCTTGAGGGGTAAAATAAATACATAAATAAATAAAAATTATGAATGTACGTCAATACCGAATAGTACAGATAGAAGTCACCTCGCACCGTAGGTCAATTTCGAAATACTCGCAAAGGTGAAATGCCACTTGGAAGTTGGGACCGCATTTGTAGTAAGGTATTAGTTATATTCTTTAAGAATATATCCAGCTAACGTCCATATAAACCACGTGTCTACGAGCAAAAGCAGATATTTTTACTCTCGCTCACTTTTGTTTATTAGACCGCTTTGTTTAGCATCGCGGGCGGTACTACCACCTATGCTATTTGCTGACTCAATAAGATCACATCACTATTCGGCGGGTAAAACAAATAAAAAAAATCACAGCATATCCACGGAGCGAATGATGATGAGTGAGGCGAAGCATCCGTCAGCCCGTCCGTGCTTCCGTCCGTCCATTCGTTCTTGTTTCCATCCGTTTATCTTGGAACTTTTGCGCAAGCACACAGGGACACAGAAGAGAAACCATCCGTGCGTCAATACATGTGTCCGTCCGTCTGTCCATGCGTCCGCCCATAAGTCTGTCCATCCGTCTGTCCGTCCGTTCGTGCGTACATCCGTCCGTACGTCCGCACGTCCATCCATCCATCCATCTGTCCGTCCATGCGCCCGTCCATGCGTCCATCTATTTATCACTCCAAGTACCGCCATCTCACATCTCGCAAACCCTGTGGCACATACCCGCTCAAGAGCGCGTATGTGCCACTGGTGGCTACATACATACATACATACATACATACATACATACATACATACATACATACATACATACATACATACATACATACATACATACATACATACATACATACATACATACATACATACGGAGGAGGAGGAGGAGTAACAAACCCGCGCCATAATAAGCTTCGCCCCTAAATCTGCAAATATTTGCAAAAGTGGAGTCAATACAGTGAAATTGATATAGACGCAACTGGCAGTGAACAGAAAAAAAATTAACGTGCCGAAGGTCGTTTTTTCAACTAAAAATGTGTTCCCGACTCTGGACAGTGTATCTGAACTCTTTTTAAAATATTCGGAAACAGCAAAACTAATTGACCTCATCGTGTTGCAAGATTTTTAAGTGCTTTCTCCGTATAAAAACTTTTCAATCATCCGTCACCACTTTTTACTACAAGGTGGAAGTAATTTTAAACAAGGAAAACAAATTAGGACAAAAATGAACCTCGCAACTGTCTGCAGCGAAGTGTGTCATCTCTAGAGTAATTCACAGGGGAAGATACGAGGAAGAATTGAGAGAGAGAGAGAGAAGTAAAGATTTACAGACTGTCAGAAAAGTCGACGGACAGGGCCCCGATTAGAGAGCAGTCGTCGATGAGAGGGCATCGATTGCGCACTGGACAACCACCAAACACGAAATCCACCCCAACGACTGGTTGATTGATTGATTGATATGTGGGGTTTAACGTCCCAAAACCACCATATGATTATGAGAGACGCCGTAGTGAAGGGCTCCGGAAATTTCGACCGCCTGGGGTTCTTTAACGTGCACCCAAATCTGAGCACACGGGCCTACAACATTTCCGCCTCCATCGGAAGACCCCAACGACTGGATGCCTTCCGTCGTAAGGGCGGATATTATAGTGCACATTATAGAGGCATTGTGGGTGGCGTCGGTGTCCCTCCTACCTGTAGTTCTGCGCCGAGATGACTTTCATAAACTACAGTACTAAAGAAGAGCCGTTAATCACTTTAACAGATGTACACCGTAGGCGTATCACATAATACGGCTCAGAGAAGACGCTTAGCCCCTGCAGCTGTTGCATGAACTGCCATTCTCTTTCGATTCCCGTTCAGAGTATAGCCAGCTGCGCGTAAACGCGTTAGTGTTCCAATTAGTTCGCGGGAGTCGGGGAACGGCACATAGGTCGGTTTGAGTGTGCATTCAGAGAGGTGCACAAGAAACAGACACCTGATCATCGCCATGTCGACTAGGATTTCCACAAATTCGACGGATATCACTCCACCACAACAGCGGATAATCATCAGAGCAGCAGACAGAGCTCCAAGAGATGGCAAGCATGTGGGAGAAATGCAGAAAGTGAATTGGGCAGTTGAGATAAATAAGTATGCGGGAATCGCGTGGCAGCACCAAGCACAGGACTGGGTTGTGATTGGCGGAACATGGCAGAGAACTTTGCCCTGCTTCGGACGCAGGTAGGCCGATGATTATGAGAATGGGTGATGAATGAATTTCCAATACTAAAAAGAAAGAAGCGGTGTTTTGTACTCACGCAAGAACTGCAATTCCTGTTCGTAAGCGTGGTTAGAAAAAAAAAGAAAAGAAAGGAACAAAAAAAAGAAATACGCTTTTTGCCTCTAGCTTGGCCTGTTCTGTTGCTTACGGTTGTGTGCATGCAGTGTTAACGCTTTCATTATGCTGCACAAACCTCTAAATTACATTGAGAGAAATTCATTGATGCAAAATGAGCACACTGCGGCGGCTGCATTTCCGATGGAGGCGGAAATGTTGTAGGCCCGTGTGCTCAGATTTGGGTGCACGTTAAAGAACCCCAGGTGGTCGAAATTTCCGGAGCCCTCCACTACGGCGTCTCTCATAATCATGAAGTGGTTTTGGGACGTTAAATCCTACATATCAATCAATCAATCAAAATGAGCACAATCCTAGATACGTGATTACGCAAAATGCCGTCTGTCACATGGGGCTGTCGGACGGTTTATATATGCACTAAGCACAGGAAGTACAGACCGGAACAATTTGTTCTCGAGATGGGCGGCATGATTTCGCCCGCTAGCGTGGTGCTTTCTTCGAATGACCGAACTTCCGGTTCCGCCAAGGGGCCGTGCCTCGCTGCCCATGCGGAAATGAGGAGAACCTTGTTATTACGTTATCACCGCTTGTCCCATTAGTATGAAGCTGGACAGCTGCATGCGTCGAGTGCTCTGGACTGACAGTGCGAAAGAAGACGGCACTCTCATGCTCCCTTGTAAGACGTCTATTTGGTCCAACTTCCTGTTGTCTTCTTCCGACCAGTGGTGACTGATCCGTGCTGGCGTTTTGTTGGCTCAGGACATAGTTGCGTCAGCGTACAGGCAGGCAGGTGAAAATAATGAAAACCCGAAGAAATCACATTGAAAATTGACAGCTGTCCATAGTTCTTCCGATGACCTAAGGGGACGCAGGTACCCCTTTTTGATGGAGGTGGTGTTCCACCGAATTAAAGTAATAGCATCATGTGTTTCTTTCAAACAGCCAAGACCTTCAGGAAGAGCCCCACCCTTTTCCCCCGTGAAAACATTTTCGGCTACTGGCTTGCCGCTGACCACAAGTTCGCGCTACTGAATCAGCAGCGGTGGTGGCATTTTGATGGAGGCGAAATGAAATACTAGAGGCCCGTGCATCTAGACTTAGGTGCACGTAAAAAAACAAATAGTCGAAATTTTCGGGGCTTTTAACAACGGCACCCTTCATAATCGCATCATTGTTTTCGGACGTACAGCGCCAACAATTCTCATTAATGATTATTGTTGATTTCACGAGCCTCAAGTAAAACTGAGGCTGGTGCTTGCGAACAAACCTTATTAATATATCTAATTTCTCTTGCAGTCGGCAAGACCTTAAGTGCGTTAGGTTCGTAAACACAGTAAGTTGGGCAAAACATAACTGAGGTTGCTTTATGAATAGTGGCTTGACATTTGTTTATGAAGCGTGTTAAGGACACCGAATGGGTAAAGAAAACCAGACGTGAGGATAATGTTGGTTTGTGAATACGGTTTGTGAATTCGCTATAGCTCTGATATCACCCCAAACGTTTCAAATTGCTTGTGTGCGTGATATGGATTTTTGGTTAAACCACGATCGTTGTAACAAACATGCTAAAAGTCTGGACGCCTTTTCTTAACTACATGTGGGACATTACAAAAGGTCTTCTATTCGTCCTGACGTGGCATGCACTCGCGCCATAGTAGATGCAGCTCGAGATTCCGTACTGGAGGCTTATAGTTTTGACCACTGATGTCAAAATATCCTTGTTGTTCATCGGATGTAAGTATGAGTGGCGCTGACACTACTGACAGTCCGCACACATGTGCGGATTACGTCACACAGGAAGGTCATTCATTCTGTCATCCCGGGTTATTAGTGCAAGCTATAGAGACGCTACATGCCCGCAGGAAAGTTTGAAGTCTGAAGATCGAAAGTACAAAGCGGCACTTTCCAGCGCAAAGCCATTTCGATGCCGATGCCACTTCAATAGTAAGCAAGTATGCAATCACTTGGAGCATAAAAACGCGATTACTATAGTTTGTTAGAAAGTCATAATAAGGAGGCTTTTTATCAGCCTGCTTTCGTGGCTCACCACGTATTTTTCCTATCGTTATCAGTAAAGCCACTGCATCTTACTTAGTGTCGGAGCAATAAACACGGAGTTGGTCGCCTTTGCAGTGTGATTCGGTGTGTTCGCTGCAATAGACTGCATTTGCAAATTTGAAAACATGGAAGAATGCCAGCTTAACAAAAAAAAAGGTCATACACTTCAACAACTTCGCCTAGAGAAACAGCACGGCTTCTTGCTCGTTTGAGGCAAGGGACATAGAAAGTATAAAAAAAGACAGCAAGTTTAACAGGATCGAGACTACGGATTTCTATAGCATGCATTTTATTATAGTCCGCTGCTTTATTTTCAGAAGCACCCTCCAGAAACCGAACATAACTGAATGAAAAACATATTGCTGTCGATGACAAGCGCTTAATTAGTCCAGTGAGTCGAATTCAGTTAAGTTGAATGAGCTTTATTTATCCAGCGTGGTTATTACCGCTAGTGCTCAGGGCTAGCCTGCCACGGGTCCAGCGCTCAAGGTTGAGCTTCCAAGGTTAACAGTGGTGGCTCTGTTCCGCTAGATAGCCCACTCCTGGTTCTCTGAACCAGGAGTGGGCCTGAAGACTAGGAACAGAAAACACAAAACAGAGGAATGGCTGAGAGTTGACGACACGAAGCAGCTACAGGGAAACTTCGTTCTCTTGCTTACCCTACGCTCGCCTATCAGGCCAAACATTCGTTCCCCTAGGTGATCAGTATGAGATGTTAACTTTTGTGGCGATCGATTCATGAAGCCGAGAACTTCGATAATGGGGTAGTTTGCTTATTACTGGTTCATGATTTCTTTGACAAATACCAAATCTACAAACCAGTTACGTTCCCAATGGAAATTGTATCTGGACGAACACACATCGCCACGTTTAACGTTGATATATACGAAATACCTCTAAAATGCACAAGTGTACCAAAATACGTTTGAGTTATCTCGAAATTATCATAATTATAATTATCAATAGTCTTTGCTATGCCTACAACAGTGTGACTCCAGTTTATATGACTCCAGTTCATATCCACGAATGTTTTTTTTTCTCTCCAACACTTTGACGACCATGGCCACACTTCCCGTATCTTGTTATGCATTTCAATGTTACAACTTCCGACATCCTGTCGAGCGTTGTCATGATAGCTACCAATGCTTTTCGCTCAAAAAAGACCTAATCAGAGTATTCTATTCTATCAAAGCAACTTCATTTCGCGCTTTTTATTTCAGCATGAATTTTTTTTTTTGCCACAGAAACAACCAACATTGAGAAAATTTTTCATGCGGAGAAACACCGGATGACCCTAAATGACACACTAAAAAAACAACCAGAGCAGGGTTTAGCAGCCTAAAAAACGTTTCGAATAAAAACTCAGACAAGAAAGATAAAAGAACGTTGATTAAAAGTGACGTTGGAAAGAGCCGAGTCCGCAGTGTTGCACAACAACACGCACGTGCTGCACTGTGAGAGTCTTAACACGCCCCTTAGACTTAAAAGCGGCTTAGCTCGAGCGGTGCTTGAACACAATGACCCTCGCTGAAGCGCGAGGCACGAAGGACAATCGAGTTTGCCAGAAACAAAGGCGCTTCTCTAATTATCAGTGCGCCTTTCGTAAAGGCGTCGACTCGACACACGCAGAGACTTATAAAGTCATCCCTGGATGTTGACCTTGGCAGTTCCCCCTACAAGTGTCAGCTAAGCGACCATTCCGAAACTTGTTCTTCGAAGCGTGAACGTCCTATTTCATGCTTCGTTCACGTGTTCTCTTGCACTGAACTGCCCGCGCCGCTTCGGAAAGTACGTGCTAGGCTGTTGTTAATGGTGCATTCAGACGACGGACCGAATCCCGATGTGGCGGGACGGACGGCGCGTCACATGACCTCACATCAGCGATTCCCCTCGTCCGCGACTCGTCCGCGGGGCTCGCGGACGGATGAACGCAACCTGTTTCTCACATCGGGATTTTGGCGGGGGAGAGCCGGCACTTCAGCGGAATAGCTTGGGGTCGGAGGCAACCAGTACACTTTTCGTCTGCTCGCGGCATGTCCTCCATGGCTCGCGAAGAGCTGCATGACTGGTCGGCATCATCTACGTTTGAGCATGGTTTACTTAGTTTCCGGGGCTTTGTTCTCAGGTGATTAAATACGCAGAAATCACTTTTGGTGGTTCGGGAAATGTCGCCGCCGTCGATTGACACGCGAGATTCTTAGCCGTCATGACGGTGAAATATTCTAACTTCTGCAAGCGGCGACGTGCCGCTTTAAAAAAAGGATGGGAGACGCGTTCAGAAGTTTTACAAGTGGGGAACAGGGGTGTCGAAAGAACATTCTTCCAGCAACTACCTTTTCTCCTGAAACAATAACACTCCTCGTTCATTTGTCACAACGCGACAGACATCGCAGTAGCGTCGCTTCTTGCGGGCATCTATGTTGAATACTCTCAAACCGGTCTGCTTTCAGCGCGCGCGCAGGTGAGCGCCGAACCTGCTGTCGAGGGTAATCCGGCTGTTTTCCCCTAGGACACCGTCCGTCGTGTGGATGCGCCTGCAGGCGGACCATCCGCGGATTAGCTGTCCGCGTCCACGACAAATCCGGATTCGGTCCGTCGTCTGAATGCACCATAAGGCACGGCCACGCTGTTGGTAAAAAAGTCACTCGCTTTTTCCTCTGGAGGGACCTTGAGTACGTGCGTCGCAGAGGGAGGAGGGGATATCGCGTGAATGGTAATGTTGCGTAATTGAATACGGTTTCGGAATGTGTAATTGTTAATTCGTCTTTACTATTCTCACTTACTGAATGAAGGAGAAGCGTTGCCTTGAACAAGTGGTGGCATGCTTAT
Source organism: Rhipicephalus annulatus (assembly GCA_013436015.1). Classification (NCBI taxonomy): domain Eukaryota; kingdom Metazoa; phylum Arthropoda; class Arachnida; order Ixodida; family Ixodidae; genus Rhipicephalus; species Rhipicephalus annulatus. The sequence goes on from WOVY01009531.1 coordinate 201,637, forward strand.
GTCGGGTAGCGCCCCACTACTGGTTGAAAGTACTGCTGCTTCTATCGCATGTGCTCAAGTGAAGCGAAGTGTCAAGTGGAATGAAAGCCAAGCAAGGACACCCTTAACTAAATGCCAAATGTGCGATCCAGTGCCTACATGCAAGGGGTGGCCAGTGAGCGGATGTGCGGCGCGAGCAGTCGGTTTTTTACTAGCAGACACTGAATGCTTCGGCCTTGCGAAGCGAGAGAGCGGGAGGGAGCGACACTTGGCACGAGACGCGATGCGCGAAAATGCGCAGTGGGGTTGTAAACGACACCGCCGACGCCGGATTTGCAAGTAGGAAGGAGGAAAGGAAAAGCTTTATCCACCAGGGTGTGGGACAGGTGTCACAAGCTTGATGGGTGGGGCCCCAAGTACAGGGCCCCACTGGCTTCTGCCGCCTGCCTAACGTGACGCGGAAGTGCAAGCTGCACCTCTCGGTCAGAGCTGGCGAGCTGTGCCTCCCATTGCTCAAAAGTATTAGGATGCCTGTACTAACGTAAGAAGGTATTTAGCAGTTGGTGTAGGCATCCGCGCGAAATGTGGTTAAGCGGTGGCAAGCTGCCACACCACGGACAGGCATGCCCATACAGCGTTGGAAAAATGTTGTCTAATGTTTGAAGGTTGGGAAAGACTCCCGTTTGAATTCTTCGGAGGTCAATCGCATCCTCCCCTTCAAATGATTTGTGGGGGCGCTGTATTTTTGTGACGTGCCTCGCTGGTTAGCAAGAATTTCACGGGGAATCATTCTGGATGGGTTGCTATCCTCCTCGTTAGCTTTTTCCTGGAGTGTTTCAAAGGATAGAAAATGCTTTGAATGCTCTGCTCGGTTCGTGAGCCCTTGAGCGAAAGCGTCAATACTTTCGTTCCCCTCCAGGTAAGCGTGTCCTGGACACCAGATAAGCCTCTATTTGTTGATAAATCTCTCGCCTAATAATTTGCTCACTTTATCAGAAGGCAATCTCTTAAAAAGAAACGGCACGCTTCCTGCGACTCGGAGATAATTGTCCGAGGTACATCTCTCTGTTCCTGCGCTTTGATTGCAAGGGCAATGGCAAAGCATTCCGCCTTGGCAATCCAAGACGTGTATACAGTGATGCATATGTCACTATGCTGTTATTGTTGCTAAGTGCTGATGCAACTGGACCGTTTAAAAAGATACCTAGAAGCATTCACAGACAAAACAGTTAATTTGTTTTTGATATTTTTGGAAGCCGATGCGTTCTCTCCTCTCTGCGCTTTTTAGTTTGTTTTTACGTCCATGTTCTTGGACAGCGGTGAGATGGAGATCTTGCTGCGGACAGAATGCAGGATTTGTACAAGAACCTCGTCCCGGTTCTGGGGGTACGGCGGGAAGTTCACCCTAGCGAGCATCTTTCTCCCCGATTTCGTCTGGCTGAGAGGATTTCTCTGTGCAGTCAGTACCGCTGTCTTATGCTCAGGGTATGTGTTATAGCCCAATAGCTTTTGGTTTGGTGTGCTTACCGGTAGCCCTAGGGCCCCTTTCTAGGTACTCCTGATTATAAACTCGATGAGTAGGTGCGACTATAACATGCTCCGTATTTAAAACGCACCCGCCGTGGGTGGCAGTCTGGAGAGTCCTCGCCCAGACAACCGAAGCAAGATAGCCGATAACATCCGCAGCAGTTTTGCGGACGCAGCCTACCATACCCAATGACTGGCAGGTTGTGTCCACAGAGTTACTTCGGTCGCCCGACTAAATCTGTCTATTGTCCCACTTACGCACTTCGTAATGTTCTCCAAGGGAGAGCTCATCGCCGTCTGGTGCATGACGCCGGCCTGGAGTGGTTACCCAATGGTTTACGCTTGTGTGTATCAACCTTTGAGGAGGAAATGCCGCACGTTTCTGAAGTTTCATTCAACCGTCAGCATGCGAGAGGAACACCAGCAACGCATGTTGGTTTCTGTGGATGGCTAAGTTGTCATGGCTACGTGATGTCATCCCCTTCGGTCTTGACTGGTCATTCCCTTCTTGGCACGCTGCATTTGGTCGCACAGTTGCTTTCGACCGATTCCATGCGGAACGCTCACAAGTGTCTTTGATAAAAAATCAAATCGCCATATAAGAAATGGCTGATAGACACAAGCTCATGATCAAGGGCATCAATTACAGGAAACCAGCTCGTACAAATGAATAGCTTTTGACAGGTGCACTTTGGGGAGTCGCACTGCTGTACAATCTCCATGTAATCCCGCTTAAAGCGGTGAATACAGCCAGGAAACCATACGTTTTCTGTCTGGATATAGCTATTATTTAGCCACAAGCTGATTAAGAGTGTACCACGTGGTTTTTCGTGCAAAGTGCTCCCCCAAGTGGACTCTTGATTCTGTCTATCCCTTTATCCCTTCTCCCAGTGCACGGTAGTGAACTGCGTTGTATCAATTACCAAAAAAAGTATCTGGATACATTACTCGGTACTCCAACAAAAAAAAGAGAAATGAGAAAGAAGTATGTTGAGAAAGGACGACGTAAAAAAATGGCAGCATATCCACGGAGTGAATGATGGAGAGTGGGGCGAAGCATTCATCCGTCCATGCGTCCGTTTGTGTGACCGTCAATGCGTCTGTTTGTGCGCCCGTCCCTGCGTTCTTTCATGCATCCGCCCCTGCGTCCGTTCATGCGTCCATCCATGCATCTGTTTGTGTGTCCGTTCGTTCATCTATTCAACACTCCAAGTCCCACCATGTCGCATCTTTTATCGTATATTCCCCATATAGAAGCACCGCCATCCAGCGGACATTCCAAGGACTAAACGAGAGGTGGCACACGCACACTTTCTTACGGCCTGCGCTTTGGGTCCACTTCCCACCTTTAACCACCTCGAGTTCACGGTATATTCTAGTTCACTGTATTCACGGCACTGCGACCAAACGCTCGCTAAACATTTCGAAAACCAAGGAGGTTACGCCCAGCGAGTATAACGTAGCAACCTTTCCCTGTCAGATAGGGCTCAATTGACATGCCAATGGCTGCTAATGAGAAATTAAAGACAGGAGAATTTGGCTTTTACTTTCTTACGGCTTGCGCTTCGTATCTACTTCTCATTTTTAACCACCTTGAGTTCGTTCGTGGTATATACAAGTTCATTGTATTCATGCACTGCGGCTCAACGCTCGCTAAACCTTTCTAAAGCTAAGGAGGTTACACCTAGCGAGTATAATGTAGCATCCCTTTCTTGTCCGATAGTTCCAATGTACATGCCAATGGCTGCTAATGGGGATCGCAGCGTGCGCGTTGACTAAAAGCCGAATGCTCATGTCTCTCATTCCCCATTAGCAGCCATTGGCATGTACATTGAGCACTATTTTTATTGTTAAACAACGCACAGAGAAATCTCTCTCTGGCACCACCTTGGAGGTCAAGTGTTATACCTATTTCGGGTATGTGCCACTGGTGGTTACATACGAGGGACGCCCAAGCCACGCCATAAGGAGCTTCGCCCCTAAAAAGTAATGTTACCGCCCTACGTTGCCTACAACAAAAGGCAACGCGTTGCCCTGACCATTATTGAAAAAAGAAAGTAATGAACCTAACGTTTACCGTACTATTAGTTAATAATAAATTTTCATCAATTTGTTTTTGCCACAGGAACTCATAATAGAATTTTTTCATCCGAAATTTATGTTTTACATAAAGCTTCTAACCCAAACCAAGGAATATATTTAATATGCTCATTTAAAGAGTAATCATTACACAAGTGTACCAGACCTAAGAACTGGTATGGTGGCTTAAGGTTGCTTGTAATATTACATGTGATTGCTTTGTGAATCTGTGGCGCATGGTGAACTCATTCATCTCCCTTTCACATTATGCACCATATTCCATTCAATCATCCACGCAAGACACCAAGAAAGCATGCCTGAACTCGCGAGAAACTTGCAGTAATTGGCCTTTCCGGGTTCGAACAGCCCCTCCAGTGGAGACCGTCGAAATCGAAAGTGGTGGTCCTTGGCCTCTGAAATTGCCCGCAGCGCGCCAGTGGACAATCGCGGAGGCTTGTACTGGCGCTTTTTTTCGTTTGTACCTTTGCACTTTTGTCACCACAGATGTCCCTGGTTCACTTCTGTATTACTCCTGTCGTCTCGTTTGGGCCCCCAAAATTTTTGCCGCGTACCTCATTAACGTTGGCGCGTGCATGGACGACCTACGTAGAAAAGGCTCATTTCCGGAATGAAAGGCTCTATTCCCTAGTTCCGTAAAAAGTATTTGGGCGGTAACAACTCTCGTTTGCTTTCGCCTGTATAATTACCGGAAAGTTTTTTTTTGTGAGCGTTTTATGGGAGCCTGTCTAAGATCAGCATCGCTTGCTTAGCAGTTCAATTACCAAAAACGTAGCCGCCATTGCGGAAAGAAAAAAGCAAATCCTATGTTAAAAACAAAGTTGACCATGCTTATCCACTTTGTAGATTCTACATTGCAGCCAGTATGAAAAATCTCCCGTATAGTATTTCTGCCGAACGCTGCCTATTTCGTTTGGTGTTTTTTGTGTGAATTTACGTTCTATCCGAGGATCATCGCTCTCCTGCGGGCAGCGATGGATCCAGGCCCCACCGTACGCAATCCGGACTTGGCGTCACCTTCGACGTCAACCTCAAGGAAGCGCAACAGCCGGGAGGACGACAGCACCAGTGACAGCACTGAACTGTACACGGCGAGTAGTGAAGACAGCGACGATGATTTCATCCCTGCAGTGAAGCGTAAAGCTAAAAGAAGAATGGTCGGCGCGTCTTCGCCAGCTAGCGTCTCTACCGTGAAGGCGGCGTGCAGTTCTGAACGCCATACCATACTTTTTGTTCCTGTCGACTCTTCGATCAACCTGAAGAACATGAACAGGCAAGTGATATCAGCGCGTCTCGAAGCTATCGTGCCTAATGAGATAAAGGATATTAGACTCAACCCACGGAAGAATATCTTGGCCATAGACGTTGAGCACCCGGCTGCGCTACATACCCTGCGAACTGTCACGGAGCTTGGAGGCATCTATCTCAGAACTTACATTCCGCAGGATAGTGACACGACGACAGGGCGTCATTTATGACGTTGATGTTTCCATACCGAACGCAGACCTTCCTGTTCTGATAAAGCCAGCTACTGGGGCAACGGACATATTGCAAGTATGCCGGCTTGGCAAATCCCGTTGCATCAAGGTGACCTTCAGAGGTGATTGCATCCCATCACATGTAAAGGTTGGTCATTTTCGTCACGTTGTCCGACCATACATCCCAAGACCACTACAGTGCCACAACTGTCTAAAACTGGGTCATGTTAGTGCTGTGTGCAACAACAAGCAAGCATGCCCACGTTGTGCCGGACCCCACAAAGCAGAGGCTTGCCAAGCAACTCTCCTAAAATGCAGCAACTGCAACGGGAACCATGAGACCTCGTCCAAAGACTGCCCAGTACTGAAGAAAGAGAGGAGCATTCTGAGACAAATGGTTAAAGACGGATCCTCACGAAAGGAAGCGGTAACGGTTGTTCAACGACGGCGTTCCCGTCGACGGCGGTGCTCGAAGAAAAGAAAAAGCAGTCCTGTGCCGAAGGTGCCTTCACTAACGCCGCCACCGCCACCACCACCGCCGCCACGACCACAGAGACCTCCCCCGCCCCCGCCACCAGGTGGGGTACGTCCAGAGGTGCCGGAAGACACTGTGGCGCTACAGAGAACATCCGGCTCTGACTGGCCCACTTTACCGCGGGTACACGTGTCTACGGAACCACAATATCGACAGTCAACAACGAATATGCCCCCAGCAGGCAGTCTGTCCGCCCAAGAGGTACAAGTCTTTTCTGTATTGAGGTCGTTCATGAGTGTTATTCGCACTCTATTGGATAGTCTACAGATCCCTGCCGCTAAATGCGCGCTGCAAATCTTGGACACACTAGAACCAGTTCTTGCCGGACTTCAGTAACAAGATGGCGCACCATAGACCGCATCAGCCTTTCCGAGAAAAAGTCAAGCGTGCTTCCATAATTCAGTGGAACGCAAGAGGTCTACAGTCAAGAATGCCTGAGTTCAGACAATTCATTTTCGAAAATAAGTTTCCCATCATCATCATTTGTGAACCGCATTTTTCAAAAATACCTCGTACTGTCGGGCTATGAATCGTTCGTTTCTTCATCGTGCATTGAGCGAAGTCAAGTTGCTGTGTACATCCGTAAAGAACTCACTTACGTTCTCCAAAGAGTAGAGTCTCACAATGGAAATCACTACGTGTGTCTATATGTTAAAAAGAAGAAGTTGTCGTTTACGCTGATAGGCGCATATATAGCGCCGTCAGGTCGACTAGATCAACAGATATTAATGGTATATTTGCAACGACTCCAGCACCTTGGATATTGATGGGTGACTTCAACGCCCATCATCCATTGTGGGGAAGCATCAGGACAAATCGAAAAGGCACGGACCTAGTTGATCTCGCATCAGAGCACGGGCTTCAGGTGCTGAACGACGGCAGCCCTACTTATCTCCGAGGAGTAACTTACAGCAGTTGCCTGGACTTGACATTAGTGTCGCATAGCATTGTCACGAAAGTCCAATGGTTCACAGATATTGAAACACATGGCAGCGACCATATCCCCACGTACGTGACAGTCAGAGGTTTGGACGATTCTCCTTCCCCTGGACATTCAAGACTTATTGACTGGGAAGAGTTTCAGATATCAGTGGAGAGCAAGTGCATGCACGAACCACCGGAATCCATTGAAGAAGTGATTAGTTGTGCAATGGAGACTTCCACGAAGATATGTTCGAAAGAATCGAGACGCACGGCACTCGACCAAGAGTTGGAACAACTTCGAGCGGTCCGCCGACGTGCCGAAAGACGATACAGACGCACGAAATCTATCTCTGACCTCAGAGAATCCAGACGCATTCAGAAAAAAATCCAGCGTCGAATGCACAAACTTCATGAACAACGGTGGAAGAATTTTTGTGACTCGCTAGACCCTCGAAAGCCCTTGTCTCCCGTATGGAGGACTCTTCGAGGTATTCACTCGCATCCGCAACAGCGTCATCCCTTCGCCGCTCTGGCGCTACATCAACGTCGCTCACAGCTTGATGTTTCTGGGGAATTTTGTGCAAAGATCGCCGGCGACATCTCTATACCGATCGATCTATTGCCACAGGATGTTCCAGTCGCACGAGATCAGCAAATGGAGGTTGCATTCACCATGGAAGAACTTCATGCGGCATTGAACACATGCAGACGCTCATCGTCCCCAGGTCCGGATGGAGTGACCTATACTGCCCTACGTCACCTAGGCCCGAAGGCACAGCGCTGTCTCCTGGACATTTTCAATAAGTCTTGGCATGATGGAATGGTGCCTGATGAGTGGAAGTGTAGTCGCCTGGTGCCTTTGCTGAAGCCCGGAAAGTCTCCATTCGATTTGGCATCATACCGGCCTATAGCACTAGCAAGCTGCGTTGGCAAGGTCATGGAGAGGATGCTGCTTACACGCATGGAATGGTACCTGGAACATTATAACATCTATCCTGATGCTATGGCTGGTTTTCGACGAGGTCGGTCCTCAGTTGATAGCGTTATTGACTTAGTGACCTCTGTTCAGCATCAGAAAGCTCAGAAGCGGCTGTCGGTAGCTCTGTTCTTAGACGTGAAGGGTGCCTATGACAACGTGACCCACGAGGCTGTTCTCAATGCTCTTGAAGCAGCTGAACTTGGAGGTCGTGTCTTTCGATGGGTAAGAAGCTACCTCACAAAGAGATCCATGTTCGTTTTAACTGAAGATGGGTCTACGAATAAGTATTTCACAAGTCGTGGGGTGCCACAAGGCGGTGTTTTGAGTCCAACACTTTTCAACCTGGTTCTCGTGGGGCTCACCGAAATGCTGCCACAGACGGCTTATATATCTCTCTACGCTGACGATATCTGCATTTGGGCGTCCGGCGTGACACGGCCTCAAGTGCGCGCAAGAATACAGAAAGCGGCAACAATGACATCGACATACCTTCGCCAGCAAGGTTTGACTATCGCCACAGAAAAATGCGCAGCGGTGGCGTTTACACGCAAACCGATGTCTTTCTACTCATTGTGCATCGATGGCAGATCAATCCCATATAAGAGCACTCATAGATTCTTAGGTGTCATCGTAGATCGTGACCTAACCTGGAGCCCGCATGTCACATACCTGAAGAAAAAGCTCATTGGCATTGAGAATGTATTCAAGTTCGTCGCCGGAAAATCATGGGGCCCATCCGTGCACTCCATGTTGCAGCTTTACACAGCCCTCTTTCTCGGAACTCTCCGGTACAGCCTTCCTGTCCTGTCCAACACGTGCAAGACTAACATCCGTGCACTGCAAAGCGTACAAGCCCAAGCACTTCGGACATGCCTTGGCCTTCCAAGATGCTCATCGACAGTGTCAACTATTGTTATTGCACAAGAACAACCGGTCACAACGCACATCATTGTCGAGACGCTGAGAGCGCACATTCGGCATTTATCACGGCTACCGTCACATCATTTAGCGTGTTTGACAGCTCGGAGGCCCCATTCTTCGTACTGCGGTATCGTGACAAAACATCAGGACATACTACCGCCTGGCTTCAAACTTGCGATGCATCCAGCAACTGCGCCATGGAGTCTTCGTCAACCTGACGTGCGCTTATCAGTTCCTGGAATCTTTAAGAAGGCACGCATGTCAACGCTAGCCCTGAAGCAATTGACTTTGCGTCTGTTGGACGAAAGGTACTTCGACCGCATACATGTTTACACCGATGGCTCCACTAATTCCAACAGCTCCACAGGAGCAGTGGTTGTTCCATCTGAAAATGTGTTGCTTCAGTACAAGTTTTCTCACACCACGACGTCGACAGCAGCAGAGCTCGCAGCACTTCAAGGTGCAGTAAAGTACATTCTTCGCCAGCAACCTAACCAATGGGCCATCTTTTGCGACTCCAGGTCAGCCTTACAGTCACTACGGTTTGTTATGCAGCACGGGTTACATGAACAATCAGTATATCAGATAAGGCACGACTACCACGAAGCGCTCAGGAAGGTCACGATATTGTATTTCAGTGGTTGCCGAGTCATTGCGGAATCGTCGGCAATGACCGCGCGGATGAAGCTGCTCGATCGGCTCATGACCAAGACCAGCGCACGCCCATACCACTCTTGAGAACGGACGCTGCAAGGCTACTACAATCACTTGCTCGCCGTATATCTCTCCTACAATGGAATACGCAGGGTTTCTCCAACACGCACCTGTATTCGATCGACCCAAACTTGCAACTTCGTTTGCCATCCGGGCTCCCACGATGCGCTGAAACTTTACTGTGTCGCATGAGGTTGGGCGTGGCATTTACGAATTCGTACTCTCGTCTCCTTGGAATGGCGAGCACTTCGGCATGCAACATCTGCGCCTGCGAGGAAACGCTTGAGCACATTCTATGTCATTGCCCAGCATACCAGACCGAACGACGTATTATGGAAGCCAAGCTCTGTCAGCTGGATTCACGGCCGCTTACAGAAGAGAAGATCCTGGGACCTTGGCCGACGGCTTCCCATACGCGCAAAGCCACGAAAGCCCTCTTGTACTTTTTAAGGACCACCAAACTTCACGACCGCTTGTGAAAGAACTGTGCGAGGCCGTGCTGTGTAGTCTCGAGCTGACTATTTATGCTTCTCTTTCTTACTCCTCTTCTTTTCTGTCTCTTTCCGTTCTATTATTCCCTTTTCCCCCACCCCAAGTGTAGGGTAGCCAACCGAGCCAAGCTTGGTTAACCTCCCTGCCTTTCCTCTCTATTTATCTCTCTCTCTCTCTTCACTACAAACTTTCAGCAACAGCAAATGCAGTGCTCTCGTAGTAAATATTTACTGCGCACTGATATCTCCAGCAAAAACACTCACACATTGCACGACATTCTATCATATCTGAACCAAGTGCATCTTGAATATAGCAAAGTCGAGATAAGGTAGAGTTTCTAAGATAATATCTAGACTTACTGCTTTTAACTTGCATCATCCTATTCTTCTACTCTGATATCGTGAAACATTCTTCTTCTTCAATCGTTTTTTTTTGCCTTCCGTTCACGTAAAATGGCAGGCCATATTAACAGAGAGGACTTCTAACGTAGCTATCTGGTAAATGCTACACAAACTCCTTGACTCACACAAAATAACACCAACAAGCACTGTATATATCTAACATATTCTGTAAACACAATTTCAAGTAAGGGTATTTATTTGACGTATACTAACTCGTAAATCTCATGAAATGGCTTGCGCTTATTTCGGTGAAATAGAGCGGAAGATGAGGGGTGACCTCGGTAACCGTGTTATAGCGCACTGTTTCAACACGCAATTTCTCTTAAGGCATTTTTCGTACGCTTATCACACACGTGTTGCACGGCATGTGCTGCGTACAAATTGAAGCGCCATGTTTCGTGGTTTCGCTTGTGTACCGAATGTTCGCAGCTGTTCATGGCAGTGTAGGGGGAGTCTGGCACGAAGTATAGGAGACTAAATCATGTACTAATACATTCGCACTTTCCGAGCAAAGATACGCAAATTATGTTTGGTTATACAAAACCTAGTTAAACATAGCTTTTTAGAGTTGAGTTTCGTAGGTGGCAAGTAACGTTCACAAACTTTAGTTATGCAATCTCTAACCTAAAGAAACAAATGGCGACAACCTCCTTTAATCATTACAGTGTAATAACCAGGCTTACGCAAAAAATCCTTCCCAGCGACAAAATGTAGCGTTCTCAAAATGGACGATTTGTTATATTACCGCTATGAGGCAAAAAAAAGGCAAAAAGTCTCCAATATCTCCACGTACAATGCGGTCCGTAAGCTATCGTTTCGTAATTCAAATCTTTCAATCAAGCCGACCGAAGGGCTAAACAGCCGTGACAACACTGAATCCATTTAACGCTCCAGAAGTGCACGAACTCACGCTACTGTGTGCGTTTCGAAGAGTTCAAAGGTGTTGATCCTGGAAACCCTTGAAAAGAGTTTCTTCCGAAAGCCTCGCTTACCCACCAGCACGTTTTGTTTTTTTTGTATAACTTTCCTAGTTATTTTTTTTTCTTTTCTCAACAGAACAGGGCAAAATATTTGTCCTGGCGTTTTTGATGGAGCCAATAGAAAACTAACACTGTTTTTTTTTCCCTTTATCTAGGCATGTACTCTCGTCGGCCTTGTTGGCACTCCTGTCCGAAAGATATACCCGTGTTGACACGTGCAGGAATAAAGAGCTTTCCCGTTCTGTTCCCATTTGAGCGTGACTTATGCAAATACGACCAGGTACTAAATGTATGCACCGAAATGTAAGACAGGGGGCGGGAAAAGGGGAAAAAATGCGAAGGGTGAAAAAAGGTGGTTTGGCTGCTTCAGCAGAGCCGATCCCACTTGCCCGCACAATCCTCAAATAAGATTTCCGAGTTTATGTGTTTTTTTTTTGGCTTGACAGTTGAGTAAATATTGAATACATAGAACAAACACTTCTTCGCCTGGGTCATCTGCATTATTCGGGCCAACACCGTTGTTGAAGTAGGTTGTTGAGCTGGCTATGCAAACAGTTCGTATAGTGCGTCAAAGGTTAAATATTTGCGGCGGGTTGCAACTGCGCTGTTTCCCAGATTCGGCTTGCGACGGTCGTTGTTTCATCGATCATTGTACTGCGACAAGGCGAATTCAGAGCGGGGGCCCATTTAGCAAAGCCTGCGTTTTTAAATCAATTCTTAAGTCGATGCTAGTGCACAATATCACGTTTGGTTAGTTCTTGTTTGGCAAGGTACGTTTGCGGGGAAGTAAAATTGAGTTATATTTACGTGCTAACGGGACTTAATAAAGCTTACATGGTCCACGTTCTTCTGAACATGTAGGGGGTATACGGCATGGTTATGATGGATATACATATAAATATATATATATATATATATAATATATATATATATATATATATATATATATATATATATATATATATATATATATATATATATATATATATATATATGACATCTAACAGACAGTAATGCTAAGAATGTACAGGGGAAGTTATTAGAACCAATGGAATGTAAATAAGAGAGAAAAGTGGGTGAAAAAATAACCAGCCGTGAGCAGGAATAACCGTGAGCAGAAAATAACCTGCTCACGGCTGGTTATTTTTTCACCCACTTTTCTTTCTTATTTACATTCCATTGGTTCTAATAACTTCCCCTGTACATTCCTTGGCATTACTGTCTGTTAGATCTCATTAATATGGTGTCAAAAACACGGAAAAACGAGCCCTTAGGTATACACTTCTTTCCCTTATATATATATATATATATATATATATATATATATATATATATATATATATATATATATATATATTATATATATATGACATCTAACAGACAGTAATGCCAAAGAATGTACAGGGGAAGTTATTAGAACCAATGGAATGTAATAAGAGAGAAAAGTGGGTGAAAAAATAACCAGCCGTGAGCAGGAATAAACCGTGAGCAGAAAATAACCTGCTCACGGCTGGTTATTTTTTCACCCACTTTTCTTTCTTATTTACATTCCATTGGTTCTAATAACTTCCCCTGTACATTCCTTGGCACTACTGTCTGTTAGATCTCATTAATATGGTGTCAAAAACACGGAAAAACGAGCCCTTAGGTATACACTTCTTTCCCTTATATATATATATATATATATATATATATATATATATATATATATATATATATATATATATATATATTGTTACGTGATTTCGTCTGACTGAAAGAGGGCATAGTGGGGCATACCCAAGTAGGTGCCTCAGACTGAGAGTAAAGAAGTGGACGTTGTCAGTGAGCTGCGTTGTGGCTGCGGACTCTTCTGGTTATTGGCAGATTGCCGTGGACCCCATGGACCGAGAGAAGACGGCTTTTGTAACACCCGATGGCCTCTACCAATTCAAAGTCATGCCTTTCGGCTTATGTAATGCCCCCGCCACCTTTGAACGAATGATGGACTCCCTGCTCCATGGATTCAAGTGGTCTACGTGTCTTTGTTATCTGAATGACGTGATTGTGTTTGCTCCCACTTTTGAAGCGCACCTTGAGAGACTGTCAAAAATTCTTGATGTATTCTGTCTCGCCGGCCTTCAGCTGAATTCATCTAAGTGCCGGTTTGGTCGCCGTCGCATTACAATACTTGGACATATTGTTGACGCTTACGGTGTACAGCCTGACCCAGAAAAAGTTCGAGCTGTGAAGGACTTTCCTGTGCCGAAAACCGCCAAAGATGTCCACAGCTTTGTGGGGCTCTGCTCCTATTTTCGGCGGTTCATCAAGAACTTCGCGGAAATCGCTCGGCCCCTAACAGATTTACTCAAACCGGATGAGACGTTTACCTGGGGTCCCTCGCAAGCAGCAGCATTTTCCGACCTGACCACTTGGCCCACTTCTTCTCCTGTGCTGGCACACTTCGACCCTACGGCACCGACGGAAGTGCGCACCGATGCCAGCGGTTACGGAATAGGCGCTGTGTTGGCTCAGCGACAACGTGGGCAGCATCGCGTGATAGCTTATGCCAGCAGGCTGCTGTCCACCTCGGAGCGTAATTATTCCATCACAGAGTGCGAATGCCTAGCGCTGGTGTGGGCAGTCGCGAAATTTCGCCCTTACTTATACGGCCGACCATTTATAGTTCTTACCGACCACCACGCTCTCTGCTGGCTCGCCTCCCTCAAAGATCCCACAGGTCGTCTCGCCCGCTGGGCACTCCGCCTCCAGGAGTATTCTTACACCGTAGTGTACAAATCAGGAAAACTGCACAAAGATGTGGATTGTCTGTCACGCTACCCTGTGGCCGACTGCGATCCTACGACCACTGATTCTGTGGGCTGCGTCCTTTCCATCTCCCAGCTGCTTCATCTCGGGGACGAGCAGCGTCGCGATCCGGATATCAGCCGCCTAATACAACAGCTTGAATCTTCACCGCAAGACGCTTCCGTTCGCATGTTTACCTTAAAGGCCCACACCTTATATCGGCGTAATTTATCGCCCCATGGTCACGACCTACTTCTGGTCATACCAAAGCACCTGCGTTCTACAGTCCTACGCGAGCTCCATGACGCGCCAACCGCGGGTCACCTTGGTGTCTCTCGCACATATGACCGTGTGCGCCGCCGCTTCTACTGGCCTGGCCTTTCACGTTCTGTACGTCGCTATGTCAACGCTTGTGAAATTTGCCAGCGTCGCAAAAAGCCGTCGAGACTACCTTCCGGATATCTTCAGCCCATCGACATCCCATCGGAGCCATTCTTCCGTGTTGGTTTGGACCTTCTCGGTCCCTTCCCAACATCCGCCTCCGGAAACAAGTGGGTCGCGGTGGCTACGGATTACGCGGCCCGTTATGCAGTTACGCGAGCCATGCCAACAAGCTGCGCTACAGACGTCGCTGATTTTCTACTACGCGATCTCATTTTAGTGTATGGAGCCCCTCGTCAACTGCTGACAGACCGAGGCCGTACGTTCCTTTCGAAAGTGGTTGACGATATCCTGCGTTCCTGCTCTACCCAACATAAGCTCACGACATCGTACCACCCCCAGACAGATGGGCTTACAGAACGTTTAAACCGCACCTTGACAGACATGCTATCAAAATACGTCTCGGCCGATCATCGTGGTTGGGACCTTGCACTACCCTACGTGACGTTCACATACAATTCCTCGCGGCATGACACTGCCGGGTACTCGCCATTTTACCTTCTGTTTGGACGCGAACCAACATTGCCGTTGGATACTTTCCTGCCAGCCACTGCACAGTATACTTCTGAATATGCACGCGACGCTATTACCCGAGCTGACCATGCTCGTCAGCTTGCCCGCAGCAGGTTAATGGCGTCCCGAGACTCGCAGAAGCATCGTTACGACGAGCGGCATCGCGACGAACACTTTCCAACAGGCTCCCTCGTTCTTCTTTGGTCCCCTACGCGACATGCAGGCCTGTCAGAAAAACTTCTTTCTCGTTTCACGGGCCCATACCGCGTGCTTAGACGAGTGACCGACACTACATATGAAATTGTCCCTGATAATCCATCAACCTCTTCCGCTCTGCTGTCAAGGGACATCGTCCACGTATCAAGGCTCAAGCGTTACCACACTGCTCCTGCTGTGGCCCCGTAAACTCGCCGGGTCGGCGCTTTTGCCGCCGGGGGTCGTGTTAAGTGATTTCGTCTGACTGAAAGAGGGCATAGTGGGGCATACCCAAGTAAGGTGCCTCAGACTGAGAGTAAAGAAGTGGACGTTGTCAGTGAGCTGCGTTGTGGCTGTGGACCGACAACTGTTATTTTCCACGTAACAATATATATATATATATATATATATATATATATATATATATATATATATATATATATATATATATATATATATATATATATATATATATATATACAGCCACTTGAAATGATCCAAAGAAAAGCAATCCGATTTGTATATAATCGCTGCAGTGCTCTTACGTCACCCAGTGAGCTGTTAAAGAAAGTTGACTTGGATACATTGCAGGCAAGATGGCAGCACGATCGATTGAAGTACATGTTTCTACTTTACCACGACAAGCTACGCATAGACAAGCACGCGTACATAAAAACGGTTCACCGCCGATCAACTCGTTCCGAGCATCCAAAAAAACTGAAGAAATATTCCTGTCAAACAAAAACCTTTAAAAACTCATTTTTTCCGCGCACTGTCACTAATTGGAATGCTCTTTCTGCCGATCTGGTGAACTGCGAAACCGTTCAGTCGTTCATGGAAAAACTTAAACACCAGTGACCCACTTGACTTTGATCTTTCTTGGCGCTTCGTCCTCTATTATTCCACCGCGCATCCTGAACAGGCTTCCATTTATGTTCCACTTTCTATCCCTTTTTTTCATATCAATGCGTTGTGTTTTTGAAATGTTGCTGATTTTCGAACCATTATATGATGTTCGTTTCTTAGTTCTGTATGAGGAGATGTTTAGCATCATAGTTTTTTTTTTGTACGTGTACGCGTAAACCACTACGATTGTGTAAGTACTGGCTTTTTGCTTTGATGCACTAGTTCTTGATGGTGTAGCTCTATGTGACGTGTTTGTTTCGTTTTTTGTATCACCCGCCTCTGCCTAAGGCCTCATGGGTGAGGCTGGCAGGTACTTCTGAGAATATATATATATATATATATATATATATATATATATATATATATATATATATATATATATATATATATATATATATATATATATATATATATATATATATGGTGAGGCTATGCCGACACCGACGCCCGAATATTTCTGCGAAAGAGCTCTTTGACCCTATTGAATTGAAAAAAAATCAAAGCAGCAACATATTTTTCATTGCTGGCTACACCACATCGTTTGCCACAGTCAGCCCTCATCAGTTACAAACTACCCACTTGTCAAAATTGTTTCCCCCTTTTTTCCGAGACGCTGGACCCTCTTTGGCAATAACGGTAATTATTACCTCCCTCTACGTCACGCACCAAGAACGCACTCAAAATCAGTTTTCTTTCTTCAACTCATGTTTCGAAAGCAGTAGCGCTCTTCTAAGACAAGAGGAACAGGAATTTTATCGTCTGCAGATTTTGAGCCGCCTTCGTAGAAAGATTTCACCACTTCATGCTTTGCTTTATTTTGTTCTTCTTTTGTTTCGGGCATGACGAGTATATGAGATTGTGTTTTTCTGGAGTATTGTGGCGACATCTACTGTCCTCCGAGGGGTGATATCCGAGCGTGTCCTGTCAACTGAACGGAGGGTTTTCACCATGCAAGGGCAACAACGACACGTGCTTTGCTTCCCACGCTGTAAGAGAACGCAGCTCGCAAGGCCTTAGAAGCGAACAAAATATTTCGTGGAAAGCTCTCTTCTAGTGCCGTTGTCTTCTAAAGTTTCTGCTGCAAAGATGCCGCCGAGTTCACCCAAGGGCAGGGTGACGATGTTTTGCTCGTGCCGTGCTTCGCTGAACCGCTCCGCAGCAACGCTAGGCATGCCGGTATTGACCACACATAACCGACCGAGAGGCAACCTTATAATGAGCGTACCCGCATTACTTGTTGTTATCGGCATTTCACTTTCGCTTCGTTTCACTACGAGATCTGCACGCAAGAGTGTGAAACATTATCGCATAACCGCGCAAAATAAGGGGAAGTATAGAACACACTGCACACAACGCTGTCCTGTATTTCGCACTGTTCTGCCGTGACGTTCATGACCCACCAAGGCTGACCTTATATGGCCCTGTATAACCCATGTAGAACGGAAACGTTTTGATTGATATGTGGGGTTTAACGTCCCAAAACCACCATATGATTATGAGAGACGCCGTAGTGGAGGGCTCCGGAAATTTTGACCACCTGGGGTTCTTTAACGTGCGCCCAAATCTGAGCACACAACGGAAAAGTTTCGAGCAGTGACACAAGTGCAAGCAATGATGTCCTTTTGAATTTTGCGAAAGCATGCATGTGCGCTTCGATTAGAGCGTTCAATTGCCGCCTCTATACGTGACTCGAACTTCTCGGGTGGACTTTGACCGCAGAGGGCAGTCAGAAATCGACCATCAATTGCATTGCTTCTGTAGCACGAGAGCTCAAGCTGAAATGAATACCAGCTTTATTTTTCTTTGCCGTTTCATTTGTTGCGTGACACACAACACCAGGGTAAGAGTGTAAAAGTACAGCCGTTACTTATCTTACGTAAAGAGCGCTATCCAAGCCAAATGAGGTCAACCACGGGCCACATTTGAAACGGCGGTGGAGCTTCAAACCGCTTGCGTCGACACGCCCGAAGTTGCCCGATGAGATGTAGGTCACGACCTTTTAAAGACCCATGTCATAGATCATTTGCTAAACCGACAGCTGCGGGAGGTCAATCTGTCCATCTGGTCGCGACCCATAGATGCGCGCGTGTGCCTAGTAGAACTCGCTGTTGAACTAGTTGGTGCGTATTTGAATTGAATAGTCGATTGCGCACCAAAATCACGACCACACAAACGAATAAAACACGGATAGGACGGGTGTGCCCGTTGGCACAATTAATTGGGATGTGTATATGCGGCCGAAGTCTTCATTAGCCGCATGCGAGACTCCGAACGAATACGTTTATGCCCTAACGCAATGCGCAACTGAGATCACTTATATCAATGCGAATCCAGAGCTTCGCGTGTCAAAACCAGGAGCTATTCGCCGTATAGTGCTACACTCTGGGTAAACTTTCACCATCTGGCGTTCATAAACGAAAATATAAATCAATGTATTTGTCTATAAAGTACATGTCCGGTGTTCTTACCAGAAGTTCCTGATAGAAATGATGTTCATCTGCTATGGTAATTCATTCTAACAAACGTCGCTGAGTTTCTGTGTTTTGGACAGAGTCAATAACTATAAATATGGAATAACGGTTCTTTTGTATGCCTTCCTTGTATACGTTGTAGCCTTACGCTTCTTTCTCTCGCCTTTTCTTTTTTTTTTGCCTGCCAGGCTCTGTTGCTATAGAAGCCATCGATTGCTTGGAATGCCTAGGCACAGGTATGCGGCTTTATCTTAGAAAATAAAAAAGAACTACATTCTTCTTCTTCTTCTTCTTCTTCTTCTTCTTCTTCTTCTTCTTCTTCTTCTTCTTCTCTTCTTCTTCTTCTTCTTCTTCTTCTTCTTCTTCTTCTTCTTCTTGTTGTTGTTGTTGTTGTTTTAACTGTTTTGCTGTGGAGAGGTTGAGGAGCCTATTGCCTCGGCTACTCCATATCACAGAGTTCTGCAGCGAAAAATAAAATAATAATACAGAACGGTACCCAAAAATTAACAATACGGAAAAGGAGAAAAAAAAACATATTAGCACACTGAAACCAGTTCAAATAACCTGTCAATACACAGTTTTTTTCACGCAGTTCACTCAGTCATAAACTACTTTCATGCACACCTTAGTACTCTAATGCCAGTATATACATGACAACACTTTACATAATACTCATTTCTGGCTGTCAGTCATAGGCGCTTGTCCAGTCCGGTCTCCACTAAAAAGTCTGTCAGGAAGATTATTGCCTTTTTCTGAAGATGCATCTCAGGCCATGGTCCAAGTAGTTTCTTTATTGTGAGGGGCCGTCTGTCCAAACTTGCTAATCTGTTCTTTAATTTTTCTCTTTCTTTCGCGTATTTAATGCACTCCAAAAGAATATGGCGAACATTTTCTTCTGCATGACCACAATGGCATTCCGGTGAGTTGGATCGATGTATCTTGTGCAGGAAGCTGTTTGTGTATGCTACTTCCAATCTAAGTCGGTGGATCAATGTCTCTAGGTGTCTTCTTCTTCTTCTTCTTCTTCTTCTATTTATTCTAATTCTTCTTCTAATTCTTCTTCTAATTCTTGTTGTTGTTGTTGTTGTTGTTTTTGTTGTTGTTGTTGTTGTTGTTGTTGTTGTTGTTGTTGTTGTTGTTGTTGTTGTTGTTGTTGTTGTTGTTGTTGTTGTTGTTGTTGTTGTTGTTGTTGTTGTTGTTGTTGTTGGGATAAATTTAATCGAGTGGTTCTTCACATCCGTCAAAACGCGACTGCCGCAGCAGAAATTTAACGTTTGACCTTTTGATACGTCATATAGACGCTAAATTAACACGGCGTATATGTAATACGTACTTGTTTGCTCTACAAAGATTCCCCCATTATATCTCCAACATATATATGTGGGGAAAAAGGAGGCTACATGTTTTCTAAACAACTCACTAGCGTCAACTCGGTGTGCGCGCGACATGCGACCGCATTCATCATAAGCGTCCCGGGGCCACGTTTTCTCCTCGACTTGACAATCTTCCAAAACGTGTGCGCCTCACTTATTCATCGAAACATTTCATCCATCGAAACATTTCATCTTTCAACGATAAGCTCGCCGTGATGTGCTACTTCGGAGAGTTTGTCACGTGCCCCCCGCCGTTCGCAAAAATCCCCAGTCTCACTTCATCGCTCCAGCCCACACAGGCGCAACCGCTCGCTCATCAATCACGAGCTGTCACCGCCATTCTTCTAAGAAGCGCCCCCGAACCTGCACTGCGCATGCGCTCACGCAAAGAAGTCTACCGCAACGCTTGTTACACCCTCACGTGCGAACGCTAAAACAACGGCTATAGGTGAGTGGCGGTTGCGAATGCCAAGTGCGATGACGGGAGAAGCGTATAGAAGAAAGCCGCTTACCGGGGCCCCTCTGTCGTCCATCCTCGCTAAGCCTGGGAGAAGAGGAGCAATACCGTGTTTACTCGAACATAGGCCTACATCAATTTTGTGCCTATACTCTAGATATATACAGAACTAGAGCACCAGAAACTGGATATGAGGCTTAGAGGCTAAAACAACACAAGAAAGACGCTTCTTCATTACACAAGCTGATCGAAAAGACGGTTCTGGATGTTTTATTTAAATTGTACCTCCCTGTGACTTTGTTTAAACATATTTCATGTCTGTTTGACCGTACTCAATTTCCCGTTTCTATGTTTTTTTTTTAATATAACTTTACGACGAGTGTTTCAGGGATGCATTCGTCATATATGAAGTCACCTTAAGTGCGATGTTATGGCAATATTTTTTAAGAAAATGAAATTCATTGTTTTGCGCAGAATTCGGCACCACGTTAAACGCATAAAACTGCTAAACATGGTGAATATTAAATAGAGGATCATAGTTTTCTGCGAAATGACCTCGCATTATAGTGCGGTTTTCGATGCTCGCCATAAAACTACTGCAACGTTAATTCTTATTAAACGGATCACGTCGCCGGCCTTTCCGTTGTCGACAATTCTGCTCGCTGGCTCCAGAGTGAACTAAATATTCTAACTAGTAATAGTAATCGCCGAATTTTACGTTCAGAAACCACATTATTTTTCTGAGGAATGTTTTAGTTGCAGACTGAGCAGTGATTTACGCCGGTATTTACAAACTTACCTTATCCTTACTTAGAGTTTTTCTTAATGGTTTTAAGCGTTTGTTGCGTTTTACGAACAAAGTAAATCAGTACTGATGACCAATGTAGTTTTCTTTTAATCTGTTACCATTTTTGTGCCCTTAAAACGCATGTAGTGCGGTAGAGTCAAGGTTGGTTTGTGAATACGGGCCTTAGCCTATCCGGGATGCCTTAATGTGCACCTAAACCTAAGCGCACGGGTATTCTTCACATTTAACTCCCGTCTAAATGCGGCCATGGTTGCCCCAAAATGAACTCACATCCGCGGACTTAGCGACGCGACACCTTAGGCGCTAAGCTACTGCCACGGGACACCCGTGGATCTAAGCCGATCCCCGAATATCTAACATCACCTTAGAAAAATCTGGAAGCCTATGACATGCTTCATCACGAAATGCCAAACGTGAACGTCGGCTTGAGCACGAGTGATGCAAGAAATCATCATCACGTGATGACATCACAGGTCGTCAACACTTATGACGTCATACTGATGTCACTGACGTCTCAAAATGATACGTGGCATTACATAGTCAATTTGTCAAACGTGAGCCGATCCCGGAGGCTATGCAAAACGATGTGAGTTGCAGGGAAATTGAGTTACCACCGATCACTGAGGCTACGCAAGACCTAGCTGGTTGCAGATAGATGCTGCGTTGTGGCTGATCAATACAATGGGCTGAAAAGAAAAAGTGGATAGATTTTGCCTTCGAGTCATCTTAGGGAAATACATTACGAGTGGTTCGACTTT
The DNA here is from genome assembly GCA_013436015.1 of Rhipicephalus annulatus. Classification (NCBI taxonomy): domain Eukaryota; kingdom Metazoa; phylum Arthropoda; class Arachnida; order Ixodida; family Ixodidae; genus Rhipicephalus; species Rhipicephalus annulatus. The sequence goes on from WOVY01009531.1 coordinate 223,373, forward strand.
TCTTCTTTTCAGGTATCAACATGAGTTCGAATAAATGTGGTATCTCCCGTTCCGTCCCGCATTCGTCCGCTCTTGACTGTGTATCGATTCGCTTCGTGCCGCAGAAGCGGCGTAATCCGGCGAAGAAACTGCACACCCGCCGCCTACGCGGACTTGTTTGACGCATCCTGGCGGATTTTGCGCCGATGGGGAATTAGGCGACGCGTTACGGCATCTAATGGTCCGCCTGTTGAGCCCATCATCGTCTAAGACGCACGCTTCAGTCAGCCCGCCTTTCAGAGCCCTGCGTCGCGCGTGTGGTACACACTGCAGCGACTGCAACACCGTTTCTTTTCTTGTTCGTTCATTGGAACGCTGCTACACCGGAGGTTCGCGCCACTGCGAAATTCAGACTTGATCCCTCCGTCTTAAGCCCTCATCTGGACCGGCAAGAGTGAACCTGAGGCCCGTGTAAGACGTCCCGTATGTTCGAAGTTGGGGCGACCGTTGCGTGCACACCTGTAATGAACTCGCAGCTTAAGCTCCCACTTCGTGAGTGTGTCTTCTCAGAAACGGTGGAATCGATTAGGAAGGGTTACTCATCGGCGAGTGTATGGGTTGCGACGTGTTGGAGGCGGCCAAAGCCTAATGAGACCATTTCTGATATGCGACTTAAAGCAGTGAGCTAATGTCATTGCAAAGTTTATCCTCTGCCTCTTGAGAAAACGAATATATATGAAGAGCCATTTTATAACTTCAATCATTTTTTCCTTTCCTCAGTGTAGGGGGCATACCGATTCCATATAGATTGGATACCATCCCTGCCTTTCCTTTCTCTCCCCTTCTTTTCTTCCTTTATATGCCCCGCCACGGTGGTCTAGTGGCTGAGGTACTCGGCTGCTGACCCGCACGTCGCGGGATCGAATCCCGGCTGTGGCGGCTGCATTTCCGATGGAGGCGGAAATGTTGTAGGCCCGTGTACTCAGATTTGGGTGCACGTTAAAGAACCCCAGGTGGTCAAAATTTCCGGAGCCCTCCACTACGGCGTCTCTCATAATCAAATAGTGGTTTTGGGACGTTAAACCACACAAATCAATCTTCCTTTATATGCTGTCCAAAAGAAAGCACCGGCCAAAGAGCATTAAGCATTCGTATGAATACACGCTAATCACTCGCGTACGTCACTTGAATGTGAATTTGAACGAGCAGTGTAGCATTTCCTACAGCAGTGTGTTACAGACTCCGGAAAAGTAAGTTGCAAACAGTTTTCATGTAAAATGAACAATAATGCTACTACGAACGCAAAGAGGAGAGGTCATCAAAAGGTACAAGGTGATGACAACAGGACACCCGAAGGACATGTCACGCGAAAGTGAAGAAAGAGTACACCGCTGTCACACACAGTTACACACACACCGCTGTCACACACATAACCCCTGAATTCACGTTTCCCAACTTTAACGGCGAAGCTGTTAAGTCCGGCCACGAAAACTTTGATGGTGTCTACATACGAAAAACGTATTCATGCCTCATAAATAGGGCAAATCTCTCTACTACTCACCGCTAGTCCACTAAAGATGAAGAAAGGAAACAGAAGGATGGTGAACACTAATTCGTATTTGTAGACGGACGAAAGCAGAATTTGAGATAAGCTTTGTCAAACCATCGGTATGAACCATGTGATAAACAGCGCGAACACACGTTCTAGCTTCGCTGCAGCATCTCAGTGGCACGTACAATGAGAGATTACTAGGGAATGAGAAAGGCAACGGTGACCGCTTAAAGACCCCGAAGCAATAGAAGCCCTATGCCAATGACGGCGTGCCCGGGAATCCATGGGAGGTGCAAATAATTGGTTTCAGCGCAACTTTCTGGCTCTGCAGTTTGAAAATCCGTGTCTCTGTGGTTTTGCTCGAACGCCTCCGAGCCGAGAAGCAACGTAGACACAAGATGCCATCAAAGTGCTAAGGTTTACTGCAGCCTTGTTCAGAATCCTCGAGTTTCGCTGGTTCGAACCTTGCACGACTTTGTGCTGGTCTCGACATTTTTTATTCGTATTTTTATTCTTCTCATATATATCCCAAGCGCAATAGTGCCGCACTTTTCCAGGAAAATGGCGCGAGAAACAGCGCACGTGCAGTCGAAGCTGAGCTGGCTTTCTACGCCGGCTCACAAGCTGCTATTTCCACGAACCATCGAACGTATACAAAGCGTGTGGGAAGGCCGTCCGTATCGATTTCGCGCATGGTTTAATTTCCCATCGGCAAACGCGAAACCGACTTCGAAGTCTCGAGTGCCCCACTGGTTTATTTTATCTTTTAATACTTATTCTTCTTTAGAATAAAAAAGACGCTCGTGTTGCGTTTTCTTCTCTGCATGCGTCTTTGTTCTTTAACGTCGGTCTTTTTTTAATCAAAAGAAGACCAACTCGCTCAATTTAAACTTTACTTGAGGGTGGCAATTTGGGCTTTTCTGGTAATAAGATGAATCATAATAGCGCAAACTAACGAATACGATACAAGAAGACGTATTCCAGCCCTGCATCATATCTGATATGTCTTCTTTTGTCTTCGCGCTTAGCCTAAGCTACCACTAATTACCATGCTTCTTCGCTTGTTGTCAATTTTAATTCGTAAAGGAAGACGCGAGTCAAAATGATAGCTCTTGCCTGTAAGCGTCGCACACAAAGAAGCACGGTTCGTCTGATATGTGGTATGTATAGCATTGATGTCAACCTGATTGATTGATTGATTGATTGATTATTGATTGATTAATTGATTGATTGATTGATTGATTGATTGATTGATTGATTGATTGATTGATTGATTGATTGATTGATTGATTGATTGATTGATTGATTGATTGATTGATATGTGAGATTTAACGTCCAAAACCACCATATGCTTATGAGAGACGGCGTAGTGGAGGGTTCCGGAAATTTAGACCTCCTGGGGTTCTTTAACGTGCACCCAAATCTGGGCACATGGGCCTACAGCATTTCCGCCTCCATCGGAAATGCAGCCACCACAGCCGGGATTCTATCCCGCGACCTGCGGGTCAGCAGGTGAGTACCTTAGCCAATAGACCACTACGGCGGGGCAATCTGTACAAATGGTTAAGCAGCGAAAGCTGGAACGTGCGGCCCGTGTTTTGCAGTGGGTTCAACCGAGCGTAGCACTGAAGCCTTTGACAATTATTGGTTACATGTTCATGCTTCTAAATGGGGTTAGACAGACTCGCTCGCTGGATTTCATGCCGACCGGTTGTGCCCTCGCGATCTCCGACGTCAGCGTAGCTCTGGCCGACAGGGCTGGTCCTACGTCATCTCCTGACGCCGATCTCAGACGACAGCGTAGCTCTGACCTGCTGGACTTGCCCTACGCCATCTCCTGACGCCGACAAGAGCTCTCGCAAGTGGTGCCCCGTCCTCGGAATCCTGTGAACGTGTTTCAATCTTTCCTATCTCTCCTTTCCTCTCGATATGTCCTCGCTCACTGGCTTAGCGCATCTCTCTTTCTCTCTCTCTACACCTTTATTCCTATCTATTTAATCCCTCCTCACCCCCATCCCTTGTGAGCTACTGTGTAGGTGTCGCACTCTGATGCAGACAGTTACGGGGCTCACTTTTCTCTTCTCTTTCCTCTTAGAACCACTCTAGAACGAATGGGGTTAGACACAGGTTTGGCTTGGGTTTACCTAAGTGTTTATATCACGTGCCACACATTGTGCCTCGCATGATTATGGTCATGGAGGAACGTTATGAGCGGTTAAGTGCGTTTCGCAATGCGTTAATCACATGTGGTTGTTCTCCAATCACTTGCGATCATAGGCGTCGTCGTCGAAGCCGATGTGCCACTGAATAAACTACCACCAAAAGCGGGCGTTTGGGCACGACAAGCGTGCTCCCGCAATCATAACATTGACGCCGTGACGCCGCGTTGTTGCGAGCGCTTGACGTCGACATTCAACTTAGCAGTGTGGTTTGCAGTATCAGCCCGCCACCGGCACTTGCACTCCCGTTCGCGATTTACCGCGGGTTTGGAAGGCTGCCGAATCATCGGTACGCAGTTGCTGCCGACACTCCCGGCCTGTTTTTGTACCAGGACTGCGCCATCAGCCTGGCGAATGCAATTGTGGTTATAAGAGGGAAAAAAAAGAGAAAAGTGAGCCCCGTAACTGTCTGCATAAGCGTGCGACACCTCAACAGTAGCTCACGTGGATAAGGAGGGATTAAAAAGATAGTAATAAAGTATATATATATAGAGAGAGAGATGCGCAAGGTCTACGAGCGACGACATAAGAGAGATAGGAAAGATGAAACACGCTCACAGGAGTCCGAGGACGGGGTACCACTTGCGAGAGCTCTTGTCGGCGACAGGAGTTGGCGTAGGGCTAATGCAGTCGGCCAGAGCTGCGTTGTCGTCGTCGTAGGGGACCAGCGGCAGGAGGTGGCGTAGGACCAACCGAGTAGGCCAGAGCTGCGCTGTCGTTGGAGATCGTGAGGGCACAACCGGTCGGCACGGAATCCAGTGAGCTAGAATGCGAGTTCTCTCACGTTTCCACTGTTGGCGTCCATCTGACCCGGCGGTCCCCCCAATCACTTCCCCTTCGACCCCTACCCGAGATAGCTGGGAGGCTGCCCTGCTCGGCTGCTCGGCCTTGGGCCCCGCCGCGGTGGTCTAGTGGCTAAGGTACTCGGCTGCTGACCCGCAGGTCGCGGGTTCGTATCCCGGCTGCGGCGGCTGCATTTCCGATGGAGGCGGAAATGTTGTAGGCCCGTGTGCTCAGATTTGGGTGCAGGTTAAAGAACCCCAGGTGGTCAAAACTTCCGGAGCCCTCCACTACGGCGTCTCTCATAATCAAATGGTGGTTTTGGGACGTTAAACCCCACATATCATATCAATCGGCCTTGGAGGGTCAAAGAGCCCTCGTGGCCAGGACGCGTGCCGCCGCAGAAGTCGCAGGGGTCCCAGATTATAGGGACTCCTCCTATAGAGACAGGGTCGGCCCTTAAGGCCGCCCCTATATCTCTTTCACTTGTAGATAGTTTCAATGAATGTTTTTCACCACCACCACCACCTTTTCTAGAGTTGTTCGTGGCATACCCATGTGGAAGAAGATTTCAGAAAAACTCGTACGCGCGTGCTCAAGACCATGGCTAATACAGGATGAACGACGTCACTCGCAGCGCAGCCAATGGAGCGCGTACTTGGGTATGACGCTGCGAGCGACGTAAGTGATTACGTAGTAAGTGTTTAGTCAATGGAGACCGCTCGTGACACAGATTCCGGGAGGTTTGTTTTTTTTTCTTCTAGCCATATACAGGTTTTGCTGTGAAAAAAAAACGTGTTCCTTCTTGCGCATACACAGCCACAAGAACCCGATCTGTACACGTTAAACTACAGTTTTCATTCAGCCCATCCTCACGTATACAGGCAAGCGAAAATTTATGCCGATAACTGCAACGGCTGGACAGCGTTCCGCCATACAGTTTCCAGAAGCGTCCTAAGTTCACCACACTATCGGGACTGCATAAGTATACTTTTTCTCACATTCTTATCTGGTCATTTGCAAACTCCAAGTTCGGCGTTCCAAATATAGTGTACAGCGGCCGAACAATAAGCGTGGGTTAAAGTGACCGAGAAAGACAGCAAGGTAGCATCTTTCCCTCGGGGAACATCTGCGGGGCGAGGCCACTAATTGCTCCGCTCCAAAGTTTCGCGGTTCCCTAAGAAGCCGAACCGTACATTTCTCTTGTTATTCTTCTCCATCCTTCTCGTTTGCCCCCTTCAAAGCCTGCCCACGGACGGGTTGCCCCAATCAACAGCACGTGGACAGCTCGAGCATCTAATTGTCTTCCTCCGCTTCAACGGTTGCCCTTTCTCATCACCCTTTCTTTTCACCCTAACTCCCCCGAACTCTTCGCGTCCACTTTTGCCTCGGGCGTTGTCCGTTCATTACCGGCGTGGCTGGCGTTAGCCCCGGTTGGTGTTGGTGAACAGGGGCTGGGATTAAAGGGTGCATCAAACGATGGCTCTACGGAAATTCCTCGGAGGTGCGAGAGAATGTTAGGATAAATGAAGAAGGGAGAGAGGTATGGGAAAGGGCAGGAGCCGCCTAGTTCGCAGTTCTCACCGGGGACGTGCGCTGTGCTATGCGGCGAATGTTGTCCCACGGGAGAGAGCGGCGCAACTGATTAGAATGCAACAACGCAGACCCCATAACCACGTTGACCTCATACGCGCTTCTTTTTCTCTTTCTTTTTTCGTGCAGTATCTTAGTCGTTCAAACGGTTATTCTGGAAGCCTCAGCACGCGAACAGGTCTTGCACACTGTACAACGCAAGAAGCACTACCTCTCCTCCTCGTGAGAAACAATTTCTGAAAAGAACCGTGTTTGCATTGTGATGTAAATTTTTAGGCAGTGGAATTGTGAGGCTAATTTGCATCACTTTGCCGCGACAAAAACAAAAACAGTTATGTACAAGTGAAAGCGCAGATCAGCACAATTTAGCTTGATTGATGGAGTTATGTAAATGCGTGTGTGTGTGTTGAAGTGGGTGGAGCAGAGAAGAACTTGCGCAGTTTTGGGCTGTGTTGCGTAGCTATAAGCATGATATAATGATGGGCACCTCTCCGCACAGCGTTCTACTCCCGCGCGCGTTCTCGCACTCTAGTGTGTACTTTTGCTTACTTACAAAACTGTCCGTGTCTCTGGGTCTTCTTGTGATGTCACGTTTTCTCTGAATAGTCAAGCGAATTCACCCGCATTTCTGTGCAAAACTGCGATACTATGACCCTGTAATTACTCGTAAATTATACTCTCACGACTCTTACCACATTGATTTCTCAATCCTGTGTTAGTAAAAGATATAATCAACGTCGGAGATTCATCTTTAACCATCGTACGGAAATTACCACACGTTGCGGCACATATTTCAAAGTATACTTCTCGTATTTCGGCAACATTTGCTAAGCGATTTTTCTGAAACTTAGTATTTTAAGTTTATGACCATTGCAGTGAGTAATGCATTTCGTTTTTGTTGATTAGGAGCTAGGCAGGACCTATACTCGGAAGCAACTATCTGCGACAATACAGTCAAGGTTACAGAGCCAAACTATGCCGTTTCGTCAGTGTCGCTGAGCAGCTACAAGTGGTTTCGCAGAAAAAAAAGTTCATTTTCTGCGTAACCTAATCATTCAAATATGTGCAGTTATAAATTTAGCTGCTAATTGATAATTCCAGAAAACAATTAGTAATATGCGAAATATTGTTATATTATAGATCTTTCACTTTTTTTTCAGTTTCCGCGTTCTCCACTGCCATCGCATTGGCTCTGTTGAATCATCTCTCTTCAGAAAAAAAAAAACAACTAAAAAGTGGCCTCCACCTCGCCAGTGCCTCCTCCATCGAGTTACTCGCCAATTCGCTCGCCGTACAGGATATTCAAGAAGCTCGGTTACAAAAAGCTGTCGAAACAAACCAAGCAAACGGTTGGCAACGTATCCACCTAAGTAATAGTGACGCAACGAGGCCCTCTCTTTAGCTTCCGTGTTAGGCGTGTCACGCCGGTAAGCCAGCTTGCCGGCGTGAGCGAGCGCACTCTCGCACGACTCAAAGCGGATGTTTTAAAGGATACCCTGAAGTGCCCTAGGCGTAAAAAAGCCGCATGCCCATCCACTTTAAATGAAGGCCACGAACAAGGGCAGCAGTTGAGATTGAGCACAGGATTCATCTTGAAATTTTTGCGCAACAACGCAGCCTTACTAGAGAAAGAGCTTTCGCTCATGTCTGTTAATCAATGAACCTGTTATCGTTATCTGTGATAGATATGTGCGCAGTGCATTTTTTTGTGACAAGAGAGCGCAAATCTGAGGATAATGAAGACAACATTTTTTTTTTTTCAAAAACATAAACCAGTTGTTAGATTGCGCCCGTTTGTCTTCCTTTCTGAGTCCCTGTATGCTTGCGCAAAAATTTCAAGATGGATATGTTTCAACTAGGCCGAATCGCAGTTTTGCACAGGATTCGTGGGTTCTGCAGCGGCGTGAGGTAGCGGCTAAACGTTTTCTAAGCTGCGGAGCACATGGGCAGTGGGTCACCGATGACCTTTGGTGCCGGCGTAACTCGACACGACGCAAAATGAATTTCGCTTCGCGTCGCAAGATGTGCGAGCTGTTCTACGGTATACTGCGCGCGTGCTATGTAAGCGTGTTACACGCGTCATATTTCACCTCTAGATGAGCTTACGTATCAATGCGTGCCCTATAGAAACTGCAGCGCTGAAAATATTCACGTTCTTTCTGGACTACACAGAATGGCACAGACAAATTAAGCGTATAGAACGAAACGCCAATACGCGCCTGCACGCTCGGTAATTGTGGTTTAATGCAAGCAACCAAGATGCACATGCGAAGAAATCAACTGGGGGAAATGCGCATTTGTCGCGCCGAAATTGAAACCGAAACAAGTTCGTCGTGGACTACTTTGGGGCAGTAGCACAAAGCAGTTAGCTCGCTCCCGAAGTTTTCCCTTCATTCCCACAGAAAGCTGTCCCCGAGTGGCGTCAAAATTTATTACGTCAGGACGTTTGCGGTGGGAATATGAAGGTGGCATCGCCGCTTGGATTTTCTTTCCTGCACGCTTTCTCATTCACCGAGCATCTTCTTGCAACAAGTGCGTGTACTGATTTTGTAATTGAGAAAGTGTGAGTTACTGGCATAATTTCTGTTTGGTGTCCAATTGATTATCCGGATTTACCTGCCTAAACCATATTATGATTGCGAGGAATTCTTTGCGGGGTGATAATTTTTACCATGAGATCATGGCGGGCACGTAACTTTAAATGCACAAGCTTAAGTCTAGCTCCAACCTAAAATGTGGCCACCGTGGCCGGAATTCGAACCCATGGCCTCTTTAGCAGCCGTTAAACATCAAGTTACTGATGCGAATAACCTAACATTATGTCAGAACAATGCGAAATATAAAACTCTTAAAGACAGATAACACAACGGTGACCGTTCGTGAACTATAATGAATCAGTTTTCATAAATCAACAGGCCCAGCTGAGAATCCCTGTGAAGCAGCATAAATTTGCATTCTCGAAAACTGATTTTGTTTACGATTTCACTATTTTCTGGAACAAATAGAGTCATACGTGTGCACGTCTCCTTTCAACGCATGTAATCCTCGACTGCTGGCCCAAAGGTCGTGGGATCTACGATGCCGGCCTCGGCGACCGCATTTCGATTAAAACGAAATGTTGGAGGCGCGTGCACTTAATAAGTGACTTTTTTGACAGGGGAAAAGAAATAAATAAGCGCAGTTCCGTTACTGCCTCTCCCTCAATGAAGGGCACCTCCACAGTTCTGTGCAGGAGATGGGGATAAAAGGGGAATGAAAAGGATAGGGAGGAATTAAAGGTATATATATAGAGAAAGGAGCAAGAAGAGAGAGAGGCGCAGGGACAGCCACATACGTAAGTAAGGAGATGGGAAAGATGGACACGGTCGCAGAAGTCCGAGGACGGGGCACCAAAGGCTTCTTCGCCACACGTACGCGCTGCAGCGCGTCAGTGCGTGGCTATACTTGACGCGACGTCGCACCCTCTCCCTGTGGAGAGAAAGGGCGTGCAGCATCACGTATCAACGCACCCTCTCTCCCCATAGGCAGAGGGTGCGGTGACGCATCAAAAAAGCCACACGCTGATACGCAACAGAGCATACGTGTGGTCAGGTCTGTAGGTTCAGTCTCACGTTAAGAAGCACCAGCGGTCGCGATTGCCAAAGCACTGCTGCTCGATGCCTCTCATTATCATATTGTGTTTTTGGGTCGTAAAATGACGGAAATTGTTATGATTTTAGTAATTAAAACGGGAAGCAAACAGCAATAGAAGAAAGAAACATGTTCTTAGCCCAAAGCTCACGTGTTGTGGCTTATTGCGTGTCGATATAGGCTTTCGCAGCAGATGGCGCCTCAAAAGAACAGAAAGTAAAGCGCTATAAGTGTGCACGCAATCTTAAAAGAGTCGAGCTTACAGACCAGCCCCCCACCCCCTAAATCTCCTCTGGGAGTCGCACGTTTCAGGCCTCTTTCCCGGCTCTTTTTTTCTTGTCTTTTTTAGCAGCACTGTGCGTCGCATGGCGTGTCCTGCACTATCGCCGCAGCTCAGCGTGCCTAACTAGACTCGTCGACTGGCCAGTTCTTGATGTGCGAGGTTGAACGACGTAATTAGTTACGCGCTCTTACATTAGGTTGCCCGGAAAACGGGCTCTCGCAACGGTTGGGCGCTTAGTGCATGAACGCGCTGCATTAAGCAGGCATTAACTATATAGCTTAGTTTATGTATGTCTCTATGACGCTTTCCGAGGCTGCTGTTTACGTGTAGGAGAACTGTTGGGAAGAAGAATCCTTACGTACTTTCCCAGTCGCATGAATATATCTGCCTGCTGATCGTTTCTCTGCAGCGATGATCCTCAGCTGGGAAAAGTGGCTTTGCTGTTTTGCTTAGTTTCCATGCGTTAACATGGAATTAAAATAGCTGCGCTGCCGCTGATCGTGCCTATGGGCCTGTCACGGTGTCTCTCATGATCAAATGATGCTTTTGGGACGTGAAACCCCACGTATTATTATTATTCAGGAAGAAGAAGTTCTGTGGTGTTTATTACGGATTATCGTGTCACCAACTCACGGCGCAATACCCCAGCTTTAAGAACACCCACTGTCGAATGGCGGGCACAACAACTGGCTTATGAGTGTTGCGAGAATGCCCGCAAGACGTACTGTTTAAAGACACTTTATCAGGTATCAAAAAAAAAGAAGTGTAAGTTCGAAAACTCGTTTGCTTAGTTGAACACAATATTAATGACAACTAACAGACAATCTTGGCAAGTAAAAAATAGGGGATGTTATAAAAGTATAACTAGAAGTAAACAAGGCATTAGAGTTGTGAGAAAACAGTTCATCCATCTAAACCAAGTTATTATTGCTCTCAGGAGTCCCTTTAATGAACTATCAGCGTCAAATGAAACACCAATGGCGGTAAGCCTTAGGGATGGCATAGTTCGCACCATCCACTTATCACCATGGACCGGCACACATTTATGCGCAGTGCTACCGAACAAGATGCGCGCCTGCCAATGGTGATAACGGGACGGCACGAACTACACTATTAAAAAGGCATGCCGCTGCTCGCCTTTCATTTTACGCTAATAGCACATACACACAGGACAGGAACGAGCACGTGCACTGTCTCGTGTGTGTGGTAAGTATGTACAACGAGGGTCAAAAGTCCACTATCCGGAATCTATCACCCCCCCCCCCCCTGCCCATTAGGCTCTATGTTTTCTCAGGGATCTGCAGGAACGAGCTCGTCTCAACAGTCTCTTATGTTCGTCTATGTGTGTACTTCGTCTTCTTTGTATCCCAATATAGCAGTTCATACGCCGAGGTATCAAGGGCAAACTGCCGGTTACGTGCGGAGAACCAGAGAAACGCGTCTTAATTTAATTACAAGCGCGATTCACGGCACTCCTGTTTAGATTGTTCCGTCGAGGATCATCGATTCGATGGTGTCGGTGTTTCTATCTCGTCGAGGGCAGTTTACTTTCCATATTTTTTATGTATAGACTTTTGTACAATCTGCTTCATTGTATGAGCTGTTCGCCCATGCTACGTAGAAATACGATCGCGCTGTCGTTAGCTGTACAGAAAACTTCCTTTACCTAGTTGTTTGAGAATGTGTTGAACTAATAATCTTTGATAATACCTGACGCACCGACAGTGATTAATGCACAACAACTAAATTCGTCTTGCTGTAAAAATAAAAAAAGCTTATTCACCCTGCCATTGATGAGGCTGCACCATCTGTTTCGTTCACTTGTCCTACTTTACGTTTGAAATCCTCATGCTGCTTGGCGAAACGACTCCACCTTTTATAATAAATAAACCAAGAAGCGTTAGAATTACTCCTGTAAGAAATCGCGATGTTCTATGGCTAATTACAATGTTGCAGTGCTTTTGAATAGTTCGCTCGAGAAATGATTCTTTAACTGGGAGGCATATCCGTGTCATAAGGCGAAGGCAGGGAGGGTAATTAGCAATAATAATAATAATGGGGTTTTACGTCCCACAGCCACGATATGATTATGAAGGACGCCATATTGGAAGGCTTCAAAATGTCGATTATCTGGTTTTATTTCGAACCTAAATTTAAGTACATGGTCCTAAATAGTACTCCACCTGCTTCGAAATGCGTCCGCCACAATCAGGAGTTGATGCAGTGACCTTCGTGTCAGCAGTTGAGCTCCATACCCACTAGACCAGTGAGTTTAGCCGCGCGGATCCTGGTCGACCAAGCTATACGCTGGGAACGTTCTGACGGCTTACCTGCGTCGAGCCATATATTGAGCGTTTTGCGCTACGTGTATGTTTAACGTGTAAATTTTCTACCTGAACTACGGGCGCGTAAGTACAAGAGAATACAGAGACAAAATTACGTCCCTGTCTTTTTGTGTACACCTTTGTAGTTACGCAAACATATTTAAGTTATCACTAGGAACCAACTCACTCGATCGACCACTCCGAGAGTCACGTTTCTGGCATGCAACAGCAATGCCGCGTCAGAGAGCCGTATGCGTAGCGCCTTGCGACACGTAGTTGAAAATCCCAAGTATTCACTTTGCGAAACTTATGGACATACTTGCGCAATACGGTAACACAATAAAACTAATGCAGACTTCACACTAGTGGCGCCTAGCCTGAAAGAAGGGGGGACCTAGGTGACCTTCCTTGTCTCTCTTTATTTTTCTTTCTCACTATCTCTACCAAAGTCTTTTCTATGCCTTTATTATCCCTGTTTATTTCTTATATGAATATTGCTCCTGTATTTTTTTTTCGCCATATTTGTCTTTCTCTCTTTCACTTTCTCTGTACTCGTTCTATTGCCCATCAATTACTGAATACCACGCCGGACCAACTATCTCACGTGTTCTGCGTGGGAAGAAGCTTCTGGAAAGGACGAACCGGAAGTAGAGGATGAAGACAGTGCGTGCCTGTTTAGGATGATAATTTTTGTTCTCGACAACTGTTGTTTCTCCGAGCGTATGCAGCCCCACATTCAAGAAAAGAGAATATCCTTCAAAATCAATGCCCCCTCCCCTCCCCATTACCCCTTCGTACCATCTTTTCTCCAATGCAGTTTCACATCCTGGAGCCTCGAGTACTGACTTAGCAAACGAGCATTAGCGATGAATCATCGATCAGGGCGTCGAAGTCTCAGAGCGGATCGTTTGCAGCGCAGGCAGCCGAGACGGTATAGCGGCACTCGAAAAGCGATCTTCCTCGACGAACCTGACATCTCCGAACAGCACTGGCAAATGAAAATTCCTCCAGTGTAGCTTATTACGCGTGACGAAGGAGCCAATTTGTCGCCGTCGCAAAAAAAAAAAATCTTCAGAGAAATCGGGTACCCTCGCACCCCACGTGACAAGCCTTGTACGTCCGTTTCAACCGCTACGATTCCATCGATTTTCGCCTGCTGTGCAGCTTTTACGTCATGTCGCGGGGGCCCAATTATTAATGTCACATATTACGGGCAGTGAGAACGCGGACACCACGATGTTTCACGACGGCGCTTCCAATTTTTTTCAGAGGCTGAAATCTGCTGCGTCCCCAAGGCTTCACTTTGTTGGGTGTTCTGTTTTACGTTCTTCAGTATGATATAAACTTCGCTCTCGTCACAGGTCGTTTACGCATGGGGAGGTTCGTGTAACGAATGAAACACCTTTTCTTTCTGCGTCAGCGCCACCACTCGACAGTCGAAAGCATTACGGCGCAATAAAGAGAAGCTGACCACCACTAACTCACGCTACTGCATAACACGCTGAATTTTGCAACGACACCTACTACCGGGAAAATTTTGGGCACTGCCCTACGTAAAGCCGATACTAAAATGTTGTATGTATATTTTTTTGTTTTGTTTTGTATTTTGGTGCTTCTGCAGAGTTTTAAGAGAGAACATAGCTGCTGCAGTAAGAGACAATTTGCAAGTGAGTTATGATCAATTGGTTACGATCGATCGTGACATCTTGGCTAACCTTTACGTTATGTGTGCACGTTTTTTTTAGAGCGTGCTTGCTAATTTCATAGCGTGCTTGCTAAAAGTTAAGGTGGTGAAGAGCAACTGCTGAACGTTTGTTCATTGTCGTTTCGTGGCAAAGAGTCTCCAAGCCACGCACAGCCAAATGAAGCAAAAAGTACGTAGATTAGACAACTTCGTCTACCATCCTTCATTCTCACGCTCGCTGAAGCGCGGTTCGTTGCAGGTTCCATAGACACTAGCGCCAGAGTTCCCTCTGTATTTATGGGAGCTATAATCGTGCAAACGACACGCATAACTTACTTTTGCGCTTTCTAGATTTGTATTGCAACGATGGCGTGTGTGACAACACCAGTTTTAAGTTTGATTTCAGCGCTCGTGAAAGTGAGGCCTTCGAAATTTGCGCTTGTTACCACTGTTGCATTGTCATGAACTGTTTCATTTATTTATTTATTTATTTATTTATTTATTTATTATTTATTTATTTATTTATTTCAGTATCTTCAGGGCCCGAAGGCATTACAGAAGGGAGTGGGTAAGAGCATACATAATAAGAAAAATAAGACAAAGAAAAATGCTGCTAAGAGTAAACATCGTTTTCAACAGCAGCCTAAAAAGCAGTGACATCGGTCAATACAGGAGGGTTCCATTCGTTCGATGAGTAAAGGAATCGGGAAAAAACTTGGTATGTGAAAAAGTAACGTGTGGGGATGGTCGCGTCACATGTAGTGTGGTTTGGAAAGAAGGTCTTGTTTAAGTTGTGGATAGTTGAAATTTTTATTAAAAGAACAAGGCGGGACACTTTCCTGTGCGAACAAAGAAGTGGAAGGCCCAAAACTGTTTTCATAGATGATACACTAGATGTGTGTGCATAGTCTGAGAGGATGAAAGGAGCACTCCGATTTTGGATGGATTCTAAGTTTTCAACTAGTGTGTTAGTGCCGGGATCCCATACAGCGCTTGCATACTCGAGCTCAGGACGAACAAGGGTTTTATGTAGATTGAGTTTAAGGGCTGAAGGAACCCTTCAAAAGTGTCTTCATAGGTAGCCAAGAGTGCAATTGGCATTCTTAGTTACGTATGTGACATGAATGCGCATGCCATGAGAGATTAGGGCATTTTCGTAGGCACACGTCGAAAGAAGTTGTCACGAGGTTTTCATCGCTTTTCATGTTATCTTTCTGTTGTTTCAACGCGTACTTACAAAAAAGGCCCTACGTTCGAAATATTAAACCAGTCAATTAGGCAACGTGTGCGTGTGTGTGCACGCGCGCTGGTAAGTTTATCTTTGCAGAGCAGGTGTCCTTTTCTTCGATGATCACTCTCGAAGGTACTTTCACTTTCTTGAGGCGTTCGACCATCTACTACGAATCATGGATGTCCGACACCCCTCTAACATTGCTCCATTCTTTCTCGGACACTCCGACGCTTCTACAACCTCGCACGGGTGGGGGGTGAGTGATGTTAAATGAAAAAAGAGAAAAGTGAGCCCCGTAACTGTCTCTCAAGGGGAGGACACCTCAATAGTATACGAGGGGTGGGGGTAGAGAAGGGATTCCAAGGGTAAGATTAAAAGGTAGAGAGATAAAGAGAGAGAGAAAGGAGAGAGAGAGACGCAGGGACAGCGAGCGACGGAAGTGAGGTGAAGACAGGAAAGATGGACACAGTTGCAGGAGTCCGAGGACGGGGCAGCACTGGCGAGATGTCTTGTCGGCGACAGGAGATGGCATAGGGCTAATCCAGTCGGCCAGAGCTACGCTGTCGTCGTCGTCGGGGACCGGTATCCGGAGGTGGCGTAGGACCAGCCCAGTCGGCCAGAGCTGCAGTGTCGTCGGAGATAGCGAGGGCACGTGCCGGTCGGCACGGAATCCAGTGAGCGAGACCACCTCGCGTAGGCATCGCCAAAAAGTGACCGCTTTCCAGGTGTCGGCTGTGGTGGCACCAGATTTACTAAAAGGATATGGCACTAAATGTGCTTGCTCGAAAAACTTTTCATTGTGCTTGCTCATGAGCGAACACACCAGGCAAGGTGTCACGGTTTCTTCAATCATGAGCATTGAAGCAATATTTTTATACACTAAATGTTTTGTTTTGTTTTTCCGGTTCGTTTCTCAGCTCTTGCATTTCCCGATTCTTCCATTTATATCTTACGGCCCCTTCAAAAACGTATAAATGGGGGTCTTATGTGATAGTCTACAGGGCGTTGCAGCGGTAAAATAATGAACGCTTCTGCAAGCATTGCCTAGTGCGCCGCTGAAGTGTAGCTGTTACGGTACTTAGCTACTGCAGTAGCTAAGTACCGTAACAGGTACACTTCAGCCCGTAACAGGTACACTTCAGCCCGAGCATCGAACTCATGACCCCTAGGTCATGAGTTCGATGCTGGCCGCGATGGTCTAGCTTCGTTGAAGGCAAAGTGCTGAATGGCCGTGTAGTGAGAGATGTCAGTGTGTGTTAAAGGGACAGGGTAAGCAAAAATATGAAATCTTTTTTTTTCTTTTTGCGTTATTTAAAATCTGCAGCCGTTTCTGAACCCGGATCAGTCATTTGTTCTTCTTAGTACGATTCTTTTTCGAAACATGCTTTTTTCGTACTTATGTTTTTTTAGCAACCACAGTATCTAGAATCCTAGATTTCGGCCAGCATTTAGATAATGCAATAGGGAATATGATGAAGAAGAAATATTCTTCTGAGGGGAAGTGCTTCTCTGAAACACAATATCTATTATCTATAATCAAGGGATAATTACATGCCTAAAGTAAAAAATTTACAAAACATGAACATTACACATTTCGGTGCTAAACCTGCTTCAGTAAAAAGAGGAATGACTCATGAACACAATGATAATAAAATAATTATTGTAGCTCTTGTGGTTATGGACAAAAAGGTACATAAACTTCGCCTAAAATACATGGCTTACCTTGTTGCCTTAAAGAACGCCAGATCATCAACCTTTCCGCAACCCTTTACTATAGCGTCTCTCATAATCATATTGCCACAGGAAATTGCCATTGCTCCGCGTAACGTAAGGCTCCGAGTCTGCGTGCGATGCACAACACTGGTCAACGATTTCGCAACGTGACGCTTTGAGTCTGCGTGCATTGCTCACTGCACAACGATTTCTTACGGCATACCAGCATTTCTACAATACACCAGTACCAGTAAAGGGTGGTTCTGGCGCTCAAAATCTAAGTATTATTTTAATATTACTGTAAGCATTGTATTATGTGTTAGGTGAATTTGCGTGGTGTGTATCAGCCAATAGCAAGAAGTGGTTTGGCATATACAAGGGCACTGTCAGGCGTATCAACGCCAAATAAAACCCGAACAGCGGCAAGCGTTCGCGATGGTACAGTGTGCGCCGTCTAGTTATCCCGACTTACAGGCACACGCATCCTGATAGGCAGCTCAGCGCATATGTGCATGCCTTTCCGTGGGATAAGTGGACGGCGCTCACTGTACCATCGCGAATGCTTGCCGCTGTTCGGGTTTCATTTGATGCAGGTAGTAGATAACGCACGAAGCAGTTGAATACGTAGTACCGGGATTGACCATGTTGCGCCTCTATATAACTCTATATATGCCGATTACTGCGAAAGAAGCCTCCGACGATTTTATTTACCACTTGGTGAGACACATCGTTTTAAATAAGGGTTTTTTTTTTGACTGACAACCATTACATTGTCTAGCCGCCGCTGACACATCGCGCATTCATCGAGAATGGACAAATGTGTTGGGGGCGATATAAGCCATGAAGAGAGTCCGTACGAACCGCCATTCTTTAACGGCGATTATAACGCGAGAGCTTTAAATAGCTTGTTTCACAGAAATTTCGTTATCATCGTCAGTGAAGGCTTCGTTGATTGAAAAATGGAAAAAAGATGCAGATAAACTAAACAATAAAAATCTTCTATTCCGAGTGAGACAAGAATGCGCCCTTTTTGCGTGGCAAAGAGGTGTTCTACCACAGAGCCACGCTATTTTTAAAACTGCTCAGAAAAATTTCAAAAAAGCTACATGAATGTGATGCCGGAAATGGAGACTCCTGAACGAATGTAATATTGCGTTGCTGAAGCGTAGAATCGCGCCAGGCATCAAAACATATGACTTGCGCAACGAGTGCGTTCATTTTAACGACTCACACACACATCACAAAGGAGGAGGAATAAACGTTATTATAAGAAACCAGCAGGTTTAGGTGGCCGGGCCTAAGCCTCCCATGAGGGGACGTCAAGGGCTTGCCTCGATGCTGCCTCACGGGCGTGCGCTCAGACATTTTCAATTGTCATCGGCAGCAAAAACACCAACAGAGTGAGCATCTGCGTAGCTTCGTGGGGTGTTGTCGGCACCTTAAAAACTGTATTTGCAGCAGGTGTTCTAAAATAGTTTGAAACGGTCAAATGTTACGTGTGAAGTCGTTCATTTCCTTACGACGCAGTTGAGGCATGCACCGGAAACCGAAGCTAGGCTAGCGAATCAGAAGTCGATGTGCAAGAGGCCCAATCACACTATATACCGCATTTTACTCTTGAAGGTGAAGCTCAAGCGTATATTTAAGCTTTTTTTTTTCATCTTAATCTCAATATTCATCCTATATAAGGCCGTCACGGTGCATGGTGAGCCAATTAAGCTGCGAGAGGACATGCTGGCTTTTGTAAAGTGGTAAACAGCTGTTCCAGCAGTACGGATTCATTATCCTCCACAGCTGCACACAACACGGCTTGCCTTGAAAAGGTGAGCGTTATAGTCTGTACCGATGTCGGCGACAGGAAATGCGAGAGCAACAAAAATAATGAAACTACCATAGGTTGCAACACCGCACGTGAGGCCTGTCTCTCTCCGTCTCCTCCCTCCCCCCTCCTCTTTTTCTCTCGCCTCTCAGATCGGTACGCCGCGTTTAGCCAGAATCATCGAATACGAGGTTCTCTCGTATTCCCTCACGTTCTCTCTATTTTTCCTTCTCTCCGTAATCCTCGCTAGGTCATGCAGCTTGGCTATTCGTCGCGATAGCAGCAGCGAGGGCACATGGTAACGTAGAGAAGGCGCAGGGACTCAGTTAAGCGCGAATCCACCTACTAGTTTCGATAAGCATCGAATCCCTTTCTATGTTTCTCGATCGCGTTGGTCTCCGTGGTTCAGAGAGGCACACCCCTGCACGTTTACGGCAGCCCCATCGTCCCGGAGTACAGCAAAATAGACAATGGAATTCGAAGACGTCATCGAGGAGCTCGGAGGATTCGGCAAGTTCCAGAAGTTCCTCCTGTGGGCCTTTCTGTTGCCTTCGCAGATACTGTTTCCGTTCTTCTCGATGAATCTGATATTTCTGCTGTCGGAGCCGGACCACGAATGCGTGGTGCCGCAACTGGATGCCCTGGGACTCAACGATTCGCTCTCCCGGGATATTCGAAAACTGCTCGTCAGTGACGACGAGTGCGAGGTGCTGCCGATGCGTCGTTTCAACTCGACGCTCTTCGCGGACGACTTTAACGCGACGTCGTGGAACGCGTCGTGGTATGTGAATGAAAGTGCGACCAGGCAGCCTTGCGAACTGTTTCGTTACGATGATCTGCACTACGAAGAGACCGTGCCCACGAAGGTAAGAGAACAGTCGTCTTAAATCCGCGTAATTCTCAATTGTTGCTAACTGCCATGGTCATAATTGTTGTTCCTTTTGGGTCGGTGTTGTTCACATTCCTTACCAGAACAATGAAAATTGCCGATAGTAAATCATTCAAGGCCTGATGTCTATCTCTTGCAAAGGCAACTGTTACTTTTTTTGTCATGAAATGTTTTGAGCATGATTTGAAGAAAGAGGTTATTCTGTTGTCTAGCACGTGCACGTTAAACACACTTCAAGTAACTGTTTTGCATATAGGACTCATGCGAATGGCTCCGGCAATGACCCACCTGAGATCGAGATTGTGAGATGCAGGAGCGTCAGGGGGCCTGTTTAATGTTCGGCAAACCTTGTGCACTCTGAAAACATGCAGGCCAAGGAGGAGCAGTAGCGAGGGGCAGTCTCTTGGTTGGTGCAAGCCCAAGCAGGGCAGATCTTTTCATTACCACAAATGACGTTAGCTGTCATGCCTCAGCGAGTCATTGGCAGCATAACTGTGCCAGTTCGCTTCACCACTATAGTTGTAGTTACTCACTGCTCTCTTGATGTTCATAGTGGTAGACTCGTTATTAACTGTTGAGCTAAGGGCCAGGAATTAAGTTTACCTGAAATCCCATGTTGACCTTGAGCCGCAGATTTCTGTTATTCACAGTTGTCTGTATCAGCCATTCTGGAGTCGGACTTTTGACGCTCTCTTGCAATACTTCAGAAAAATCTGTTCGAAATTGCAATCATGCCACCGACTGCTTTCTCTGTTTTGTGGGCTGCTACAAAAGAATCATTCAGCCTGCATTTTCACAGTACAGTAGAAAATCGCTTTCGCTGTAACGTGACAATGCCTCTAGAAGGTGAATGTGTTTTAGAGAAAGTGTTATCATATTTCTCTATGTCCTTCTGAAATTCGGTCCACGTTCTTTTTTATGTGTCAGCATTTTCTGTGACAATTTAGTGAAACGTAGTTATAAAATGAGGTGCACAAATTGACACATACACAAACGGTGGAAATGGAACGAGCTCGTTCATCTATGTACCCTTATATGCGCTTTATTTTGCAGAAACATTTGCTCGTTTAGTGTGTGCATATAGGGTAATTAGCAACAGAAAAAACAATAACCTACTTCAATCATTTCTCTTCTTTTTGCCATAGTTTTTTTCATTAACTTGTCGTCTGAGTTTCCAATTTCATTTCATTTCATTTATTTACTCTCAATGCCGTAAGGCGTTACAGAGAGGAGGGGTACAATATTAAACAATCAAGAGAAAAAGACAACAGCGGAGTGGTTACAAAAAGTGATTGCTGACAGTGGACCTGAAGTGCGCAGCGTCGCTGATGGAGACGATGGAGGCTGGAAGGCGATTCCACTGCACGCTGGTCATTGGGACAAACGAGTTCAGGTAGAGGTTTATTCGGGAGTTTGGCACACCAACTTTTAACGGATGATCAATGCGGGATGACACGTATGATGGAACTGAAAAAAGGGATTGTTTTAAGGTCTGATTGGTGTAAAATATTTTATTGAAAACACATAGGCGGGATATCATACGACGGGTTGCATTGATTGCACCAATGCATATGTATCCGTCATTTAGAGACAGCAACTTGGTTACAACAAATTCGCAATTTGTTCACAAGTTCTGCAACACGCTTAGAAGCGTAGCTCTTGGTTTGTGGATATAGCAAACAGTTTCACCACCTGGGTTTGGTATGAACATTGTATATCACCTTTGTTTTGCGTGGGAAGAAATTTAGTACAATGTTATAAACCAGTTCCATCTAGCACTGAACAGCAGAGTTTGTTATACAATTACTTACTTCTCAGATATATACTGAAATAGCATCATGATTTTAACGTCATCTCAGTGCTTGCCTTCACCGCTGAATGTAAATTTCGTTGCGCCTGTTAAACAGACAAAGAAGCAACGTTGTATACATTCAGTCCATGGTGGCTTTCTGCAACATCCGCATGCAGTTGAGGACGATAACCCAACGAACGGTTAGCGGTAATTAGAAAACATACATCCAAAACCTGTGAAGCACTCTGCCACAACATACAAGAAAAAAAAAGTAAAGAGACGTGGCTTAATGCGTCTCACTATTTTACTTATTGCCGTGGGCCCCAGCCTAAATAACTCCGGCGTTTATTTATAGATAATCCACAACACGTGACGTCAGCCATTTTTGAATCTCCACGAGCATAGCTCTTGCATGTTCTATAGCGTCGTCAAAAGCGGAAAAAGTGCAGGCATTACATTTTGCAGAGCCACGTTTCCATCAAATTTGGCAAATAGCAACAGGTGCGCGAAGGGCACCCTCTTGTTGAAGATGAGAAATTTTCTTTTTATTTCGCTACAGCTGTAAGGCCATCTCTTCTCTGTCACATCTGTCTTGTACTTTGCATGTAACTGAAAGGTTTATTTGAGTTCACTGACCTCGCTCCAGTTTTAGATGTCAGCTGCAGTACATGGCATCTGCCAATCAGCAGTGACATGATCGCGCTTTTAAGGCCCAGTATTTTTGTTTGGTTAACTGCATGAGCTCACTTGCTATCTTTGCAATCGCTCGACTAACGGATGACACTCTCGTTTCTCTGGCAAGCGCTTCCTGTCGGGAACTTCCACTTCTCTGAATATTTTTACAAACGTGTTTAAAAAGCACAGGTTCATCGCATGGGCGAAGCGATCAATGCGATAGCAACAAGTTAAGATGTTGTACCAAGCCTGGATGGCAGCAAAAAATTTCGGGTTTGATCTCACGTAACTTCACAAAACGATAGTGTAAGAAAATGCAGCCACCAGCCACTCAAGAAATAAAGGTAGTTTACGCACAGCCTCTTCGCCCTGAGAGCACAGCCCGTAAAAGGGTATGCTATCCGCCCGCTGACGCCTGCCGAGATAGCGTGAACTTCCGTGATCGCAACCCCACCTTCGGGATCATCGTTCACAGTTGCTGCTCGGGTGACACCCCACACCTACCCCCTGGATCCCTTCATGCTTGCTCAACACGGGCAGGGTGGTTTCCCTCTGCTCGAGCAGCATTCGATGGCACGCCTAACACGCGGGAGGATGTTATGCGCCTCACGAGCGACGAAGATGAACAGGCTCGTTTGATCGCTGCTTCATCCGCGTTTATCATCCCAGCTCGTGCGCTTGTACCCGCGGATAGAACATGCGATGCGCGGGCGAGTGTTATCAATTTGAACTTTTATTCGGAGCATTACGGTGAGGACTAAAAGCCGTCGAGAGTGTCCAACTATAAAATAAAACTAGTGCAATAATGATGGTGCTTTTTCAAGTGAAGAGTTATGCTGAATACATTTGGTGTCGGACAATAGCTTCACTTTATAGATTGATATGTGGGGTTTAACGTCCCAAAACCACCATATGATTATGAGAGACGCCGTAGTGGAGGGCTCCGGAAATTTCGACCACCTGGGGTTCTTTAACGTGCACCCAAATATGAGCACACGGGCCTACAACATTTCCGCCTCAATCGGAAATGCAGCTGCCGCAGCCGGGATTCGATCCCGCGACCTGCGGGTCAGCATCCGAGTACCTTAGCCACTAGACCACCGCGGCGGGGCATAGCTTTACTTCAGATAAGTGCCTATTAACTTACAAAATATCTGATGAAAATTAACTTAATGGGTTTATTCCAATAGCAGATGGTTTCCCTTGAGCAGATGGAATTGTTGTGGCACCTGGCAGAGCAGCACTACGCCCTTCGGCAGTGCGACAAAACGCAAGGTTGAACTATAGTGAACTAGACCAACATCTTGGTTCTAGTTCAATATAATTAAACCAAGGAGAACACCACGGTACACGAACGCCGACGTGCAGGCACCGCTGCTAAATCCCCAAGTCAATCATTGGGGTCACTTCCAGTTTTTATCTGTCAAAGGTCAATGGAGTGGAAGGCATCGTCATTTACCTGTGTAATGTTTACGATGTCAACTCGCTACCATAAAAAGCACTTACAAAGGAAACTGTCTAGCTAACAGATAGAGCATTTCAATTTCACTCCATCTGTCATTCAGTCTTGAATTTGCACAATATTCATCGACCAAGCATGCAGACGTAGAGTGAAGCATTTCTATACGACCATTCTGAAGCGTAAATTTATTATATTTTCTTCCTTGTTAATATTTACTTGTTTTTAACTACACATGCCAGCAGGTTATACAATACAGCCAAACGTCCACTCTGATAGGCTAAGTTATTAAGCAAGATGTTTCGCGTAACATCACTTGATGTGCATTTGCGTGCACGTTTTGCTCATATTCACCGTAATAACGTAGCACCTAAGGGTCCGATTTTGAAGCCGAAGACACATGTTTTACTACAGTCGTGATGGCATCATTTAGGTGAGAGTAGGAGCAAAAAAAAACTGTTTGCTTAGATATATATGAGAATGTTAGCACAATTATTTCAGAGTCCAAATAATTAATATTAATTAATAATTTATACAGAGCATAATTAATACAGAGTCCAACTCTTTACTGTATGCCTCATAGCCGTATCAATGTTTTGGCACAATAAATCACCATAACTAAAACTTTATTAGAGTGCTCCTTAAGTTGATGCAGGCGGCTACCAGTATTTATGCATTTTAACATTTTACGCAACGCGCACAACAATATCAAAGCTCCCTGCTCCCTGGCGAGAATGACGGTGCGGCGCGAAGCTGCCAACTTGAAGTGTTTTCTTCAAGTGACCTTGAATCCTACCAAGGTTACTTTCCGCCTGCTTTTTACGTCACTCTCACTCTTTTCTGTTCTTTGGTTGCGCTCTTCCGAAGGGGCATCGAGGCATTTCGTATTCCTTGCAAGCGTCGTTAGCTGAAAGCGCGCAAGCGAATAAGTAATTGCCCGCGTTCCTGTCGCTGGTTCTTAGAAAGCCAACTCATCTTTGTACGTGACGCCTACGACTCGTACGCTTGTGCCGCTAGAAGGAAGCTACAAGAACAAGCTAGGCGTGAACCTGAACCAGGGGGTCTCATTTTTCTTAAATAAACTTTTATTTCATGTGGCGAGAGGATTGTGAATATATCGCGCTGCGAGCATTTTCCTCAAGAACAGATATTTTACACATGTTATACGGTGCTGGCATTATTGCAACCGCAGCATCGTGTCATGAGTTGCACAATGAAAGTGGTTGCAGAGCTGTAAAGAACACTTACAAAAGTGGATATGCGTTTGCTCAGAGAACAGCCTTCCAATTCTTTTAATCAACCATGTTAATAACACGGCAATTGTAGGTCTCAACACGCGTGTATCTATTAGGATAAGTAGACAAAATGTCATGTCGTACCATTGCTTACATCATATTTGGGTTACACTTTACCCATAATCATAGGCGCGTGTGTGCTTAAGAAGCAATAAAGAGCCGCAGCTGGGACGTGGTCATTTTACTTGTATTTTATGTCCGGAGAGAAAGAAGTGAATGTTTATTTTTTGAAACAGAGCTCCGAGCGATGCACGGTGTCACCCTGAGGTGGGAGGGCTCCTTAGTCCAGGAACCCTGTGGCTTTTACTGCCCTCTTGGCCCTGGCGACGAGTTGTTGTTGGTCTGCCAGGTCCTCGAGGGCGAGCTTCGCCTCCCACGTTTCGGTTAGGTCTTCGTTCGTCAATCCTCCTTCATCAAAAAACATTTTTTTCTCGCTCCTAATGCGCAATTTTTCCCGTTTAACTTAGTTACGAACTTGGTTTTTCTCCTTGACTGAACACTTTGACGGACATTACAGTATGATTGTGAGAAACACCGTAGTGAAGTACTTCGTTAACTTCGTTCATCTGATGTTTTTTAACGTGCTCTAGCATCGCAATAAATACGGGCCTCCACAATTTCGCGTCCTCCGAAACGTGACTGCTTCGGCCAGGATCGAACCAGCGACCTTGAAGTCAGAGGCCGAGCAACGTAATCATGGCTCCACCACGGCGGAAGCTCTGACGTGCGATGTGTCTACATATAAACGATAAAATTACCATGCCTTAAGACAGTCGTGCTGAAATTTCAGAGACAAATTTTATTCTTTTCCGATTCCCGACAGTGGGATTTGGTCTGTTCTCACGGTCACCTCCCAAGCCTGGTGTACTCCATAGCCACGGCAGGAAGCGTCATTGGAACTGTCATCATTGGTGCAGTGGCTGACAAGTGAGTACTGCATAGTGATATAGTGTGCAATTTTACGCTTATCTTGTTATACAGGATTGCGGCAGAGTTGCTTGGTTACTGCAAGTTACCTGTTTCCAAGAGCACTATAAGGGCCACATACATATTTGGTACTATTGACTGCATATTTTTTCTTTCCTCCTCTACATTTCTATACAAACAAAATTACAAAACATAAACGATAAATCGCCAAAATTTCGCATTCTGGATCATGTCAGATTGTTCACAGCATGGCGTTCTATAGATAACAAAAGCACACAGCGAAGCATTGTTGCTTTCCACAGTTAAGTGCCACACAGTACTATAACATTGTTAATTATAATAATATATGACCCTATTTTGAGCCCATTAGCAAACACATAAAAGCAGGTCAGTTGCGTTTACTGTGCCGCGATTACGTCACTGCCAGAACAGCACTCTACACCAGAAATTTAATTTTCGATCCACATTAGTTGGCCATATGCGACGTCTTTTCCGAGTTGAATTTGTACATCTCAATCTTCCGTCTCAGCACAACCTATACCGAATGCACGACGAAGGCCTGTCTCGGCGATCTCTAACTTACCCTATCTTGTGTGAGCTGACCCAGCTTCATGTCGGGGAACCTTTTAGCATCTTTTCTGTGGTTTCTAACGACGACACTCAATCTCCGTGGTGCACGTTTTACCGCAGGTACGGCCGCAAACCAACCTTCTTCGCAATCGTGGCGCTAGCGGCGTTCTCAGGCTTTGGCGCCGTACTGTCCTACCAACTTCACCATGTTCGTCGTCATGCGCTTTATCAATGCTCTGTTGGACCCGCAGATCGACCAGGTGCCCTACATCATCAGTGAGTCCCATACGGTGCGTTCGGCTTCTGGAGCGCGCTTGATGTCCTACACAGATGTGCGTCACAAGTCTCTGTTAAGAGTCTGTTGACAGTTAAAGGCACTTTATGGAACAAAAAGATACGTTGTACCTATCTCGTGAATGTTTCAAACAAGAAACCCTACAGTTTGCTCGGCCTGCCGAGGCTTCAACGGAATACCATAAGGCGTACAAGAAATAAAAAAAGCCGGGGATTTTCTTCTTTACACTAATGCAAGTAAAAAAAGGTTGAATTATCTAATCAAGAAAAATGCGAAGATCTACTATGATTTCTGCTTTATTGCCGTGTTCTGGGCGGAGGAACATAAAGGAACGATATCAGACGAAACTATGATTCTAATAATAAATTTTTTTGATCACACAATCCCGACTCATTGTTATGTAATGTACAATTGATTGTAAACTCAGGTGATGATATTTTGCATCCATGTGTTGACTTCAGTAGTGTGCAAACAATGCGGAAGTCATCTATGAAATCCAGACAAAATGAAATCGCGATGAAAGTACTGTCCGGAGCAAAAGTTTGCGGAATCTGCAGTAAATGGCGGAGTGGCGCAAAACTGCACACCTGCGCCGCCTACCGTGAAGTAACATGGTGTCGAGTATATCGGTCACGGCTTCCGAGATTACATCCGGCAACGCCGCATTGTCTGAAAGCGCCCCTGCTAATCGCCGAGGCCGCAGTCGATATAGCCTCAACACCATGCCTCGTCATGGTAGGCGGCGCAGCATTGCTGTTTCCCGCCGCTCCGCCACGTGCTGCAGATCCCGCAAACCTTTAGGCCGCGTTCACACTGAGCATTCCGGCCGCCGAAAGTGCTCCGAATCCGGTTCGGCGGCGGCGAGATTCGCCGAAAGGGCCCTCTCCACGCCGATCGCTCTCGGACCGATTTTTGCGGCGTCTGCCGCCGAATCGGTCCCCGCGGACCAATAGGAGCGCTAGTCAAGGAATTTCGAAAAATGGCGGCCAAGCCCTACTCACTTGTTATGCTGCAGTGCACGTAACTGAATGTTGAAACCAACAGGAGTTTAACTTACTCTGTGCCTACTTCGCCTCCGTATTTTGTGAAAGAGGTGACCGAGCTTGCTGTTGGCGTGACCGAGCTTGTTGCGGTCTTGCAGAGCAAAACGAACCCACCAACGCCGCTGGCATCGGTAGTTTTTCTGCTCTTCGTGCATTACAAGAGAGCCACTTGCCAGCAATGTAAGCAGTACTGTCTTTTCTTGCTTCTTGCGTACGAGAATCGTCGAAGTATGCACCACCGGATAGCGTAGTAGCGTTTGCGAGCCTCGACAACAACCGGGTGACAGCGCATCCATCCCGCGTTCGCCCCGTAGTAGATGGCATAATCGGCGGCGCGGGCCGCGTCCAGTGCGAATGACGCTATGTTTCGGCGGCAGGGGAATTTCGGTCGCTGTAGAAAGCGGATGTTTCAGTGTGAACTAGGCCTTACTGCCGATAGCAGGTCGATGCTTAGGCGCAATAAGTAAACCTTGTAAGCAAGGTTTGTTGGCCACGATACATGATCACTATGAAAGGTCAGCAGAAGCTGCGCACTCGGTCTTTTCCAGTCTGTGCTACTACATCGGCGTTCATTTTTATTACGACGTCGCTGCATCGAGTACTTCGTTGTATTTGAGTTTGACTTACTTTACTGTGTTTGGCCGCAGTGTTGGAACTGGTGGGTGCCAAACAGCGCACCCTGATGCTGGGCGTGGCGTGCATGGGCTGGACGCTGGGCATGTGCCTGCTGCCTCTGGTGGCATACCTGAGCCGCACGTGGGTGCTGCTGGCAACAGTGTGCGCCTCGTGCGCGGTGCCTCTCTTCTGCTACATCAGGTGAGTGACCAAGCCTTCGGAGGGTTCTTACAGGGAGCTGTTTCAGACTAACGATGAAGATAATGCCAAAGGTTTCAAAACGTTTAGACTCGTGCCTCCTTTTTAATGATTCTTCGTTACTATAGCTATAGTAACGAAGAATCATAAGATAGGGGGGCACGAGCCTAAACGTCAGCGAGAGCTAAGAAAAGACTTGCAAGGTATATATATACATATGTCTTGCAAGACTTTTCTTAGCTCTCGCCGACTCTCACTTCGGCCTCTTCTTCGGAAGCATAGGCGCTTTTAGCCATTTTGGAAGATCTAACTCCCGATAAATCGGCACCCCCTTTATAACACATGACGCCTGAGTCCATCCTCAGCTCAAAAAGCTTTTAAAGCTTTATTACGTTTTTTTTTTTGCGAGAAACTGCCTTTAGGGACAGACCTTAGTGCCGTACTCTCTTTTATTTTGTTTTTGTTCATTCGCTATGTTTCGTCTTCTCTCTCCTCCTTTGTATAATCTTTTATCCCCGTTAACCGCTTCTCCGGCACAGGGTAGCCAGCCGGTCTCAGAACTGGCTAACCTCCCTGTCCTTCCACTTGACTCTTTCCGCCTACTCCCCTAGCTGACCCGCTTCCCTTTAACAGCTGGGTTCTGGCCCGCTTCCCTCCGAGTATCACCCTCACCGCTCTTAGCGAGCTTCTCACCGATTAGCCCTTTCCACCGAGCCTCATCTTCGTCACTTCTGGCAAGAAGCTCAGTCTTTCCGTCTAACCTCTCTCAGCCCGGCGAAGCCACCCCCCCCCCCCCTGGCGAGCGTCATGTTCAGCACACCGTAAAGCAAAGGGTCAACGAAAAACGCCGTTGCCGCAAAAAAAAACAAATAAATAAATAACGCTCAGAAGCAAAAGCATAAACCGCATACCCCAAATCATTACCGCAACTTGAAAGCTATATTTGTTTTGTAGTTTCCAGCAGTTTCTATCTATATGGTAGTAGGTTAAGCTGTATAGTACGAGGTTCGAGTGTCTTGTCCTCAGTCGGCTGAAACCCCGGAGGCGTTCACTTGACTTCCGTTTGTTCCCTCATACCTCCCTAATACCATAGAGTTTTCTAAAATTAACTAGAGAGGACTCTGGTGCTGCGATCATTCGGCGACCTTGGGAATGATGGGTAGTACGCACATTTGCCAATAGTCTTCGTACTTGCGGACGGCAAATCGTACTTGCGGCTTCATTTATCGCTGTGTTTCGGTTTTGTTTGAAAGAAAGATTCAACCCTTTTGAACTTAGTGACCCAATTTGGAAAGGTAAGTCTAAAAGAATAAGATGGTGAAGCGCAACCGCTGAACATTTGCTAATATTTGTTTCGTGAGAAAACAGCTCCAAACCACACGAACACACACGGAGCCAAAAGCAGGCCAGAAGTACGAATATTAGACAAATGTGTGTACTACCCATCATTCCCGTGCTCGCTGAAGCGCCGTGCGTTTCAGCTCCCATAAACACTAGCACCAGAGTTTCCTCTAGTGTATATTAGGAAACTCTATGCCTAATACGGCTTCCTGATAACTTTTTCTTTTTGCATACACCACTGCAAGAGGTGTACAGGCACCGGCCACGGGTGTTTTGCCTGCACTTTATCTTCCGTCATTGACGGACCCACGCATGTTCGTTATAGGGTCATCCCCGAATCTCCACGGTGGCTCTTGTCGCAGGACCGGCTCTCTGAGGCATCGGCTGTTCTGCGCCGCATCGCCTTCCGAAATGGTGTCGAGCCCCCGATCGACCTCGACCTGAAGCTCAAGGTGAGTGCCTTCCGTCCACCTATGCAGCAAGCGGCGATGAAAAGTCCTTGGAACAACGGGTGTCGATGGGCCAACGTTTAGACAAGCCGAGTGTCTTCTTCAAGGTTGTAGTTGCACGGCGTGTTCCGCGTATTTTCCATCTCTCGAAGATTCTAGCTTTCTGTGAACTTCTACACCCAATGTCAGAAACCAAGAACGCATGTTTTTTTTTTTTTTTTAAAGGGTTGAAGCTCCCTAGGCTCTCAGGCTCTCACACTGTTCGTTGAAGCCGTTGTCGTAGCCGTCGAGCCGAAACACAGGTGTTACATATACCATACATACAGCGTTTCTAGTGCGTATATAGGTTTAAAATAAACTATACTCTGACCGTTCATACATCCATCCATATATCTGTCCATTCGTTCATCCATGCGAGCATCTGTCCATCCGCCCGTGCGTGCGTGCTTGCATGCGTTCGTGTATCTGTCCGTCCGTTCGTGTATATTTGTCTATTTATCCGTCCATGCATCTCTCCGTCCTTGCGTCCATTCATCCTTTATACTATGTACGGCGGCTTCAACGTAGACATCATGGACCTCAGGTCCTTGCTCCTGTCCATCACCAGCATTCACTTTCTTTTACTGCGAAAGTCTTCGATGCATGATCAAACGCGAAATGTGGCCGTTGGCGTTAACACCAGTAATGTAAAAATCATATCGTAACGCCCCAACATGACGTGAATGACGTTCCCACGTGACATCATAGCTTGGTGAAAGGTACGCCGTTCCCAGAAGCACTAGATAAAAAACCCGTCGGATGCAGAAAGCCCTGATGAGTGGACGGTTGGGATTTGGGCTGATAAATACATTACTATCAGAAGAAAAGGAAGGAGGCTCTCACCTTCAAGCTATATTGGGGGAATGCATGATGGACCCCGTGAGTTTTTAACTTGTATATTTTTTTCCAGAACAGGCCGATAGTAAGACTGACCATCCATCTCTCAGACGAAGAACAGCCCATGAAACCAACCACTTTTATTGAATATGTGTTTGCACAGAAACCATATACGTGTGCACGGGGGGGGGGGGGGGTAAGGGGGCAGATTCTTCTTCCCCAGCACTTAAGAAAGAGAGGGGCGCTACAGCAAACCTTCACCCTTCCCCTCCCCTGCGCACGCCTATTACAGATACATCTTTTAACCTCTGTCAGCATAAGCAAGTGACCGAACTCTTAGAGAAGGCTACACTTCGTTGACCCTAAGAACTTATTCGTAGTTCAGAAAAAAAGATAGAACCATTTATTTCTATTAGCTGATTCACGGACACGAGCCACCTGTTTCACGACACTGCAGAGCATTGGTGAGGTGAATCATCGACAAGCTCGACCATTTCTTAGACGGCACGAATATTTCTAAATTCAACTGAAATGCTCGATTCCAGTGGCAAGCATTCCATCTCGTTTAGTGGGTAGTTTTTACCAATACTAAAGTGTTACTTTTGTTATACAACCATGTCTGCCGTGCAAACGGCATATATCCCTAACCTAATGGCCGCATAGGTTTTTTTTTTTTCAACCTATGATATCTTACTTTTTAGCCATACAGCAACCACTAAGTTCGGTGGAATTCATAATGACGTAGAAATTACTGAACGAAATAGATTTATTTCATCAAGAGAATCAAAATCAAAAAGGCATGGATGCAATATTCAAAGCTCCGGATCTCATGGGTCACTTCTTCTCCATGATGTCATGGTTGACCACACACCAATTTATGGATTGCAATAAAGCGTCGAGCAGGTGAAAATTCCAGCGGTCCAAGTGCACGTACATCGCCAACAGGATCGGAATGGGATGGTGGTTTCGAGAATACGCAGACTCCCGTCCGGTTATACGGGGCTCTAAAAAATGACGCTACGCGCGGCCAAGCGCCACGACCACCTGACATTTGCGATAGAGCGAGGTTTCGAAAGCTCGAACAATATAGAGTAATGCCCCTGCGGGAAACCGATTGTCGGTCGTTCATTCGCGGCGCGAAAATGGCGTGACCGTGTGCACATGTTAATCTGCTTGAAGACTATAGTCTGTGTGAAGCGGCTGTAGCGCGAGAGCTGGCAGACGTTCTGGCGCGCTAATGACGTACGACCGACCTGAAGCCCGACATTTTATTAGAACGTCTTGGTTAATTCTGAATACGTGCAATCACACGCACACTGCAGTTTGAATTGCCCTTCCTGAGAAATTATATTGTTGCGTCAACAGCGAATACCTTGGCTAATCAGGTACCCGACCGTATCAGCGGCGTAGCATCCACGTCCAATCGTACACGATGCTGGAGTTGCTCTTCCTTTCAATGTAAAAAAAAAAACGCTAGCTTCATAGACCCAAGTACCACTATAAATAAAAAAATACGTAGCAACATCACCCCCATCAACCCCACGTGAGATGTGTGAATATTAAAGGTTATATTAACGCCTGTATTATACTTCGCACTGGGAACACGAATACAAAAGGTCAGTTCTTTCTCCCACTCAATAAACATGCCACAGAATTCTATTATTATTATTATTATTATTATTATTATTATTATTATTATTATTATTATTATTATTATTATTATTATTATTATTATTATTATTATTATTATTATTATTATTATTATTATTATTATTATTATTATTATTATTATTATTATTATTATTATATGCAAGAAGAAAGACCCGATCTTTCTGAAAAGGCCTCAGGCACTCTATAGTGCGCCTCGGAGAGAGTGATCATTTATAAGGCCTTTTAAAATAGTTTAATAACAACCCGCACTAGAAGTCAACACACTGAAAACAAGTTTAGTTTCTCGAGTATTTTGTGTACCAAGAACAACGTAGCTAGTGTTAGTGCTGCTGATAATTCGTAGCTTAAGAGGCAGAAGACACGTAAATATTTTTTGCGGCCAATTTCGTCACCAGCTACATGATTCCTGAACTGTGAACACCAGACCTGCGAACGGTAATAAGCACGAATAAATGTTGTTCGGCGGTCAGAAGCTTGTGTGTGTAATCAAATGTATGCTAGCGAATCAAACTCACTCTGTCAGGAACTTGTCTGCATGCATACATACTCAGCCGGATCAATCTACTTATTTTGCAATCTACCTAGCCACCTAGGGATTGCATTCTGCTTCTATCAAGATGTTTCTTTTCCCTTCAGAAAGTTCAACGAAGCATCAATGCCGAAGAGGAAGCAGAGAAATCGGGTTCCATTCTAGACTTGGTCACCAAGCCCAAAATACGAAAAAACTTGCTGATACTGACGCTGATATGGTAAGTCTGCACAACAAGACTTTAATAATAAAAAAAATCTGTCCAAATGGGTGTTTCGCATTGACAAGCTCTTAACAAATAGAATAATGAAGAACTTATTCACCGAGAAGGTTACATTTTTTTTTCATTACCAGCGTGGTGCCTTAGCATCTATGGCGTATAGTGCTTGTAGCCGCAAAGTCACTGGTTCGGTTCTCGGGACTCTCGCGCTCCTATTTAATTGGGCGAAATTCAGTTATTCTCGCAATTTTTCTGCGACCATGTGCTTTACAGCTGTACCTACATTTTGGCAGAAATCATATGTCAAACTCAATTACACTTCCATTATGAAGCTCACGATGCGAACAACCCGTTTGAATCACCTTCTTTATCCAGCTCTTCATGTTGCGCACGCATATGTCTAAACTTAATACGCGACATGGTAGCAAAGCTGTGCAAGACTTGCGGTATAATGCTAAGTAAGCTTGAACGGACGCGTATTAAATTCCCCCACGCAGAAGGCACAGTTCTATGAAACAAAATGTTGGAATGCCCCTTCGTACTAAACTTTCGTGCACTTAGATACAGTAGGTGGTCAAAATCAGTGCAGGGTCCACCGACTATATACGGTGTTCCTCATGATCTTCTAGCGATTTTGGCCCATACCATAAAGCCTTCGAAATTTTAGACGAAGTTTTCTGTCATAACTGCGATACATTACCGAACACACAACGAGGCGTCAACATCGTGCAATCACTTTTGTAAAGATGGCTTTTAGCACGTCTTCTTGGCTACCCAACAACAACAACAACAAACACAGAAGCAAGAACAAATGTCGCATGTTACAGGTATACGTCGCACTTTCAATGGTGCACTGCGCGAAAACCGAACCCCTTATTTTTCCGCGTCCACTCGACGATATCAAAAGCGATGTGTGGCGTATGCCCCGGCGTCTGTCAAGGTTCGGCATTGTTTCGTGACAGTAGCGGCGTCAAGCATTGTTTACCGCTACTTATTGTGTGTCACGCTCCCCGACACGGTGAATACGAGATAGGCATACGTATATGTTACCATATCAGTATAAGTCATACAAATATATCCTGGGTGCAAACGGAATACCACAAGATCAGAATCTCCGGCCTTCGAAGACATCTACAAAGGAATATGGTGGCTGAAAAAAGAGAAAACAATAAAACTATGGCGTGCTTTACGTCATGAGTAACACGCATAGTATCGTCAGTGTTCCTTGATGTGTCTGCAGCATGTCGCAAGAACTACTTTATTGTTATCTTTGATTCAATAATAAATACACCTTACAAATAGAAAAGTCTAGCTTCTCCGCAATGTCGACGCAGTGAGTGCTATACGAACGAATTGGAATGTTACATGCATAGGCTATAGCTTTCTTGGATATATCCCACGTAGCTCTAGAAAACACTGGTGTAAGAGGATGTGCCCGTTCCGAGAAGCCAAGCAGTTTTCTTGACGTAGTCTGAACGTGACGTAAGCGGGCCGTCTGCTGATGCTTGCCGAGATAGTGCGCGAGACCGATTTAGCGACCACGCCTAATGGTCAAAGTTCGCAGTTGCTGCTCAAGCAACGCGACCCCTTCCCCAACTGCGGCTCCATTCACGCTCTTCTCCGGACGAAAGGTTGGCGGGACATATTTCTCTCTGCTTGAGAAGCAATCGACGGCAGGTTTTGCTTATGGGATGATTTTATCGGGTTCGCCATCCGTGTGACAAAGATGGCCGATTCCTTTCATCTAGGCTTCAGCCGCACTGCCACGGCCGACGGCAAAGACTCGTCGAAAGTGCCGACAAAAATCATTTAAAATTATATATAGAGTACATTGCTTAACAAACTTTCAGGCCTAAGAAGTTCAACTGGGACCTATTTTATTTGGCAGCAGCTCCCAGCAGCAGCGAAACACGGAAAGGTTTGCAAATACAGCTTCACTGTGAAATACAACTTAGCGATGAAACATAGAAATGAATGCCCTGATATTTTTGCTCCTCTGGCAGATATGTTGCGCACTGTGATATCCGACGTCTCGGTCTCGACGTTGTTCATCATGCAATTTTTGTGTCCGTCCCTGCACCCCAGGTCAGCAAACGGCTGCGCATACAGCGGCCTGCACATCAACGTGACTCACTTGAGCGGCAACGAATTCCTCAACTTTCTCTACCTCGCCCTGGTGGAGTTTCCTGCAAACGCAATTGGCTGGTGGAGCATGGACCGGTTCGGCAGGCGTTGGACAAACGTCTTCTTCGTGCTTCTCACGGCTACCGCCTGCTGGGCACCTGTCGTCGCACCAACGTGTGAGTTCAAACA
Organism: Rhipicephalus annulatus; assembly: GCA_013436015.1. NCBI lineage: Eukaryota > Metazoa > Arthropoda > Arachnida > Ixodida > Ixodidae > Rhipicephalus > Rhipicephalus annulatus. The sequence goes on from WOVY01009531.1 coordinate 259,337, forward strand.
AGAAACTATAAACAAAGAAACAAACAAACTATAAACAAACAAACAAACAAACAAACTATAAACGAACAAACAAACAAACTATAAGCAAACAAACAAACTATAAACAAACAAACAAACAAACTATAAACAAACAAACAAACAGACAAACGGACAGACAGACAGACAGACAGACAGACAGACAGACAGACAGACAGACGGACGGACGGACGGACGGACGGGCGGACGGACGGACGGACGGACGGGCGGACGGGCGGACGGGCGGGCGGGCGGACGGACGGACGGGCGGACGGACGGATAGACAGACAGACAGACTCCACACAAATTCTAGTCATAGATTATTTCTTACTAAATAGGAAACCGAAGAAAAACAAAGGCCGCCCAGCTCCGCACTTCTTTCAGGCTTGGAAAACCTAATTCGAAGATGTTTTATTAAATACTTTTTCTTTTCGAGAGCCGAACGCGTACAAAAACTCCGCGTGAGGTTTTCCACGCGACAGGAAATACATAGATGTTTTGTTCCTACGAACAGCTATGTGCCTCTCGGAGGCGATGCAAAAAAAAAAGACAAGAACATCAGAGGCACCTGGTACTAAAGTTTGAGGGCAATGTCTTTACCAGCTGTTCCTTTCTATAGCACAAAACTGCGCTGATAGAAAACAAAGTTATTTCTATTTCCGTGAGTGTAACATAACCAATACTGCTTCAAATCACCATACTGTTAACTTGCTTTTTTAAAGAGGAACAGGTTGCATAAATTTATATTTAGTACGCATATTCGGCACTCCTGCCCCTTTTGCGTGCTACTTTTCAAAGTTCTGAATTCATTCAAACATACCGATCAGCTGCATCTGGCATAATAAAATCTCCAACGCGATTTATATACAATGTGGATTATTTTCATAGGTAATTACTCTAGACTCCGGAACCCGTCCAATGACCGCACAATATCAAAACTTCATTAGGCTTTATTCGACGTTACAGGAAGTTAGCATGGAAATCTACATTGGCCCTTCTCAACGTTTTGCTTTCAAAGCATAGAATTCTACAGTGACCCTTTTCAACGCTTTGCTTTCAACCTTGCCCTATCACAGAAACAGCAAGCGATAAACTCGGCAGCACATGTGTAGGCGTACGCAAAAGTACGCTGCAGTTAGTCTTTTTTTTTCACTCTTCGTTTCACATGGCTTGAAAAGAAAATTATTGAGAAAAAAAATAATGTTAATGACTTCCCACTCCAAGCGCAACACCCGTCAGTACTTCTGCCTCAAAGGATATTCTCCATTCAAACGCTCTCACAGAAACTGCAAAATTCTGTTGGTTTTCTTTGTAGTTTTGTGCGCCATAATGTCTTTAGAAGTGCTAATGACGGTTGCCAAACTTTTCGCGTAGCTGAACAACGCGAACATTTGAGGACAATACTTTTTTTTTATTTCTCTCTCTCTCTCTAAAACTCGGCCATCCCGGTTGAATGCTCAGTCAAACCCGAGAAAACTTGTGCTGCCCTCGGCTAGCGTAAAATCTAAAAAGCCATGTCTACGCTGCGTTTCACCAGTGCTTTCACATAGTCGAAGCTTTCTGGTAGAACAGAGTTCAATGCAAAGCGTATGGCGTTCGTCTAGGGAAAAAAAAATTCTCCATAACTTCTGCATGAAGCGTTCTATGAAGACAGAAAATATAAAAATTAAAGAAGACGTGGAAGTAAAGTTCTGCGCTAATGCAAAAGTACCGAGATTACGTAATCCTGTCTGCATAAATCAATAGGCTAACAAACAGGTTCACCTTGCTAGGACCAGAGCTTTAATTCCAACTTAGCAAGACCATTGCAGGCTTCCTCTAGATATATACATACATATAAAGTGAACTTTAAATACGATAGTCTTTCCTAAATTTAACTAGGCGGGACACTGGCACTGCGATCGTTCAGACACCGTGAAAATAATGGCTATTAGTACACAAATATGCATCAGGCTTGCGGACTTGAAACGCGCTTGCGGCTTTGGTAATTGCTGCGTTTTGCATTTGTTTCGAATAAAAGAACAGATAATTGTGAACTTCGTGACTCCATTTCAATTCGTGAGCCTAAAACACTAAGGTGGTGAAGTGTGACTGCTGAAAGTTTGCCCGTTGTCGTTTCGAGACAAAGCAGCTTCAGGCCACGCGAAACCGAATGGAGCCAAAAGTGCGAAGATTAGACTAATTTGTGCATGTACTAACGTCATTCCCATGCTCGCTGAAGCGCCGTGCATTGCAGCTCCCATAGACACTAGCGCCAGAGTTCTCTCTAGTATATTTATATATTTATACCATATATATATATATATATATATATATATATATATATATCACAACAGGTGAATGGCTCTTTATTCTCTTTACATATCACATATCATGATCCAATGATGTACATCTTCGTCATGTGTTTATATCATGATCAATGTGATTTAGCCCATTTCTGGCGGAATAAAGCGTTTAAATAATGCGAATAAAGTAAATAAAAAAACCTATGACGTGCTATACATATCCATTTCGCTTATCTGTGATTAAGCTGTCTGCCCTGCTTACGACGCAGCCGGCACGGCGGGAATCGTATCCTCCGTGGTGGCCAAGTTCTCTACCACGGCGGCGTACATGATGATGTACCAGCAGTCGGCCGAGCTCTTCCCCACACCACTACGTTCCTTTTCGGTCGGAGTACTCACGGCTCTGGCCGCGGTATTCACTGCGTCGGTACCCTACGTCGTCTACCTTGTGAGTACTCGTTGCATTTCAGTTTCACGTTACTTTCCTATAGAGGCCATTACACAATCAACCAGAAACTGGTGGTTTTCAGCGTAATATTGAAGTAGAGAGCATGTTGTTCCTGTAAATAGAAAAAAAAAAGCTTGACTGTACAAGAATATTTAAGTGCAAAACTAGCCCTATAAAGGCAACTGCTATAACACCCACCAACCGCCAGCGACCATCATTTTTGCATGGTACATGTGTATGGCGTCATGTGGTGCATGGAGCGGAACCCTCGTGTTGTTCTACAGTTTAAGCCACTGCAGATCATTCAAGTTCAATGCCGAGCCGAACAAAGCTAGAACAGCTCGACGAAACGCGCAGACGACCACAGAACAGAATCAATGATTCACCGGCACACAGACGCTGATGTAGCAAACAGGTCATTACGTCATTAGTCCCGAGTGCGCAATTGTTGTCTGGCTCATGTTAATAAAAGCTTTCGATTACAAAATAGGTGCTTGACCAAATGAGCTGAAACATAGCCTCCTCTATAACTTTGTGCCCGAGCGGTCGGTCCCTCAGCGCCGTCCCCCGAGCTATTATGGGATGCGAGCGCTCCTGGCGGAGCGCCGAGGCGCAAAACGAGAGAATGGATGGCAGCTATGGAGAAAAAACCGGCTTTGAGTAACTACCGAAAGGGCAAAAATGAAATAAGGAGGGAGGCATTTTACGATAATTCAAGGGGAAGCGCTTTACTGTTTGAAGCGAGATCGGGTTGCCTTAGAACGCGTAGTTATAAAGCAAGATTCAGTAAAGAAGAAGAACAATGCACATGCTGCGGGAAAGATAAGGAAACGGCGGAGCATGTTCTGATTGAATGTGGAGATATCCACCCAGGTGTACTCCTGTATCCGTCAACTGAGCTCGTAATGGTTCTAAATTCTCTAAAGAATTACGCGGAAGTTTTCCTCGCAAGAGCGAGAAAGATGAATCAGCCACTGAAGGCTGCCGTTGACAACGCCGCGCAAATACTACAGAAACGTGACAAACTCAAGTGCTCGACCCCGGGACATCATAAAAAACTTTTGGAGGTTGTGCTCGTGAAGTTTCTCCGCCCACTTTTTCTGAACTTCGCATAAACGCAAGCGTGCATAGGCCGCGTCGTCTGCTGTTATTATGGGATCGGTGCGGCATCTGGCGGCGAGCGCCAAAACTATAAGGGACGGATGGCGCGTATGTATTTAGCGCTAATGCGCGGGCACAAAAAAATATAGGAGGCTATGGCTGAAATTATGCCAGCTAGTTTGTGAACGCACTTGAATCAGCGCACATAACACAGGTTGTGATCGAAAATTGCGTCTCTCGGATTCTTCAATTTTACTTGCGGTGAAGTAAAACCACAATTTAGGTAGTTGCGAGACTATTCTTTCATTGTATGCAAAGTATGTTTACAAGAATTCCTTAGTAATATATGTTCACTGAAAAATAAAATGTGATCGAAATTCGTCATCGTACCCAGCGTTCACACGTCACTCTGACGTCCCCACTTGAAGTAAATCTGTTCTCTTCCTTTCTCCGAGTTTCCAGTTCTCTCAACTCCAAACGACGTATTATATGATTATTTGTACTTTTCACTGCGTGAGGTCACTGTCTCACTTGAACTGCCGTTGTAATCATCCCTTTTAATATTGAGTGTGACTAACGCTCCACACAATGCAGGGTAGGTATGGCTCATGGATTCCATTTCTTTTCCTGGCTGTGCTGACGACAACCGGTGGAATTGCGGCGGCCTGGCTACCTGAGACGAAGGATTACCCTCTCTGCCAGACGGTTGAAGACGCCGAGAAATTTGGTCACGACCAAAAATTCTTCTCGTTCAACAGGCGAGCAGCAACGCCTAAATCGCAAACAAAATGGCTCGAAGTTAAGCTAACGGGTGCAAGTACAAGCGTGTTAATGCCACGCGTATCACTTCAAGCTACTCTTGTTGGACGAAATGGGAATGAACCACAAGCTCGTTTCTTTGTTAAGCGCAACCTAACGACGGATATAGACAATGAATCCAAGAAGTTTATGGGGGACATTATTTGTAATCTTTAGCTGTAGTAGCAATTATCCCGTAAATGCATAGTTGTTGGAGTGGACAAAAATCAAGTTTTCCGACGCTAGGGAATGAACGTACTATCTTCGGACAGCGCGTCCGATGCACTACCAATTATTTCGTCGTTAATAGGAAGAAAAATAACGTGGAAAGGTCGGCTTCCACAGAGACCACTTTTCCAATACTACAGATATATTAATAACTAGCGAAAAAAAGATATAAAAATGAAATTAAACATTCCGACGTACCGTACAGAACTCTACAGTACAAAAAAAGTGTTTTCGAGCCCTAGGGCCACTAAAAAAACCGAGCGTACAAGTAACCGTTTATGTTCTTACATTAAAACTAGGTGGTCATAGTACGAGCCTAATAAAAACAAAAACAAGCGCTAGACATTGTTATGTGTAAGTTTACCATGTAGTTACTGCAATAAAACCATAAAGAACAATTCCGGCATCCGTCTGGCATCGGGGCAAAACGTATATCTATGGGTTTGGACGATCAGTCGAGAAGCCCATTTTAAGAGCCTTGCATTTGATAACGAAAAATTCTGTTAGGTGTGAACAAAAGCTATCATCATCACGATTGCATTAACTCGGCCGTCACGCCCTTTCCTCGTCCTCTTCTTTATTTTTCGCCCCGCTCCCCAAACACGTACGCCGATTGGACCGGCGTGGAATGCAATAACTCGGATGGGCGAGAAAAAAAAGAGTACATAGAAAAACAGAAACAGATAGAAAAAATGACTAAGGAAGAAACACGGGAAAAAATGGATGAATCGAGAAAAATGTTACAGGAAAAGAAAGAGAAAGAAGCAGACACACAAATAGAGACAAAAAATAGACAGCAAGAAAGAGAACTAAAGAAAAAAATGAAAAGATAGAGATAGAAAGAGATATAGAGAAAAAAAAGCTAGAGAAATAAGGCCTACCATAGCCACTCATAGACAGTATACCAAAAAAAATATCGAGAGTGACGAGTAGGAAGAAGAGGAAAAGAAGAATAGAAGATTAGTAAAACCATGTACAGTATGTAAGGAGGTGGGAAAGGTAAGTTACAGTGAGGAGGAATGATGTGAAGGTGAAGAAGAGGGGAAGAAGAGTGAAACGAAATATATATGGGTGAAGCCTATCATAGCTATGTATAGTATATAGTATAGCTGCTTCCTGTGTAGCTGTCCCAACTTTTTTTTCGTATTGAATTTACTATGAGAAAATAACCCAGTGAAGGCCCAGTTGCACTCGATTGGTATGTGACACAACGGACGAGGTACGGAGGGCATCATATCATTATATATGCGTAAACAATGAACGACCATGCAAAGCACGAGATTAATCATTAAACTCTGTGACAACTAGAGAAACGTTCTAGTTTCTCTAGTTTCTATATATATATATATATATATATATATATATATATATATATCGACCGTGTTTCTTTACTTCCATGAACCTCTTTCTCCACCATGCCCTCTCGGAGCTTCGCAAAAGCTTGGTTTCATGAATGAAGCAAGTCAAATAAATTGATCTTAAAAAAAATGTCATACCACCACTGACGTGTGAACAAGTAAAAAAGTACCATCACCCCCCCCCCCCCACCCGTCATTCAAGGAAGGCGCCAAGTGTCTGGCCTGTCCCTTCGTTGTTTAAATTTGCAGCGTTATCGTGAGGCAGGTTTTCGACCACAATGATGACCGAGGACCTCAAACGTCACGTTGAGAAAACCGTTTACTTTTCCACATTTACTCCCGCAAAAAGAAGAACCAAAGGCAGGTCGTATTGAGAAGCACGTCATGGCGTCATTTCATTCACAGCGAAAGCTGTTACGAGATCATAACAGCCGATTTTGGTGCCGTGTGTGTCGTCTGCCCCCTCCGTCGTCCGTAGCATCTTTTACGCGAAATTTGAAAAAAAAAAGAATGTTCAAACCAAGCGGGACTTTAATTGAGGCAACTTACGTGGCAGGCAAGTACACTACTGCCGAGCCACGCCCTTGCTTGAAATTCGTTCGTAAAAAAACCCTATACAAGCGTCATGACGGGGCAAGAAATCGCGTGAACATATGTAATGCAGCGCGGTAGAAAAGTAAAACAATCAAGCATCACAAAACACTGACAGCATAACGACTGAGTCGGTGACGAGACTTCACCCCTCCTTCTCCCCCTTCCTCACCTCTGCTTCAATGGAGAATCGTGTGCACGCCTTTGATAACCACAGCAGTGCACAAGAAATACCCCCGTATTCTAGAACGTCCCTTCACTCAACGCTCCACCTTCACTTGAGAAAGCCGATGAGAGCGCCGTCTCTAGTCACGACAAGTCACTACACATGAGCGATAATCTGCTGCGATTCCTGAGTAGCACAGCGCCATTTTTAGCCGAGAGGTGGCGCAGTGCTCAACTTTGTCAAGTGAAGGGTGAAAGTCGAGTCGAGGAGCGTTTGTGAATACAGGGGATAGATAGTGTGTAACATGTTGTGACGAGCAGTGTCTCCGATGCGTAAACTGACGACATCTTTCTATTCCTGTTTTGTGAACAGGATAAAGAAATCTTCGAAGAGTACAAGACGTGTCGACGAAAATGGCGAGAGGACAGTCGAACTGCAACCACTGCAAGTGGAAGCATGACCGATTCGCCCACTGCTTCACCGTGCTTCTTGTCAATTTCGACGAGAAAGAGCCATCTGTGACTTGTGACAAAACGGCATTGTGGTGACGTTGTTTTGACGTGGCGAAACATGATGACTCATTACACGTGCTTCAACGCTGACGCGCCGTCCCATGCATTCCTGAGCAACATTGTAGCAAAGCACAGAGCTCGTTTCGCAATGTTTTGGGGTTAACCCACTACGACCATCTCGCTAGTCAATGCGTGAGAACACGTATGACTCGATAATTGACGACCTCCTGATAATGCTTATTGTACACAGAGTCATGCAATGAGTGCTAAACTTTGTAAGAGAATAGCGAAACAGACGATTGTTCTCAGGACAAAACTTCTTTTTAGTTAGCGCTTGCCCCTATTGGATCCAGTGTTCTTCCTTTTCGAAAATGTTTTTTTTCTTTACTTTTCTCCGGGCATGAGTAAAACAGTTGGTTCAACTTAGCACCCTCACTTAAACATGGAAACAGAAGCAGCTAATTTCTGGTCATGCTTTACCTGTAAATTGTGTGATATGTAGGCCCGTGTTCAAAAGATTACACCACTAACACTGTACTATTCTTTTGCTAGCTAACTTTTGTTCTTCGGTTTTAACGTCCCAAAACCACCATATGATTATGAGAGACGCCGTAGTGGAGGGCACCGGAAATTTCGACCACCTGAGGCTCCTTAACTTGCACCTAAATCTAAGCACATGCGCCTCAAATATTTCACCGCGGCCGGGATTGGATCCAGCGACCTGCGGGTCAGCAGCCGAGCGCCTTAGCCACTAGATCACCGTAGCGGGTGCTAGGAAACATTTTCAGTGGATGTGGCAATTCATTAGTACTTTCCAACAGTTACCATAAAGGTATGGCAACGAGGCAACCATTTACCTAATAAGAAATCACTCATGGCGGAAGATATTGCGAGACAGCAAGCATTGCATGGCATGAATCACGTGGCAGGAATCTGTTCGCCGAAGCCAGCACTTGCCTGTTCTTGCATATAGCCGTAGATGAAAGTGCTGTAAGGATAACGCAGGGGCCCCACTGACACGTAGGACGTCATGAGACTGTGGTGCATAGATGCTAATTAGCACCGCTAAGTTATCTCACGCTGATAAATTATGCTTATAAAACATCTTTCATACATTTGGTGGAGGAGGGTCTATTGATTATGTCTAAAAGAAACGTGACACTTTATGTTTTTTTTTTCAATTACGTGTGAACACAACAGCGGCGCTACGCTTGCTGATTCCTAAAGTTCGTGAGAGTGACAGATCATCGAGAACCTTCTGGAGACCTGCCACGGTGGTCACGTGGCTATTGCGCTCGACTTCTGACCCGTAAGTACAGAGAAATCGAATACCACACACTGCGGCCGCATTTTCTATGGAGGCCAGAATGCTCGATTCCCGCGTACTTAGATTTATTCGCGGCAAATAAAGAACCCGAGGTGGTCGAAATTTCCGGAGCCCTCCACTATGCGATGTCTCTCAATCATTTAGTGGTTCTGGGACACCAAGCCCCATCTTATTTTTATTTCTCTTAATATTATTGTGAGCATGCTAGGCAAGGAGGCATGACACCAATGGTTCTTACGGGACAAATAAATGTCGTTTCTCTCACTGTCGCTCAACACCTCTTTCTCGAAGTTTCTTAGCCAAACCACGTTTGAGTGATGTCCCTCAATGGCGACTGCTGTAGCAAGCGAACATATATTAGTGTTTGCGTTTATGTGTATTCCACACGGATACTATATTCGTGTTGGTCGATGGTTAAAAAGATCGTTCCAAAGGTCGATTCGTATGACCAAAGCTTGTAGTTATGGTCTAGCTGCCGTTGATTCCTCGTATTTCCATTACGTGACGACAAATGAAGGGTACAGGTGCTGACGCAGTTCCCTACAGCTCAGTAACGGAGATAGCCCGTGCAACCCAACCTTACTCCTGAAAGAGACATTGGAAGAGAATGTTTTTTTTAATTCACAGCATATCCGAGCATTGAATGAGTAGAGCGAAGTGTGCGTCCGTCCGTCCGTTCATCTGTCTGTCCATCTGTCCGTCCGCTCCAATCACACTAGAGCACGCATCGGATGGACGTACGGACGGATACTTGGCCCCACTCTTCATCAATCACTCCGTGGATATGCTGTGAATTTCGTATTATACAAAAAACCCTAGCGTCAGCTAGTGATACTACTTCTAAGGACATATACACACAACGCCATCTAGGGTGCGATTCTTAAAGCTAACTAGAAGTGGCTACTACAACAATGTAGTACTACTACAACGATGGAACTTCCCACAGCCTAAAAGCTTCGCCCCTAAAAAATTTAAATAATTTTACGGCAGCATCGAAATACAAAAGATCCTGATGACCTTTGCGATGAATTATGTGTTGATTTTCTTTCTCTCATATTTGCCCATCACGGTGGTCTAGTGGTTATAGTGCTCAACTGCTGAACAGAGATTAGCGCGAATGGCTCTTCGCCACGACGGCTGCATTGCGACGGAGGTGAAATGATTGAGATCCACGCACTTAGATGTAGGCGCACGATGGAAAACCCTGGGTAGTCAAAATTTCCGGAGCTCCCCACACTAATTCCCCTCATAATGGTGTCTTGGTTTCGGGGCGTAAAACGCAAACCGTTATTATTTCGCTATTTTTTTTAGCAGACGGCTGTATTTTTGCAGCATTGTGAGCGGGCGACGGCGCGTTTGGCGTGTTCATGTGTATCGACGGCGAAAGCAGTAGAGACAAAGACGGCCCGACGCTGCGCTTTTCTGTCCAGCTATATTTCCTTTTCTCCCCTCTTTTTTCCCCATCCACCCTTCCCCTTTCTCAAGGGTGTTCACACATGCCATTGCCCGCGAGCATTGTTCGCTGCCGGTAGCGTTCATAGTTGTTCGAGTGCTGTTTTGCAATATTTGAACGGAGCGGTTTCGTAGGCGCCAAAGATGACTGTGGGCGTCTGTAGGAAGCATGGATAACACGCCCGTTTCCAGTGATATAAACATCGCCTCATCAAGTTCGTGGCACGGGCGCCAGGAGCGCCACATTGTGAGAACGCGTCAAATGTATCGTTCTACTGGCTTCAACCCATCTTAGCATCCAATCTTTCAAATGAACTGAGTATCACGGGACCGAAAGTTTTATTCAGTACCCTTGTCAAAGCGGCTTTAAATCACATGAATCGTCTCTTGGGAAGCCTCCGAACTGTCTATCAGGTAGTGCTCTGCACAACCTGCAAGTGGATCTTCCTCTTCTCCTCCGAAATAGCGCTGCTCGCACTGAGACTTCGTGCTTTTACCTTGATTGTCGCCGTTACGCATTGTCACTGAGTGACTTCAAGTAAGAGGGTACTAGTACGCTCTATAGTGAAATAAACACCTTATCGGATTGAAGGCGAGTGCTGTGCCCTCACAATTTCGCTCCTCATTCGATGCCTATGGCACTAGGATCCCGTATCCTGCCCTATATCATGGCTCAGGACACCATCCAGCAAACGCCTTCGTGCGGATGGTACCGACGTGTAGGACTGGCTCGCGTTTTACGAGTGTGTGAGAGTTCCCAATAAATATGACGATGCAGACAAACTGACCAACTTCGTTTTCTACCTCGCGGGTGTGGCAGATTTGGGGTGCAACAACATGTCATATTTGACGTGGTTCGACTTCTAGACTACCATTATCAACGTGTTTGACCACCCGGATGATCGTCAGCTGCAGGCCGAACAGCATTTGCGTGAACGAGCTCGGCAGGCTTGAGGATTCCCCTTCAGCAGCTGCATCGAAAATGTCCTCGACTTGTGTCCGGAGGCCAACGCCACCATGTCAAAATCAGACAAGATCAGACACATTGCGAAAGGCGTCGACGATGATGCTTTTCAGCATGCTGCTCGCCTAAAGCCCCAGCGCAGTGCCGAGGTCATAACGCCGTGCCAAAGCTATGAAGAGCTGCGCCGGCTGCGAACGACGACACGTCACTCTCCATGTTGTAACGCCGAGGTCCCTGGCTTCTCGACCATATCTGACCAGTACTCGTTGCTCGCAGAGCAGAAGTCATTCGGGGACGAGGAAATCGCGTGCCAGTTCTTTATGCTGGACTTTGCTTACTGGCAGTCCGTTCGACAGTCGTCCACCACACTTTTGCTTGCTCTCGACCGAATCATTGAGAATGAAATCGCAGAGTTCATGCCTGAGCTCTACCAGCCCCTTCCGGCTCCTGCACCACTCAGTTACGCTCACGTTGTTGCAAAGACGCCCCAACAATTGTGCGGTTGCCTCACACAGTTACGCTGAAGCCGCCACTAGACCTCAGTCCTTCGAACAGAGTGCACCGTCTACCCGCGTCATGCACAGGCCATGAATGCAGCCCACAATGAAGTTTCATCAGCTGCCGCCCCTTTAATCACGTCCTTCATGATGGGTCGACCCTGCCCCAGCGACCCAATGGCGCACATGTGACAGCCCATTTGTTTTTAATGTGGTTACATCGGACATGTGGAGCGTTATTGCGATTGTGTGCAGCCACCTCGGGTCACTTCACGTGCCACCAGCCAGTCGAACCACCCATATTAGGACGCCACTTGAAAGCGCTTACACAGTTCCAAGGCTTCGCCGCACTTCGAAACATGCCGACACTGTGTTTAGCGAGACGAACAACTTCATCACGACCAAGAATATCACCGCACAGCGCCCAACAGCTGCCAATTTGGCCAACGCGGATGCATTATTCGCAGCTGCGTACAACGTGGCCTACTTTGCAAGGTCGAATGTATCGTCTGAGGCGATGACGACAGTAGGAAGTAATAGAAGGGAAACAAAAACACAGCAAACATAACGAGCAACACCGCACGACAGACACGTCTCTCTCTCTCTCTCTCTCTCTCTCAACTCTAACACGCCGCGTTTGGCACAAACATCGTGTACAAGGGTTTCTTCGCGTCTCTCGCCATCTGTTTATTTCTCGTTCTCTCTGTAGTTCACGCGAGCTGGGCTGGTCGCACAGATAGCTGCAGCAAGCACCCGCAGGAACTCTATATTAAGCTCGACTCCACTTCCACGTTTGGATAAGCAATATGAACCATACAAAGCTTGTGTGTTCGTCATATTGTTACTTCTAATCTTCACAAGGGAGGGGAGGCGCTCCCCTGCACGTTAACAGGGGGGATATCTTTCTGGCACTGTGCAGTGCTCCCGCAACGGCAGCAGAATGTAGCGACGTTTTTTTCTCTAGTTTTCTGTTGTTTTATTTCTCTGAGACCACTTCTCCATCATCACGGAGTCAAGCAAAAGTTGCCATGGAGTTCGAGGACGTGATCGAAGAGCTCGGAGGATTCGGCAAGTTCCAGAAGTTCCTTCTCTGGGGCTTCCTCCTGCCTTCGGAGATACTGTTCTCGCTCATCTCGATGAACATGATATTCCTCCTGTCCGAACCCCGTCACGAGTGCGTGGTGCCGCAACTGGATGCACTCGCACTGAACGAATCTCGGGTCTCGGAGATTCGCAAACTGCTCGTCAGCGGGGATGAGTGCGAGGTGTCGCCAATGCGACCTCTCAACTTGACGCGTTTTGCGGGAGAATTTGCCGTGACGCCGTGGAACGCGTCGTGGTTCGTGAATGAAAGTGCGACCAGGCATCCCTGCGAGTCGTTTCGCTATGACGACCTATACTACGACGAGACCGTTCCTACAAAGGTAAGTGTGTGTTCATTAAATATCTATTTAACCGTAGATTTTTTTTAAGTCATGAGCATAGGTATGGGTACCCCGACTGCGCTAGTGACATTTTTTTACATATACTATACTGAAAATAGCTATGACATGGATGTAACAATACAGTTCGAAGGTGAAAGCAGCTTTAAAATAATCTTATCATCGCTTTTTACGCCTTTATTTAGTCCAATACCCGTCTATTTGCATTCGCTGTTGGTCTATTCGGTGAAACATAGCTAGAAAATGAGTGGCGTAAGTTGGGATTAGCAAAAAGTTGACGCATCAAAGTGCTTCGTTTATGCCCTCAAATCTACTGTGCTCTTGACATGCATCTTCACTGCTTCACCGTATAATGCAATCAGGAATACAAAGCCCAGTGAGCAGGCCTAAATTCTTTGTTCCGCCTTTCCTTCTTTTTCTTTCTTCGCTGCATTTTTTTTCATAAACTTCCCATAATATTAGTACAACAGATGTGCATGCCTATAGCATTCATTTCGTTTTCTCAATAATTTGATTTCCACATTATATATATATATATATATATATATATATATATATATATATATATATATATAGTCCAGTAGATCCTCCGTGAGCGGTCACAACGTGGTTTATTTCGACGTTTCGGCCTAGAGTCCAGTAGATCCTCCGTGAGCGGTCACAACGTGGTTTATTTTCAACGTTTCGGCCTAGAGTCTGGCCGAAACGTCGAAATAAACCACGTTGTGACCGCTCACGGAGGATCTACTGGACTATATACAACGCTACGGCCACTCAACCACCATGCCTGTCTATATATATACATATATATATATATATATATATATATATATATATATATATATGAGATCTAACAGACAGTATTGCCAAGGAATGTATAGGGGAAGTTATTAGAACACATGGAATGTAAATAAGAAGAAAGAAAAGTGGGTGAAAAAATAACCAGCCGTGAGCCGGAATCGAACTTGCGACCTTCGAATAACGCTTTCGATGCTCTAACCACTGAGCTGTCACAGCGGCCTTTCCTCCATCTACCTTTTTTTTTGGGGGGGGAGGGGGGTTGGTGTCTATCTTAGATCTCAGTTAGTTATGTGTCAAAACACGGAAAAACGAGCGCTGGGGTTACACTTCTTTCCCCTTACTATACTTAATATATATATATATATATATATATAGATATATATATATATATATATATATATACCAGACAGACCAGACAGACAGACAGACAGACAGACAGGACAAGACAGACAAGATAGATAGATAGATAGATAGATAGATAGATGCTAGATAGATAGATAGATAGATAGATAGATAGATAGATAGATAGATAGATAGATAGTAGATAGATAGATAGATAGATAGATAGATAGATAGATAGATAGATAGATAGATAGATAGAAGATAGATAGATAGATAGATAGATAGATAGATAGATAGCTAGATAGATAGATAGATAGATAGATAGATAGATAGATAGATAGGATAGATAGATAGATAGATATAAGATAGATAGATAGATAGATAGATAGCTAGATAGATAGATAGATAGATCGATAGAAATAGATAGATAGATAAATTTAACAACTGGTATGCTGTGAATCATGCAATTTCATCATCTGCGATTATTTTGAAAATTTTATATAGACGCTTTTAAAGCCACACTATATTCAATTCAACTTCGATATTATTTTCTGAGTTAAGGTCATTGCTTTTCAAGTATGCCAAACTCCTCACAGGTTGACAAGTGAAGGTTGTGGGAACATAAATTGTGAGCACGAGAGGACGTGCTGAAACCCTTCACTATGTCAACATGTACCAAACAACTGGCCCCAGAAACCTAAACATCTCATAACATAGTTTTCTATGTGTTGCATGCTATTATTCCCTCTCAAAGTTTCTAAATTTCTGATTTTTGCGTATAATAGTGCAAAGAGCTGTTTCTATCACCAAAGCGACCTCCAATAACAGAAAAAAAAAACCGCGCGCTCATCCTTGCGTCTTCACTATGTTCTCAGCACCAAAATTTTATTACATAAACAAAAACAATGCTCTAAATTATTCGCCCTTGCAACGAGGATATGTATTTTGCGTGATCTTCTAGATGTGTTCATTTAAAACACTGACTGCTAACTGAAGTGACCGTTTGCACGTCCATCTTTTGTCCAAAAAAAGTATTTAATTTGAGGCACGTGTTTACTTCTAAAGGGTACTTTTTTTTTATTTCGCATCATTTCTTAAGGTACTTTCTCTATTGCCCCCAGTGCTCCGACAAAGACATAAAATATATCTAAATATAAACAATACAATTCTCATGCTATCAGACAGCCGTTCTCTCAATGTTCTTCTCCTTAATCATGCAGTGGGATTTGGTCTGTTCTCGCGGTCAGCTAATCAGCCTATTGTACTCCATAACGACAGTTGGGAGCATCGTTGGAACTCTCATCATTGGTGCACTGGCTGACAAGTAAGTATACTGCATAGTACAATACCGTCACTTCACTCATTTTTTTTTCGTTTTAAAAACTCTCTACGCTGCTGACGTCCATGGTACTACGGACTGTTCGCCGTCCAATTCTACCTTCTTGAATGTTATTGCTATGAGAGAAGGGTCAAGTCGCACACTCCTTTATGTATACGTTCAAGACAGCTCCAGGGCGAAAGCCCGCCCCTTCTTACAATCCCTCGTTAATTTTTTTCAGTCAATTATACTCATCCTACCCCTACATCTTTCTACATCTAACGTGATATTGCACTGTCTCCGAAATCTGAGGCACTGAAAACTTTCTACGTCTCACGTGGTCCTGCACGCTTCGATATTGGCTCAACTTCGACAAAGCGACGATGTTTTGCTTCGAAATCATCTGACGCTATGTCATGACATCATTGTGGGATCATGTGTGATCAGTGACAGTTTTGTAAGATCGCGTGCTGGCGCTGACGATGTGAGTTGTTGACGTCACAATATGAATGTCATCGGGTGACATCCCTAATTTAAAGACCTCTGACACCAATTTTACGCCCACCATAATGTGACATCATTACTGATTTATGTCCTGAGAATTCTTATACCACTTCATTCACCTGCCGTGTTACACATATGGTTTTCGCCTCAGCAAATCAACATAGTGGTGCGCTTCATATCGCAGGTACGGCCGTAAGCCACTGTTCTTCGCCCTCGTGTCGTTGGCCATTTTCTCGGGCTTCGGCACTGTACTCTCCTTCAACTATGCCATGCTCGTCGCCATGCGCTTCATCAACGCCTTGCTGGACCCACAGATGGACCAGCTGCCATACCTCATCAGTGAGTCTCATACGGTGCGTTCGGCGTTTGAATCGCGCTCAATGTGACGCTATGGCCTGTCGTCGCTCTTTGTGGTGGACAAAACCAATTTAATCATTGCAACAAACTTGCACGCCTAAGCACCACCAGCAGAAATACGAACAAGAAAACAGGCATAATCTAGGAATTCAAACGGTTGGTGATGCTTAAGCGTCTAGGCACAAGTTCTGCTAAGTTAACAGCCTAAGCGCTTTCCGTAACTGCAACATCAGAGATGTCCAGTGGGTGTTTTCCGCAAGGAGCCCAAAAGTTCGTTCAGCCTGCTTAAACTAGCTTAGAGTACAATTTAAGCATGCAAAAAAACAAGAAGCCATGGTTTCCCTGTCTCCACTAATACAGGTAATGACAAGATAAATAATATAAGAAACAAAATGCAAGGATTCAGAACGCCCTCTTTCTCGCTGCCATGTTCGGAGTCGAGGAACATAAAATAACTTGAGATGAGATGAAACTATTACTGTCTCAACCACCTTTTTTTATCAGACAATCCCGATGTGTCATTCTCAAGCTAACTGCACATTCTATAATTCGGGCACATTCTATTTTCCGGGCACAGTGTTCGAACTGGTGGGTGCCAAGCAGCGCACCCTGTTGTTGGGCGTGACGTCCATGGGCTGGACGCTGGGCATGTGCCTGCTGCCTCTGGTGGCGTACCTGAGCCGCACGTGGGTGCTCCTGGCAACAGTGTGCGCCTCCTGCGCGGTGCCTGTCTTCTGCTACATCTGGTGAGCAACCACGCACTGAGGTTTGATTGATATGTGGGGTTTTAACGTCCCAAAACCACCTTATGATTTTGAGAGACGCCGTAGTGGAGGGCTCCGGAAATTTTGACCACCTGGGGTTCTTTAACGTGCACCCAAATCTGAGCACACGGGCCTACAACATTCCCGCCTCCATCGGAAATGCAGCCGCCGCAGCCGGGATTCGAACACGCGACCTGCGAATCAGTAGCCGAGTACCTTAGCCACTAGACCACCACGTCGGGGCACGCACTGAGGTGGCGTTAAAGGTTCACTGAACAGAAAAACCTATTTCCCTCGCATTATATAATAAATTACGATTCCACAATACAAAAATCACCACGCTCACCATGATAAGACGCTTTGTAAGCCAGTAAACGCACGAAAGGAGAATGCGGGCGGCGAGGCCACACTCATGTTCCCCAACCAATCACCATGACGTCAAAAATGTTGATTACAGCCACTGTGACGTACGTCTTTACTGATCGGTAAAAATGAAGCACATTGCCGTCTGACGGGGTCACAGAGTTAACATAGCCAGTTTGGGGAAGTTTAGTTAGGCCAGTGACACTGAAATTCGAAAAAGGCGCTTCAAAACTAGTGAAGTCACACGGGTAGACTTTGGCACGAAATTTATACAAAGTACTTTTGCCTTGGTTTTTCACCTTTTTACTATTAATGTTACGATGGCTTCAGTTACGAGCTTTTCGAGCAAAATGTATTTATTTAACTTGATTCATTGTTTCACTGTAGTGTTCATTTAACAGATAAGGAGCCAATTGGCCGACTTGACAGGGTGGCTTTTTCAACGAGCCGAAAGGTACGTTGTGGTGGTGCAGGGTTTTATACCTAAAGGAGTAGCCCACTGACACGAATTTTAAATGTTTTCGGACTGTTGAAATACTGGTGGCGAGAAACCTAAAACGAGTGTTGTGGTGACTGGGGAGGCACCGAATATCTTTCATTACCACTACTTTGAAATGACACTTTGGATATCAAGGGCATGGCTTCTCAGTGACGTGTCATAACAGTGTGACACCATGAAGTGACATGAATTCGTGACGTAATAGCGGCACATCTCTCATCTGCTCGTGGGGCGCGTAAACAACAATGCGAGAACCATTGTCCGCTGACCCCTAAAATGATTTGTGTGATCTTCACTGCATGCAGGTTGCGAAATTTACAAACTCAGTGGAACTGTCTTAACTCATCGGGCTAATGTCCATTGTGATGATACTAGCTTGCTGATGTTCACAGACGAAAATTTCATTGTCAAAAATGAATATTTTACACGACTAGTCTGAATCCGGCATGTGGAGAGCGTTAACACTGCGTGCCAATGAAGCATAAAATTTCCCTTTCTCGATGTCTCAGAAAAGTGTCAGTCCTCTTTAATTGGGGCAACGTTTTCAACACGAACTGTTGCGGCAGTCAAAAAACAGAACCGAGATACTCGTATGCTGGGACAGCATGATTACGCAAAAAAATCCCGCAGTACACAGCAGCGACTGGTATTGTCAATAAAGCCGGTGATTGTATGGTCGGACACAAGTTCTAAGCTAAGCTCCCTGCACGAACTTTTGTGGAAGTATATCTCAAAATAGCACAATTTTCACAAACAAACCAGCAGTAGACAAAATTATTTGTTTTGGCACATACATTTACTGCTCAATGTAGCTTGGTCCAATACATTAACAAGTCTTTTTAATGAGCCTACTATTCAAATACAGTGCGGTCTAGTAGCGAGTCTGAGTTGTTGATACACATGCGAAATTGGAAATTTTCAAAAAAAGTTTGAACCCCTCAACCACGCCTCCCAGTGGACCAATGTTACGGCATCAAATGCGCATGTCTAGTATTCCCTTTGAGGTTATAATTGTTGTCGGCAACGGCTCCCTGGTAAAGTCCTTTTAAATGCGAATATTTTCTTTGCGAACTCCTACCTATCCACCCACATGTTTGTTCGTCCGTTCATCCATCCGTCCGTTCCTGATCCCAAGACTTAGCTCGCGCAGCCGTTTACTTCAAGAGATGTACGTACACAAAAATTTGCAAAACCGCCTTTCTTTTGGCTTCTGTCTATGACGGTCCCCTGCACGTTCGTTGTAGCGTCGTCCCCGAATCCCCGAGGTGGCTCTTGTCGCAGAACCGGCTGCCTGAGGCATCGGCCGTTCTACGCCGCATTGCCCTTCGAAATGGTGTCGAGCCCCCAATCGACCTCGACCTGAAGCTAAAGGTGAGTGGTCCAGAAGGCAGGTTAGCCGACGCAGTTAATTTAATCAGTGTGCATGGTCTTAGCCAGCGAAATGAAGGCCGAAAAACAAAAAGCCAGTTCAGAGACAAAAAGCGAATAGAAATGCCTGTCATTCAATACGTACACAAGGTGGCACACAACTTAAAACACGTTGGAAATAGAGCGTAGACGTGAAGTTTTGGGCAAAAACCAAACTAGCAAACCTGCGTCCATACATCAATATGCTCATAGGTTCGAAAGCTTGCTCTCTAAAACACAGAAACATGTTCATGAAATGCGTAAATGGGGCAGTATATATGATTCTTTTTTCTTGTAGTAAAGTCTAACATCGTACAGTCAGGAACGTGCGTGAATGACCGCCTTAGGGAACACCACACATCTGTTAAGGCATCAAGCGACACTCATCTTGCAGATTACTGTAAAAACTGTGGATATTACTCCGTGTTTAAATAAACAGGAATAGTATTTCAACATAAGACTCAGCTGACTCGTCAGATAGAAGAATCATACCATATCCGAAAGAGGGGACATGACTGGGTTAGCCAAGCCATGATTGTACTGCACGATATGTACTGCACGATATGTACTGCACGTATGTAGACACTATAGTGCTTGCAAAATATAAGAAATGACAAATAACACAAAACATATTGTAATCCTCACACGAGTGCTTTTTCGCTGCTCCCTGCTCTGTTTCACATGTGCGAAGAACCATGCATCCGCTTTAAGTACCGCTTTTCTGACTAATAAAACTTCCGTTGTGAAAACAAGCACTGTCTTTGCGAGCCTCTTATGATATTGATATGCGGTGTTATTTGCTTTCTGTCTATTGACTGATGCTTCCGTCCACCTATACGTAGTAGCCAACGTTCCGGCCTTTTTGTCCAAATTTATCATCTATTCACGCAAGCTTAGCGAAAGCATGCAATACTGCGACCTGCAGTCGGTGACAACCTAAAGGCAACCTAAGCTGCGACCACAACCATAGCTGTCACACACAGAAGAAAATGTTTATAGGCACCCCAAACAACTGCATTCGTGAACATTTTTTTGACGTCGAACACATAACGCTTATGTGAAGCGGATCTACCATACCCGCTAGCCGAGGACTGTACCAGCTAAACAACCCGGGCATGTACTTCACGAAAATTTCACACTTCTAACAAGCTTCGTAAATACGAAAGCCTTGTACGTCCTAGGCGCACTTGACCTTGAAAAATTAGGTGCAGCGAGTGACGCGAAAAACATCAGTCAACATAAAAAAAAACCACGTGACCATGTGACTACTTGGTCACTTCAATTTAGCCTCACGGCGTTCGTGTTAATAAAGAAACATCAAAAGCGGCATTCCTTCTAAACGTGACTCGAGTCGGTGACAGGAGCGCTCTTACAAATGGCAACGACCCGACTGAGAATGCACCGAGAGCTACTCACATGTCACACCGCGAAACAATAAAACAATATTATTCGAGTAGGAGACCGTTTTCTGCTCCACACGCCATGCCTAACAAGGCATATTTTATTTTTGCCGGATAATAATAAATTTGGATTTTTACGTCGGAGACGCCGCGGTGGAGAACTCCGGAAATTACGACCATCTGGTGTTTTTTTTAACGTCGGGTGTTCCATCGGGTGACAATCGGGTGTTGTTTAACATTGCACAGTATACACGGGCCTCTGGCAATCGGACTCCATCGAAATGTGTGGCCAGCATCGAACCCGCGACCTTCGGGTAAACAACCGATCGACCACCGTCACCACCGATCCGCCGAGGCTGACTATTTCTGCACGAACCAATAAATGTACACCGAACACGCTGAAAGCAACTCGGTATACACCGGTACTTAGGTATGGAGCGAAAACCTGGAGACTTACAAAGAAGGTTCAGCTTAAATTGAGGACGACGCAGTGAGCAATGGAAAAGAAAATTGTAGGTGTAACCTTAAGAGACAAGAAGAGAGCAGAGTGGGTTAGGGAACAAACGGGGGTTAAGGATATCATAGTTAAAATCAAGAAGAGGAAATGGACATGGGCTGGGCATGTAGCGCGTAGACAGGATAACCGCAGGCCATTAAGGGTAACTAACTGGATTCCCAAAGAAGGCAAGCGGGTTAGGGGGAGACAGAAGGTTAGGTGGGGAGATGAGACTAAGAAGTTTGCGGGTATAAATTGGCAGCAGCAAGCACAGGACCGGGTTAACTGGCGGAACATGGGAGAGGCCTTTGTCCTGCAGTGGACGTAGTCAGACTGATTATTATTATACTCATATAGCCCATATAGCCCGTCCGGTGTCACGAATGCTGTTTTTGGACGGTCACCATCTGCTAAGGGCACCTGCCAATACCCCGAACGCAAATCTAACGACGAAAAAAACTCGGCACCTTGTAAGCAATCAAGGGCGTCATCAATCCTGGGCAAAGGGTATACGTCTTTGCGAGTGATCTTATTTAAGCGCCTGTAATCAACGCAGAAGCGAATTGTACCATCCTTCTTCTTAACAAGAACGACAGGTGATGCCCATGGACTTTGGGAAGGTCGGATAACGTCGCGCTTGAGCATATCGTCAACGTGTTCGGTGATAACCTGACGTTCCGTGGCGGACACACGGTATGGTCGCTGTCGTACTGGCGCGTTGGAACCTGTGTCGATGCGGTGGGAAAAACTGGGAGTTCGGCCAAGGGTAGGTTGAGCAACGTCAAAGGATTCACGGAACTGGTAGAGCAGCTGAAGGAGCTCAGAGCGTTCAGGATGGCGATAGTCCGTCGGCAATCGATGAATCGAAAAGATCGCAAGGTGGTATATTGGAAGAGTTGAGGGCACTGATGGCGTCGTAGTCACCGGAACAATCTGGCGGCATGATAAAAATTTGTTCTTTATCAATGGCATGCACGTGTCCAAGAGATTCACCTTGAAACAGTTCAACGGGATACGGAAGGGGATTGATGAGGCAAAGAGCACTGTTTCCTTCAGAAATAGAGAGGGTTGAATAAGGCAGAAGAAGTGATCTTCGACTAAGGAAGAGGCTTGATGGCTCAAAGAATGCAGCTTCGTTCCTAATGCCGTCACAGAACACGGGGAGCAACACAGCTGCTGTCGGAGGAATTTCAGTGCCTTCTTTGACGACGAGCTTTGTGTACGGCGGGCTGAATGCGGCTGGTTGGTTGATCGTAAAACGGGAAGAGTTCAAGCTCCGACTCTTGCACAATCTATAACGGCATGGTTACGCGATAAAAAATCCCATCCAAGTATGATGTCGTGTGAGCACGACGACAGGACAATAAACTCAACAGTGTAGTGGTCCTTCGCGATCATCAGTCGGACAGTACAGGCGGCTACAGGCTGAACCGGGTCCCCATTCGCTGTTTGCAAGGACATCATATTAAGAGGCGTCGTCACTTTTCGGAGCTGGCGGCAAAGTTTAGCGTCTATCACGGAAACGGCAGCACCAGTATCCACTAGAGCATATGCTCGAGTACCTTCTACAAAAACTTCGACAATATTCGACGGCAATGTCCGAGGACTTGAGCATTTCGACAGCGCAGTTCTTGCCTCCTGAACTGCGGCGGTTAGTTTCCCTCGTGTTCAGGAGCTGGCCGACGACGCATGGGTGACAGGGAGCGACGACGGGGTGAAGGTGAGCGACCAGACATAGTACGCGGACATTCCCGTGAAGACGAGCTTGACTGAGGGTCAGAATTTTCCAGACGGGATGGGAAAAGGTCCATGAAGCTGTTCTGTGTACGGCCGTCTGTGTATCCCGGCGCGCGACGACGGCAGTAACGGGCGATATGGCCAGGGCCACCGCACGCAAAACAGATGGGCCGGTTATCGCGCGTTCTCCAAGTATTGGCGACGAGGGGACCAGTCCATGCGGCAGACGGGTGAGTCGAGGCTGTGGTGGCAATGGGAGGAACCCAGGCGGTGGACGGCTGAGTCGGGGCTGAGGTATACGGCAGTCCCTGGAACGACGGGGGGTGGTGTCGCTGCTGCCGCTTTAGTGCCTCAGCGTAAGTAAGAGGCGCGGTGACGGGGGGCTGCTGCAAGGGCACCGGCATAGCCTCGGAAATCTGCTCCTGGACCACATGTCGGAGCATGGGAGCCAATGGTGGTGGGTGTCGCAGTGGCTGTTGGTGCGAGAGCTCCTGGCGTTGAGCAAAAGGTAGCAGAGAAAGCTGCCGAGCCACTTCCTCTCGCACGAAGTCTTTCATTTGTGCGAGAAGGTTTGTCTGGTCAGACATAGCGTCCAGTGCGGTCACTGGTTGGACTGTCTGGAATGAGCGTCGCGTCTGAGCTCGTTGCCTCCGCAATTCATCATAGTTTTGACACAAAGTCACTACTTCTGCCACAGTGCTTGGAGACTTCGCGAGAAGCATCTGGAAAACGTCATCGTCGACGCCCTTCATAATGTGCTGTACCTTCGCACTCTCGCTCATGGAAGCATCGACGCGCCGGCAGAGATCGATCACATCTTCTATATATGATGTGAAAGTTTCACCTGGCTCCTGTGCCCGTGTGCGCAGACGTTGTTCGGCGCGTAGCTTCCGTAAGGCAGGACGACCAAAAACGGCACGTATTGCCTCCTTGAAGGCGGACCAATTCGCGAACTCGGTTTCGTGGTTCGTATACCACAGCTTGGCCACGTCGGTGAGATAAAAATTGACAGTGCCTAACTTAGCAGCGGTCATCCCACCTGTTGGGTCCACTGACTTTCTCGTATGAAGACAGCCAGTCCTCGACGTCCTGGTGTTCGGTGCCGGCAAAGATCGGGGGGTCTCGCTGGTGAACCGGGCCGGGGCAAGTAGGAGCCGCGAGAGGGGTTGTCTGTTGGGCAGCGTCAACTTGCATGGTCGATGGCAGGGTGCGAGATCGGAGTTCCAGCTTGTAGGCGATGTGGTTACCCAGCACCTCCACCAAATGTAACGAGGTTTATTGGGCGAACCAAACGGGCAGGTGGGAGATTGGAGATAGCGACAGGACGAGGAAGATGGAGGAGCTCGAGCGCCGATCTCGTGGTGCCATACTCTGCGATGATGCTTACTGTTCCCTCTTGTTGTCATCATTCCTTCACTATATTATTATTATTATTATTATTATTATTATTATTATTATTATTATTATTATTATTATTATTATTATTATTATTATTATTATTATTATTATTATTATTATTATTATTATTATTATTATTATTATTATTATTATTATTATTATTATTAAAGCAGCTCTGAGTCAGTGGTTTTCTTTCTAGCGTCCTTCGCTTGCTCACTATCATGAATGATTAGCTCGCTAACGTGTTTTAGCCATACCGACTGACTTTCATTTGTGAGTCTTCCCTTCTTGGGTGACAATGAGAGAAACCTTATGAGCTCTTTTCTTTCAGGAAGTTCAGCAAAGCACAAGTGCTGAAGAGGAATCGGAGGGATCGGGCTCCATGCTAGACTTGGTCAGGAAGCCGAGGATACGAAAAAACTTGCTGATACTCAGCCTGATATGGTAGGTGTTCTTAACCCCACGTTCGTGAGAATCTAGGCCCAAGTGAACATTTCGTAATGACGCACCAATCGCAGAAAGTAGCCTGAAAAAAATTGTACTGTCACCAACGGGGTAATGTAATTAATTAGCCGCTATGACTGCCAAGCAGCTACAGGAGTTCTGCTAAGCGTAAGATCACGAGTTCGGTTCTCGTGGCATCCACGGGCACAATTAAGGGGGATAAAATACAACAAACTTCGTGTACATATATTTAGGCACACATTAAAAAGAGACCCTTGTGACAGGAGTTCTCAATGCAACCAAAGCTTCACGCACATGTGAGGGGACTGTAGATAACCAAACCTAATAGAAATAAAGCGCTCGAGGTGATATAAATTTGAGCTTCACTGTTAGAACAAAACAGACCAGCCTGGTAGCAAAATTGCTTCCTAGTTTAGCACTGCCACGTGTCTCGTAATGAAATCTGTATTTTGGCACAAATAAATGGCAAAATTTAGCTTCTTTTTATGTTAACACCAGCAACTGGTTAACAATGGTTCTAATATAAACAATGTATTTATGCAACAAACTACACGCAATTATGAGGAAGCACATAAATCCTTTTTTTAGTAGTTTCTTGCACTAATAATCCGTTTCAGGTATGATCAAACTAGCCCAACATCACATTCTGCTTTTCACAAGCAGAATGGCGTGCCTCGTAATCACATTGTCGTTCTATTGGACACATGAAGCCGCTAACGTTTATTTTCTCGACGCTACAACAAACGAGTCTATGCGCAGTCAGACCCCGACAACAGGCAATCACCTTCGTAAAAATAGTGCTAGGCCAGTCGTCCTGTCTTTCTGACAAGAAAAGGGCTCAAAGCAAAGGTCAAACACACGGCGTCACACGTTTCAGGCATAAGCGCCTTCTTAGATGGCGTAATGCTGGAGAGTCGAGGGACTTATCGCGCCGTGGTCTTCACGATAATAGCGAAGCGATGATGTTTTGCGTGCGTGTCGCGAGGCGAGGTTTCGCACTCTCCCGTGACAACTGCGGAGTCACGTTTTGTTTGCAACCACCAAAGCAGTACGGTGTGGCCTGAGGCGTGGAATCAGCACAGAGATATCTATATGTCTGTATATCAAATTGCAAGGATCAAAAGAAGACAGGGGGAAAAGGGGGTAAATAGACAAATGACAGATGTTAGCCAGCTTTCAGACTGGCTGGCTGCGTGTTGCTGTTAAAAAGTATGAGGGGACAAAGAAAAAAAAGAAAAGAAAAAAGTGGGAGGGGGGGAACAGAGCAAGTGAGAATACTATCACACTGTTAAAAGTTTGTCTCTAACAGTAATTTCTCGCAAGAAGTGATACGACACTTCCCCAAGCCGTCTGTGCTGAGAACGAACACGGCCAGTGTCGCAAGACCCTTTTCACAAACAGTGAATGATTGTCAAGTCTATGTAAGAATATTGAAAGTTCGTTTCTGGGCGCACCTCCTATCACCAATTGGGTCAAATGAGTGAGGCCATTGCGAGCACATGCTGACAGTATTCATGCTACGATAAGGTGTTTATGCTGCTAAAAATAACAAGCCCTCTCAGTGTTATCCAGCGACCACGCCCTACCACCTAAAGAGAGTCACTAAATCAACCCTTGCTAAGGCTATCAGGTAATTTCTTTACCACCCCTTACGTAACTCCCTTACATAACTCCCTAACACCTCTTATAAAGGGACCACCTTAAGGGAGCGAAAACTGGGCTGGGGAACAACCGGTTCTTAAGGACACCTTAGCCGAAATCAAGAAGAAATGTGCGTAGGCAGGGTAGGTAGCACATAGGCAAGATAACCGCTGATCGTTAAAAGTAACAGACCGGACCCCAAGAGACGGAAAATGCACGAGAAAAAAAGTGAGACTTCTTTTTGTGGATGAGACTAAGAAGTTAGCGTGGGTATCGTATAGCCACAGAAAGCACCACACCGCGGCATGATTGTCGGAACAAAAAAGAGGCCTTTGTCCTGCAGTGGGCGTAGCCAGGCTGCTGATGATGGTGATGACATAATTCAGCGAAACGCCGGCGTAAGAAAATGTGTCCGCTGCAGCGAACAACTGAAGTGATCTTTGTGCTGCCTCTCACTTCAATGCAGATAACACGTACAAAGTTATGAACCGAGATCGGTTGACAAGCTCTTTCGTGTTCGGTTGTGTCTTAGGTCTGCAAATGGTTGCGCTTACGGCGGCCTGCACATCAACGTGACACACTTGAGCGGCAACGAGTTCCTGAACTTCTTCTACCTGGCCCTGGTGGAGTTTCCAGCAAACGCAATAGGCTGGTGGAGCATGGACCGCTTCGGCAGGCGTTGGACAAACGTATTTTTCATGCTTCTCACGGCTACTGCCTGCTGGGCACCCGTCATCGCACCCATGTGTGAGCTTGTTTGCCTGATTATTTATTTGACTTTTTGTCTATTAGTGATCAAGACATCTATAAAAGGCACATAGAAAAACAAATTAGGAGAAAAAAATTTAAGCGATCAACCGGAGATTGAAACCAGTGACCCCTCGCTCTTCAGCACGCTACATTAACCAAGATGACCACGCCGCTCATACAGTTCCTCGCACTAACGGCGAGTTATGTATATACACCATTTGCTACTGGCTTACTGTCAATGGAATTAAAAGAAATGTCTTTGACCAAAGCATGTACTTTGTTTGGACAAGCCATACATGCTTTCCATAAACAGTGACGTGTGCGATGGCTTGATCAAAGGAGGAGTGGGTTCACTGAATCGCATACAGTGGGATAAAAATGGGTATTCCAAAATGTCTCTGGCTCCACTTTCACTCTGAAGCAACAAGGAAAATCGCTCGCATCAACTCCAGCGACTTTTTGAGTTAGGTTCCCCTTGAAATGGGCACCGCCATTATCGCTTTAGACGGACAAACTCAACTCGCTGCTCCAGATGAGTTTCGGTGACACTTGCGCCATTAAAACATCGCACGGATTTGTCGTCGCCACGGTGTAAATCACACCAGCAACCTTCGGGTCTAACATCATGTACTTCTTGCTGCTCAACTTCCGTGCGGCGTGTCTCCAGGATGTGCCGACGGTGGTCACTGGAGACTTCAACGTTAACGTACTTTGACGTGAAAACCAGCAGCTTGGCACGTTTCTCGATGCCAAACTTGGACTTTGCCTTCTGTCGGACGTCACGCAGTCAAGTATTCACGAGAAAATCTCTTTAGATTATAGTTATGAACTGCGCAAGAAAACATGCGGGACACAGATGAAGAAAAACCACACAGACTCGGGCACCGGTTTTTCTTCATCAGTGTCCCGCGTGTTTTTTTGCGCCGTTCATATTTATGAGCCAACACCAACTCGTCCAACTGTCAGTGCTAATCTCTTCAGATACTGTTGTTCAAGCATCAATCTCAATTCAAGCACAGTCGACCATATTCACTACATTTCGTATGGCTCATATTCTCTTAGCTTTGTTTCGTAGAACAGCCGGTTGTGTTTCTATCGCAGTCATTTCTTCGGCCTTGCACCGAAACTGTGTCTTTTTTCTGTTATTCAATTGTTTTGCTATAGTTCCGCGGTAGTTCTTCTAAATTTGGCACGTTATGTAAAGCTTCAACATTTTATTACACTGCTTATGCTATAAAAAACGAGATGATGCTGTTCCCTAACTCACTCTCCTTGACATGCTTGCCCAGTAATTGCCCATGTATGACCACAAACCAAACTAAACTTCAACTCTGGCTCGAGTTGGCAACCATCCGTTTCTGGTTAGCGTACCTGCGGAACGCCCACCACCCACCTGAATAGAGCAAGGTGGTCGTTTCACAAGCAATTTGTTCAGTTGCATAAGGTGCGATGCTAAATGAGTGAGGTGCTAGTCTTCAACAACATTCAAAATTGTCGCTATCGCAATCGTTTCTTCGCCCTCAGAGTGAAACTGTCTTTTAAACAGTGTTGGTTGTCATGAACATATTGCAAGACAAACGCCTATTCTATGTTCCCTAGCTTTGACTATTCTCCATTGTCTGTCTTGCTTGGACGCAGCCGGCACGGTGGCCATCGTTGCCTCGGTCATGGCCAAATTCTCCACCACGGCGGCGTACATGATGATGTACCAGCAGTCAGACGAGCTCTTCCCTACTCCCCTGCGTTCCTTCTCTGTGGGTGTGCTCACCGCTCTGACCGCTGTCTTCACTGCGGGAGTGCCCTACGTCGTCTACATGGTGAGCCTCGACCACGGCCTCGACCCATGGCGAAGCAATTCTTGCATGTTATGCGCGACGAAAGCACTATTGGGGTTTTTTTCTGTTCTCCAGCCTTAGCAAAATTTTGTATATAGTTAATGAGGTCGACATTTATAAAGTTCCGTTGCCTACTTTTCATGAGATTGTTTCCCACTACCGTCTGGCCAGAAAAAAAAATTCCAGCCCCCCACCCCATATTGACCAAGCCTCAGCCGACCCGCTCGTATCCTACTCCTCGATATCTTAACCAGATAGACCCCGACCATTCGCAGCCGTGCCCCAAATGTGGCCATGACTCATGTTCTTTTAATCACATGCTCTGGCTGTGCCCAGCCCTTAACGCCTCTCCGCCCATCTCGAAGGAGCAATGGGATGCATCTCCAAAGCGCAGCAGCCTTCATACACAACTCCTGGCCCTCCAGGGGGCCCACGACATAGCAATAGAACTTCGACTTCTGGTCCCATCGTAGCCGGGGGCACCAACTTGATACGACGGGAGGCTTATGACTCCCCTAATTATCTGTCCTTCAAGACTTAAATAAAGTTCTTGTCAACAGTTGGTTTCAACCGTAGTGGAAATCTCGGAGCGCATGGGTATCATGGTGCGGCCAGTGCTGCAGTCGTGCGCATGTGTTTGGGGGCCGTAGTGTTAAACCACATCGTCTGCTAGAGCGTTGCGCGCTGGTCACATCGTCGGGCAGCCTGCCCATTTCATTATTGTGGCAAGAACTTGGCTGATATTCTGTACTAAACGTTGTGCGATGCCAACCTATCAGCCTTCATTGGTGATAATGTGGTTCTAAAAACAGTATTTGGCAGCGTACGTTGTTTGCTCTTCCGAAACGTCGTGGCGCCGAGTGCATTCCTTACTTCTTTGTCTGTGGCACCGCAGCACGCTGCAACGGAGAAGACCATCATTAGCAAGTACCACGCGTGTTATTGATTTCTCGATAAAAATAAATAAACGAAGCACTCTACAGCGACTGCCTTGCAGCTTGTGGCTTAAACACAATGAAACAATCGAGCAGGAGTTCAGAAACTCTGCAGGTCAGAACAACGACCTGAGCGGGCTTCTTCTGGACGGCATTGATTTCATGAAGCTGAACTCACTCGCCGGCGCTGAAACGCACGCGTGAAGCATCCAACTTCACTTAATACGTCGTCGTGCCCACAGCAGCCTTGTTGAAGGCGCCAATTTTGAACAGGTGTTCTTTAGCACGCACTGGCATCGCACAGCACACGGGCCTTCACCATTGCGCCTCCATCGAAATTTGACTGCCGTGACTGGGATCAAGCCTGCGACCTTTGGGTTGATGGCTGAGCACCATAATCACTACACAGCCGTTTCTTACAAGCAATTTATCGATTATGAAACAGCGTGGGGTTTTTGCGGACGCTGGATATTGGTATAATTTCACGTCTGAAAAATAACTGCCCAACTTCGCACGTTTTCTAGCGAAGACACAACGTTTTAATCAATTCAGAGCATTTTCAAACACATTTTTGTCGTTAATGTTCGTTACAATGCAATAACTAATACAGTTAAGTGGGTTACGAGACGGTTAACTATTGTCTGAAAACTTGATTTTCACAAACTTAAAGCTAATATGTTCGATTTTTCAAATAAAGCAGTCGATTATGTTTCTTACTCTTCGCTGAAACCGCAGCGTCTGTCGTCATTGTGACGTCATAATTGTAAAGCACATTCGCGCGTTCTGTCAACCTTTCGTGCGCTCTCTTTAATGCAGGGAAGGTACGGCTCATGGATTCCCTTTCTTTTCCTCGCCCTGCTGACGACGACGGCTGGTATCGCGGCGGCCTGGTTACCCGAAACGAAGGACTACCCTCTCTGCCAGACAGTTGAAGACGCCGATAGATTCGGCCACGATCAAAAATTCTTCTCCTTTAACAAGTGAGGAAGAACGTGCAAGTTGTAGACAAAGCTGAGCTAATGAGTACTGCCACGCAAACCCATTTACTTCCATGCAAATTACACCGTAAAGCTCTTTTATTATTAAAATCTTGAGAGAGTATGAAAAGGTAGGCTACGTCGGAGTGAGCAGTCAGTTCTAATACTGACGATTTGTTGCTAAAAAAAATTGCCCGCAGCTTCCCTCGGGGGAACACTGAGGAGTATGCGTAGCATATAATTGGTTAACGGGGTGTTAAAGTGCGACTTACTTGGGTCGATGGCTAAATTGGTTAACGTGGTTGTGAAATGGGGTGTTAAATTGCGACTTACTTGGGTCGATGGCTAAATTGGTTAACGTGGTTGTAGGAGGGGGTGTTAAATGAGTGAACACGTACACACGTATGCGAAAGCGCGGCGCTGGTCGAAGGGACGTCGATCATTGTGTTTGTGGATTCGTTGGAATTCATTTCACCGCGACCTTGGACGTCGACGCGCCGTACAAACCAACCGACGAGCGGCAACTGAGCGAGCGAGCGCCGACCTTGAGTATATATACAGCGCGACGGCGCATGCACTGTCAGCTGTTGAATGTTCTCGAAGCGCGACGGCGCATGCGCGTCCACTGGAGAATCAGGAGAATTGTAGATGTCGAACGCGGTGTGTAGAGGAGGAAGGGTGCACGGATGGTGGAGGAGTGAAGCGCGCGCGGTGTGTAGAGGAGGAAGGGATGCACAGATGGTGGAAGAAGGAGGAGGAAGCTTGCGGACGGCGCCGCACTACAAGCCTCGAGTATTAGATGCTCCGCATCTAAAAGAATAAATAGAAGAAAGACCACATACACTCACCATACACTACATACATTCAAAAACTACATAAACGCAAGAGTACACGTGTGCGAAGGCATTCTGAGCAGGCTCTAACACTGTAGCACAACACAGCAGGCCATAGATAAGAATCACCGATCACACAATATAATAAGTCCTGACAACTAATGAGTGGTTAATAAAATATTACTTCCGCTCAGCCTGACAACAATCAAATATATATATATATAGTGAAAGTAAGCTTTTTTGCACCCACCATCCTGTCATCAATGAAAGACAGGGCGTCGGGTAACGAAAATTGCATAAATGGAAGCGCCGATTCTGCCACTTACGTTCTCTCATCTGGACTTTGCACTTCTTTTTTCAATACGCCGGGTTATGGCTGCGCATGTTCTTTTTAAATGTTTTTTTTTATAATAATGCTGAGCACGTACCCCTGATGTTGCACTCAAATACCTTTTTCCACGTTTTCCCATAATGCCACGGACCAACGGCAGGCCTTTCTGGGAAAAATGTCCTGGCTTCATCTTTCATTTTTGCCCCCGTTAGCAGCTCTTTTTCTTTCGGACACGACCAAAAGAGAGAGGGGAGAGGATTCTGTATCAGCACCCCTCTCGCCCTTCCTCTGATCAAAAATCTTGCTGACCATCTATTACAGACATATTATCCTCTCCAAGCTAGACATAAGTGTACCTTAGTGAAACAGGTTTGGGCTGTCCATTCATTACCGTACCAGAACACATTTAAAGCCTACTGTCATGATGCGACAACCAGTTTGATTGATGCACAATCTAACAAGCTTTGCGTACATCTGTTTTGTGAACAGGGCAGAGGAATCTTCGAAGAGATCAAGGCATGTCAAAGAAAACGACAAGAAGACGACTGTTGAACTTCAACCGCTGCACACCGAGACATGACTGACTGCCGCGTGCGCTCCATGCTGTATTCAACGAAAAAGGTGTTGGTGTCAACTGATGGAACAGTACGGGAGTGTGATGATGCTCTCTCTAAATAACAAAAAAAAACATCTCTCTGTCCCCGTGCCTCAATGCTTTCCCGTTAGTGGGAAATCGAGCTCGACGTAGAATATGTGTGTTTCCTGATTCTTTCCTATTATATCACATGCAGCAGTGCAGTGAAACAGAGCACCACTTACAACATGTTCAAGTGAGCCGCCAACGACCACCTGAGGAGTCCATAATGCATAGTGCGTATCACTCGGCAGCTTATAGAGATCTTAAAAATGCTTCATGTTGTTCTGCAGAGACATTGGTTGATTGGTATGTGGGGTTTAACTTCCCAAAACCAACATATGATTATGAGAGACGCCGTAGTGGAGGGCTCCGGAAATTTCGACCACCTGGGGTTCTTAACGTGCACCCAAATCTGATCACACGGGCCTACAACTGCATTTCCACCTCCAGCGGAAATGCAGCTGCCGCAGCCGGGATTCGATCCCGTGACCTGCGGGTCAGTACCCGAGTACCTTAGCCACTAGACCACCGCGGTGGGGCGTTCTGCAGATACATTTCTAAACAGTGTAAACATCGTCGAGAAATAGCTTGTGAGGGTCGCAATAAAGCAGATGAAAGAAGGGGTTGGTGACAAAAATGTGCTTGTCACCAGCGCTGCTTTTTTTACTGACACTTCTTAGGCGTATCTCCAACCACGTCGTCTGTTTTCAGAGCGATACCTTTCAGTGACTTCCTTACTACGCGCATTTGCTGTACTACATTGCATCGCATATCTGTTGAGGATTTCGCAGACGACCTAGTACGACACTCCTACAATTTCTAATTTCTGACGCCCACACCAAGTGACACCATCATTGTTTTTTGCCTGTCCCGTTATCACTTCAATGTCGCCTAGTTTTTTCCGGCCTCGCTAATACAACTTCAATCTACGAGTGTTAACGAAACACTCACAGCACTTGACGCATTTGTCTAAGACAATCAAAGCAATAGCCCCGTTTCTTCTTAGTTGATTCTGCAGATTTTTGCTTGTTAAATTTTTCTGCACTATGCTGTGGTTTCGCCCCGTCTTCATCACTAAAATATCACGCACCTTCTGTGCGAGGAAAATCTCCCTGACTTAAAAAAACAGCTCTCCTAAGGCACCAGGTTAGCTTGACAACCGCTTTTTGTCATAACACAAAATTCAACGACACTGGCCTACGCGGACTTCAATGCGAGCTGCTTTGAGGCCGTTTCATCAGTTTCTTCAAGAAGCTGCAGTATACGACACACTGTGATGGGTCTCAGACAATGTTGGTCAATAGGGCAACTGACTGCATTCAAAGAGAAGGAAAAGACGTGAGAGGGAGACAGAAAATCAGGCGGGCAGATTTGACTAAGTTTGCAAGTGTAACATCGCAGCAACAACCACAGAACCGGGTTCATTAAAAGAGCGTGGATGATACCTTTGCCCTGCAGTGGGCGTAGTCAGGCTGCTGCTGATGATCATGTTGATGGTTTTCATAATCTTGAAGTACGATTACAACTACTACTATTTCGATTTACCATGACCATCTTCCCCTTTCCTGGAACAGGTTAGCTACTCGGAGATGTCCTCTGATTGGCTGCCCTTTGGTCTTTGGACTTTGAAAGACACAGCACCGATTAAAATAAAGTATGTTCATAAAAAAACGTTTCGGCTCTCGAACGTGAGCTTTGTTTACGATCTGTATTTTCAGTGTTCCCTGAATTTTTTTTTCACTTTTCTCTCTAACCTTCTTTCGCACTCTCAGATTCATCTGGTGCCGTCTACGATCAAGCGACGATATAATATGGTGAAACGTGACGGCATGTTATCTCTCACGATATCGGCTGTTTGTCATGCATGACGTAATGACGTGATGAAGGCATCAGCTATCATGACAAAATTTTTTGTGGCTTTTTTTTCATCGTTAGTGTCGGTACCATGCCAACGGTAATTTTTCGCAACTGATGAGGCGTCTAAAGCTTTGAAATGGCCCCTTGAAATAATAAACTTGAAAGGTAAACTTGAAAATGCCGCATCTGCTACCCATCACCCACGCTGAGGCATAATGTGTGTACAACATTATGAATGTGGCACAGATCCTTCTTCAGGGTAGCTCTAATCCCCTACTTGCTGGAGTGACACGCAGCTAAAGTGTTCCATCGGTGATGACTCATTGCTGTAAAGCCACCAGCTGTCTCATAGAGTTTGTTGTACCGTGTACGTATCTACCGAGAGTGCCGACATCATTGTTTGCTAGTTATTTGGCTTTTGTGGCAGAGAAACAGCTGATAAATTTATGCTGCGCCAGGTACAAGGCCTTCACTAATGAACATTGAAAAGATTCAGTTTCAAAGCTCATTTTTAAAAGCACTTTTTGTGGGGGGAGGGGGTGGTGAGAGCTGGGAAAGTCAGGCAAGGACGCAAGAAAATGATAGAAGAGGTACAGAAGAGTTACAGGGCAGTGGCATAGCCAGAGGTGGCACATCTACCCCGTGCCTCACCCTCAAAAACAATTTTTCGCCTTGATATATAGAGTGCAAAATGACCATTTGTCTGCCCAGTCGCCACTTCAGATCCGAAAGGTGCCCCCCCCCCCCACCGTCAAAAAAAATTCTTACTATGCCCCTGATACAAGGAAAAAATAAACTTCTTCAGGACTAAACTTTTCTGACCAATCATATCAGGCTCACTTCCGCATATCATGTTTTCATTACCTGAAATATCCGCCAAAACGAGAACTGCATGCAACTAAATCATATTAAAGCAAACCACCAACCAATAAGTCATGTCAACGCTCAGAACATTCCTTTTTGCCGTCGGCTATTTCCCACTGGAATACCTTATCCAAATATATTGTGTGTTACAACATAAGTTGGATTCATTCGTGAACTTCATTCAGTATATTGAATTGTCACCATGAATTCTTGACAGTGCATGTGTTGCATGAATTCATTTACCCGCTCCTACACGAACTGTGAGGAACCCGCGGTGTGTTCAAATAAAAACGCGTTTGTATAATGCACTGAAATACTTTTGTCTCTGCGTTGCCACATAGCGGCATGCATAAGGGTTGTGCGTAAGTGTCAACGGTTCTTGGCATTTGTCGCATGTTGGTTGTTCTTCATTTTTGAGTACAAAGTTGTATGTCAAGTGTCTATGTGTGCCCGATGCAGAGTCAACATTATATAACTCCAATAAACTATTTTTTCAAGGGCAGTTCTTTCATTAGCCAAGTATGGACTTCACCAGATAGAGGTTATTACTTGAGCATGAATCCCGCTGTTGCTAACACTGCCAGACAAATTGTTTTTTGAGCATTTTAAAGAGACACTGAAGACGAACAATGACATGGTTTACCTGGACAAACTGCATGCTCAGGACTCTAATGACATATGTTTCACTATCGTAAGTTCATTATTACAAGAGAAAATCACGGTAGAATTTCTGTTTTCTGAATTTCGCGCCAAAATCATCGCGCGGGACGTAATAAATTTCAAAATGTATTTTCGGTATTTTTGTGTCATTGACCCGACGAAACTTTTTTAACTTCATTTGCTTTGTTTATGGCACCCACAGATTACAAATTGCCTAATTTTATCGCTGGGAAGGTACGTAGGACTCAGTAGACGCCTTCAAATTTTCTTACGTCATGGTGTTTGGCACGGAAATCTGAAAGTGGCGTGTTTTCTTTTTTTTTGCGCCTTTTCTCGCTTACTAAGCGTCGTGTCGTGGTAAAAGTGATGCTTTCGGGAGTGTGAAATTATATTTATTAATACGCGAGAAAATGTGTTGCTTTTTAGAGTCTCCTTAAGGTAAATTACTGCTGTTCTTACGAAGAGGTGCGATCGTCTGCCTTGTCGTTTCCAGGTATCTCAACATGACTTGAGACACAGCAGAAATACAAATGCCTTACTACATAAAAGAAAATTAGCTCACTAAACAAAAACGTCATGTTTGAAATGTTGATATCTAGTGGTTACACTTCAGTTTTAATTGCAAAGCGTTGTCCTCGCAGCGTCGTTGAAGACAAGACGCGTCATAAAAAAAATTATTTACATAAACACAGATACTCGCATGCCCCACAGGCTACAAAGCGCCACGCAGGCTAACTGCTCGTGAGCCTCTCCTTCAACGTGTCATCTTATTTTCACGCTACAACAAAACATGTGCATGTAGTGGTGTCGCTAGCAACTTGCTAACATAAACTTACGGGAAAATAACACTGATGCTTTATAATATAGGTTTTTTTTCTGACTCTGCCACTTGAGTTTTACACTATTCTCGTTTAAAAATTTATTTGTCGTTTTTTAAAGCGTATAAGCAGAGGCTGGCAGTACTTCAACATTTATTCATTATGAATGAACAATTAAGAGTTGACACGCGTGAAACAAAAACCGAACGAGAAGGTGTCTGAAGAAGACTGAAAACAGCTTTTATTTGCAAAAATAAAGAAACGTACAATTCAAGTGTTGAATATTGCAACTGGAACAAAAAGAAAATCACCGAAAGTGTCGCTTAAGAAAGACCCGCTTGCATTAAGTAACACTTATTTTTCGTGGATGACATTCCAGTAATATAAGGTCACCCACAATTATACTACAAACGCGCATTCGGGTTCTTTCTCGCTACCAAAGCAAAAAAAAAAAAGCCAAGCCCTACGACAAGTAAAGCTTCAGGAAGAAGGACTTCCTCATTCCTAGCACCATTCGCACGAAACAGGCTGTATTTGTATCAAGCGAGCCAGCCATAGTTGATTTAGGAACTTTAAATCATCATATGTTCTATTTACCATAAAAATGGCTAGATAGCGCTGTCGTATGATTTTGCCAGGGATGTTCGGGGCGCATTTAGTTAAAATATAGTAATTTAGTCTTTCTCCAGAATTGAGACTTTCCTTGTAGCTGTTGTTAACTTTAAGTTTATTTGAACGTCTGTTGTTAGTTTATATATTTTGTTTATTTCCATATTATTATTGGCATGCAAAGCCCTCGTGTTACTACACATGCTGTGCCGTGTTCTCACCTTTTAAAGAAAACAACACACAAACCAAGCAGTCAATCATCTACACCATTTCGACATCTATAAATAAGCAATAAACAATGTCATGCTTGAATTTTTATATCACACCATGTGCAATAACACTGAGGAGGATGCACAAATCATCACCAGATTAAGTTAGCGCTGTCGTAAACAAGCCTTTACAGGATGGTTTAACATCGGCAGGATATCGGCCAAAGACAGCCCACGAACATTGCCGAGGTGCACGGGCCTTGTGGCAACGTTATGTACTCAACACCAACTGTTTCGGTGGCGTCCTGAAGCACGCATGATCACACATATAACACATCAACGGTAGGGTACCTGCAAGTTACATCCACTTAATACTGACCATGTGGCAGTCATGCAAATGCGCGTAGGATCCCACAAAATTTCACGCTGAAACTAATGCCGACGCGTACAGCAACCATTTCAAGGTTGCAAGATCCTAGGCGTCATTTTTTAGTATGTTTTAGTTTAGGCTACTCTGATAGGATTTCAAACTTCGTCACAAGAGTTCCCGTACAACCGTCTTTTCTTTTATTCATGAGCTCACTACACGAAAAAAAAAAGAATAAATGCTTTTATGTTACCTAGTACACGTTCTTCCTTGATATAACCCTGACCATGTTTCTTGGCAAATTCACTAAACGGCAGAGCTGTGCTTAGCACCCCATTGTGCGGGTTCTTGACGCGTCAGTTAGGTTGACGCGATAAATACTGATTGTGAGCGGAGAGTGATCACCAGGAAAAAAGAGTGAACATTAGCGCTGTATCCGTATCGTCACTCTCCAGTCATCCGCCTTAACAGCGCGCTAAAGTGGTAGACTTAATTGCCCACATGCACAAGTCTACGT
This sequence comes from Rhipicephalus annulatus, assembly GCA_013436015.1. Classification (NCBI taxonomy): domain Eukaryota; kingdom Metazoa; phylum Arthropoda; class Arachnida; order Ixodida; family Ixodidae; genus Rhipicephalus; species Rhipicephalus annulatus. Next base: position 298,212 of record WOVY01009531.1, read on the forward strand.
CTCTATTACGTTGGGTATATAAGGCTAAGGAAAACCCCAGACAAAACGTGGGAAAATAATAAAGCAAGCATATGCGGACAGGGAACTTTGAAAAAGCCGTGTTTCCGAGTTGCAAAAGGAGTTTAGTGAACGTATAGAGATTCCCGAAGCATTCGAGCGTCGCATTTACATATTCTATGCTTACTTCCAAGACCTCCAGAAACTTTGGCAATTTTGTACAGTCAGTCAAGAGGACTACTCTAAGAGGAGCTAGGATTATTACTTGGTATGTGCGATTTTTCTTTTTTCTATTTTTACGACCTCCGCCTTGGAACATTTGCGACAAAGTTCCGTTCTACCTTTCTGTCTAGCTGCGTGCATAAAGTACTCCGCAAAAGCAAGAACGAAGACGTCATCGTTGTTACGATTTTCTTAACACATTCTTTGCCTTATCCTTCCTCCACCCTTTCCTTTTCTACAAGGGCATCGGCGTATTATTGCATCATGGCGCACATAACGTCGTTCGGGCTATGTCATTTCGAGAGCGATAACGGCACAACGGTAAATACCCTGCAGGTCCAAGCCTCCAAAAAGATAAGCTTATAGTTTCACCCATGCAGTGAACCATTTCGTAACACCCCATCACCGCAAGGTAGCTTTCGCAATCTATATAACGATCTCACGCCACTTTTGTCCCTTACACTGCCTACTTTGAGATTAACCAAAGTCCTCGAAGAGGAAAAAAAAACTGCTCCCTTTAAGATGCATCCACCTAATCGGTGCATGCCTATCGTATACCGCCTCGATCCGGTTCACGTGCGTGTCACCGCGTGTTGAGTGGCTGTGACGGGTGAGACTCTGTATCGCACGTTCTGCGCAAGCGAGCAGAGCTGCCAGGTTATTGAACGCACAGACGACATCTTCCATCTTCAATAAAGCGATCGCACGTTGCGAGCACTTCTATACGCCAGGGCGTCTTCGCAGCTGCTGTCATAATCAGGAAACCTCAATCACACGAGCCGCGTGTCTGCGCTCACGACGAGAGACTCGAAGCCGTTCGACGAGCCTCTTGTGAGATAGCCAGGAGTGGCCGCTCCTGCAAGCCGTCGCTTCTGCTGCCCTTGCGCCTGCCCCTCGTCTACTTTTGCTTTGACCGCCAGTGTCTTGGAAATTTTTCGGCTGCTTCATCTACTAGGACTGCATCCTTGAAAGGTACCACCATTTCACTGTAAGAAAGCGAGTAAACGGTTACTGCCAGGTAAACGAGTGATGTGTTCTCGGTATGTTTTATCAGCGTCGTTATCAAACCTTGGCTGGCTCACCAGCGTTAGGCTGCTGCAGTGTTTTCTGCTGCAATGGCGATAGCGGGGTAGCGCTAGAAGGAAGAAGACGACGGGATGCTTTTCTAGGAAGCGACTGAAAATATGGTGGCAAAAAAAAAACTTGACTTGCTGTGTACTGTACATCACCCCTCTGTTACGCAAACTGCAGTAAATTTCAACATCATGCAAAAATCAAGAAATACCTCGGCAAGCTCGTACCTTAAAGCACAAGGTCAATCCGAACGTTATTATAGATTCTATGCATCTAAACATTTTTCAATCTTTTTTATATCTTGCATTACATTATAATTCTGTCTGCGTTCACGTCTTATATTTAGCCCTACGAAAGCAACTAGCAGAATTTCATTTTATAGAGCGGATTACTTATGATCTGATAGCCTGCTCAGCTGTTCAAGTGTTCTTTATCTGGAATGTGCTATTGTCTCCTCGTTTTAGGGGTGTAGCCAAGAGTTGGCACTGCTGACGTATCCCCCCCCCCCCGCCTCACCGATCGCATTGTATTGACAGCGGAACTACTGTAAGAAGAGACAAAATGGACCGAAAAGAGCGCTCTCTACAGTGCTCTTTCCAGTCCATTTTGTCTCTTCCTACAGTTGTAGGGCTCTTACTACAACACAACCACGATGACCCAACTCGCTCAAATTAAGTTCTCTCTTCTTTCACTGTATTTCTCTCTCTCTCTCTCTCACTCTCTCTCTCTCTCTCTGAAGTCACCCTTTTGAATTCTATCTGTTTGAGCCCATCTCCCCCTTCTTTCTGTCTCTTTCTCTCTTTCTGTTTATGTCTAGCTTTTTACACCTGCGACACGCGAGAGCCTTAAGCTTTAGCAACTCGGCTGCAGCACGGGCGGCAGACAACGATTAAGGGGCGCACCTTGCAGCTTCTTTTGTTAACAGCCTGCACAGGGTGCTTGAACAGTATAGTTGAGCGCGAGCCTTTTCATGATGATCCCTTTCGATCTACAACAAATGGCACACCTCGAGCATGGCAACTTCACTCTGGCAGTGGACGACTTAGAGCAGTACGTACTCTACTGTAGGACAACTGTGTGAAACTATACAATAGACTTTCGAGGAAGGGTTGGTGATTAGGAGTATAGTATACGCTACAATGGTAAAGGGGTAAGCCGTTTTAATTGGCGACAGAGTGGCACTAACTACAAGGCCTGTTTAGAAAAGGCACCTTTGCTTTGGTGAAGACCTGGCCACCCTCGCTTGTTTCTTTTCGATTTTATCTTCCTTTGCTCCTCTCTTTATTTTTTACCGTTTCGCAGTTTTTTGTCCTTCTCTCTTTCTTTATTTCTGTGTATTTGTAGTTCTCTTCCTATTCTTTTCTTCACTAATCTTAATTTATTTTTTCGTTTTCTTCCTCTCTCAAATATTTATGCGTGGTATTGCTTGCGTTGCGCCTAGCAATGATACCATATGACAGCCTGGGTCGCTAATGTGATTCGCCTTTAAGAATTCGGAGCTAATACACTTTGTGAAGGTTCGTTGCCCATCACTTGATAGTGTTCGTCTGAGCAGTCATGCCCGATTATTTGCCGACTCTTGCCAGGAATTCAGGTTTCAGACCGAGAACCCGCCACACAAACACGTGTCGATTGGTAAAATCACCTACCTTGCACTCACGAAAGTGCTCGAAGCCCCGGATATGAGAAAGTGCCATTCAATGTTGTGTATATGTAAATTATTTCTGTGTGAAAGAGTGACGCTGTTGGCTGTGGTGAAATTTATTCTCTGGTTATTAACCGTATTCACAAGACACAGAACAATTTAAAGCCCAGTGCAGTTTGCTCTGATAGTGGTGAGTGGTCTAAATGGCAGTTTGTTCTATATCTGTGCATAACCACACTGAACTTTTCACTCAGTCACTCATTTTATGCTATATATGGCTACCGCAGCGTTCCTGGTTAATAGAAGTTTTGTTTCTACATTCCTGTAGTTTTCAAAAAAGCTCCAAAAAAAAGCGACACTTGCGAGCATTCTTGCGTGAAACTTGTCTTTATTTTTAACTCTTTACCCTAAATAAAACGTTAACCACGGAAAGAACCATTCAGGGTGAAGTGGATTGCATATCGATTGCGATGAGAACCAGTTTTAATCGTAAATTGATAAACGACTACGCCAGCTATGACATTAAGTTTAACAAGAGGCACTGTGAAAATTTTCAGAAATATTTGAAAGGACTAGTTAAAAGCACAGAGATTTACTTTAGCGTGGAAGGAATGTCAAGTTGGCGCAATAGTGGTATATTTTCTAAGCATATAGTCGCCAAATACGAATGATTACACCAATTAATGACGACATCGTGGTAACAGCACCACAGTGTCAGAAATACGAGCATGCCTTCTTCTGCGTGGCAACAGTGGCTAGACGATGGTTGCGCGCCCATACTTTCTACTAGTTTGACTGCCTGCCGTATAAGTTTCGCGTTTCTCTGAAAACTGGCTTTATAGTCATAGAGACCTCACGGGTATTGCTTTAAACAATATTGGCAGTACGAAATGGCGCCTTTACCACTAGGAAATAATGCGATAAACGTGCCTCGTTTTCATCGCGAAGCATTTCTTTGCGTACATCAATCACACTTTTGGCATCTACTGCGTATATATATATATATATATATATATATATATATATATATATATATATATATATATATATATATATATATATATATATGAGATCTAACAGGCAGTAATGCCAAGGAATGTACAGGGGAAGTTATTGGAACCAATGGAATGTAAATAAGAAGAAAGAAAAGTGGATGAAAAAATAACCAGCCGTGAGCAGGAATCGAACCTACAACCTTCAAATAACGCGTTCGATGCTCCTGGCGATCGAACGCGTTATTCGAAGGTCGTAGGTTCGATTCCTGCTCGCGACTGGTTATTTTTTCTTCCACTTTTCTTTCTTCTTATTTACATTCCGTTGGTTCCAATAACTTCCCCTGTACATTCCTTGGCATTACTGTCTGTTAGGTCTCATTAATATTGTGTTAAAACACGGAAAAACCAGCCCTTAGGTACACACTTCTTTCCCTTATATATATATATATATATATATATATATATATATATATATATATTGTTACCACATGTGTAATTTAGGTATGCCCACCTGTGTAGCGGGGAACATGGTGGTAGCAGAAGAAGAGGACGTTCGGTTGGTGGCAAGAGCTCGCTGCTTCGCGTTCACTGCGGTATACCGTCGAGTCGACCGTTACGTCTGCTTCGAATAAACCCCTCGCAGACGTAACAATATATATATATATATATATATATATATATATATATATATATATATATTTAAAGCCGCTTATGAATGTGTGCTCTCCTGATCACCCCCTTAACTTGTCATGAACTAAAATTAGTATGAGAGGTTAAGATGGTTTTACGAATATGACACGCTAGTCGATGCTTGAATAATTCCACGATCCCGTTGCGTACATCCTCAAACACTTCCCGCTGAGCAGTGTCACATACCCGCTGACGGGTATGTGTCACTGGAATGTGGGTATGAGCCACAGGTTATTAGAGCCCCGCCGCGGTGATCTAGTGGCTACGGTACTCGTCTGCTGACCCGCAGGTCGCGGGTTTGAATCCCGGCTGCGGCGGCTGCATTTCCGATGAAGGCGGAAATGTTGTAGGCCCGTGTGCTCAGATTTCGGTGAACGTTAAATAACCCCAGGTGGTCAAAATTCCCAGAGCCCCCCACTACGGCGTCTCTCATAATCATATGGCGGTTATGGAACGTTAAACCCCACATATCAATCAACAGGTGATTGGAACTCGGTATCTACCCAGGAATGGGGACAACGCACATACAAAAAATTAATGCGATGGTCCCAGCAGGAATAGAACACCAGCAATCTGCGTGGCGATCAGGCATTCTACTACAGAGCCACGCCAGACCTCGGAACTGCTTTTCCAGTATTTATTTATTTATTTATTTATTTATTTATTTATTTATTTATTTATTTATTTATTTATTTATTATTTATTTATTTATTGTACCCTCAGGGCTTTACAGCATTGCAGGGGGCAGCGGGCACTGACGAACAATGTTAAAGAAAAGAATGCTTAGACAAGACACTAGAACATTATTAAACACTGGAAAGCAACTATTATCAACTGCAACTATTTTATACAGCCAGTAGATTATACAAGAAAACTAACAACAAAATCAAACGTTTACATTTCAAACACCAAGTATGTTATCGAGCGATGTTTTAAAACTGCAAGGCGAGGTGATGGATGCAACTGATTGTGGGAGGTAGTTCCAATCCTTGCAAATTTTAGGCAGGAATGAGTGGGAATATGTTGATGTCTTGAAGCGAGGAACAGCGACTTTCTGCGCATGGTCAGTGCGAGTTGAAATGTATGACGGTGGGGTTATTAATAGTGAACGCAGAAGGGAGTTGTTGTAAATTTTGTTGTAGACCCTAAAGTTCATGAAATGTATTTTGTGGTTGCAGTGCTGACCATCTGATTTTATGAAGCTTACGTATTGTCACGGAGTCGTGACGTGGATGAAAAGAGCAGGCAGTAGGTCGAATAATAAACTGTTTTTTCGGGCCTACCTTGTGGTCACGTAAAAGGAAAGCTAGATTGCAGCGAGACATTTGCACAGGTAGCGGCGAGCAGAGCGTCGGCCGCCGATCAACTGACAAGCGGCGAAGCGTGTCGGCATTTATATCCTTTCCATCGAATAATTAAGCGTTATCGCTAGCGGTGACGTAGGTTCTCGAATAATCTGTATTGTTCACGATGTGGGCGTAATCTTAACAAAACTATCCACTACAGCCTCGAAGCCTCTCGAACATCTTAGACGCGGTTTGCGCGGAACGTAGTGTAACGGGGTGATAACAAAACTTGGGGGAAGGAACGTGGCATAAGTACTCTTTTAATACAGCCGTCATGTCAAGTTAACGTGAAGTTCAGTTAAGCACCGTGTGCTGGAGTCTAATTATGAAGCAACGTCCAGGGCTCCTCGAAAGCAGCAGCGCTTCATAGAAGCTTATTGCCTATGGTGTTGCTAATACTAACGCTACTGTTGGCATCGTTACGCGAGTGCAAACTTGTTATATAAACATCTGCAACTCTTCATCCAATTACTGTGCGTGCAACATTTGTACATATATTTAGCGTCATTTCATGACCTGACGCTCAATAAAAATTACAACATGGACACCTTTTCTTCGCATGCTGTCACATAACATCGATTCCCGAAGTGCGTGAGATCTGCCAAACTTGTTTTACTAATTGTACCTCTCGCTAAGCGCACCCAGACATAACTGAGATAAGCCACAGCCAATTTTTATTATGTGCTTATCGATGCCACCTTAGCGTAGTATCACCAATATGCCGTGTCTAGACGTATGTTAACTAGTTGAGCTACCCAAAATTTTAGTCATCTAGATAGAGATGTGCCGCTATTCGTCAACGTAGATGAATCCACATCGAACGGGGCTGTAGCTGCCATCGCACAAACTCTCGTGTGTCAATGTATAGTAAACAATCAACTACTTCTTTGAAGGCACGCTTCAGTTTTATATTGTACCGACTTCTATGACAGAATAGTCAACCACAATTTTTTCGTCTTCTCAGTCGGTGCACTGACTCCCGCACCACTGCTAAAGGTGTTTACACACAACGTGGTTCCGCACAACCTGCAGATCCGAGGCATTGCAGCATTATGCGCCTCACAGTGTTTCCGCATTGTCTCCGTGACTGGTCCACCACTGACCAATCAACGATGTCATTTGATTACGTCATCACGTGGCGGCACGTAGCGTGACGCCACGGCATTAAGGTGGCGTCACAAACTTGGGCTATATGTACGGGGCGTCATACGGTGACATCATCACGTGAAGATTTTTTAAATCAGTTCTGTTGACGTCGATTGTCAGCTTTCAAGCTTGATGATGCGTTTATAGGACGGACGGACGGACGGACGGGCAGAGAGACGGACGGACGGACGGACGGACAGACAGACAGACAGACAGACAGACAGACAGACAGACAGACAGACAGACAGACAGACAGACGGACGGACAGACAGACAGACAGACAGACGGACGGACAGACAGACAGACAGACAGACAGACAGACTGACAGACAGACTGACAGACAGACGGACAGACGGACGGACGGACGGACAGACGGACGGACAGACGGACGGACGGACGGACGGACAGACGGACGGACAGACGGACAGATGGACGGACGGACGGACAGACGGACGGACGGACAGACAGACAGACAGACAGACAGACAGACAGACAGACAGACAGACAGACAGAGAGACGGACGGACGGACGGACGGATGGACGGACGGACGGACAGACGGACGGACGGACGGACGGACAGACAGACAGACAGACAGACAGACAGACAGACAGACAGACAGACAGACAGACAGACAGACAGACAGACAGTGAACTTTTAATCGATCCTGAGGAGCTACTGAAGCACCATCACAGGCATGGTCAATCATCTCGCACACATAGGCCGCTCTGGTTCAGTGCATCGCCGTGTTGTCACGGATTTAAGGCCACAGGAACGTTTACGTTGATAAAGAAGACCAAACTAATAGACCGCCTTTGTTAATTTTTGTCCTTGTTATTTTGGTATATTAAAAAAAGTTTGCTATATAGGCGCGATGATTCAAAGTTTGTCGACTTTCAGTCACCGGGCGGGAATTCGCATTTTTTTTTTGCCAACGTAGTAATAACTTTTGCGCAGTTCGAAATTTCCCCGGGGACGAAAACGTCAGCGATGTCGTGGGAACGCGGCAAGCGCACATGGCTTAAAGAACAGTACGCTTTCCATAGTATCGTATGGCGAGGGAAACCGCAGAATCGACCGAGGCATGTCCCAGTTGTGCTTTCTTTATAAAACTGAGCTTACATGATGAGCGCCTTCATTTGCAACTGACAAGACACCTTCATAGGCTTGTGCATACGGGGGGGGAGTCAGGAGGGTTGGCTCCCCCCCCCTGGTTATCAAAGAGGAGGGGGGTGCAAAATTAGCCTACATTGATTGTTAGGGAGGGGGCACCTCAACTCGGCAGGGGGGGCGAAGTCAGTCCTGTATATTGACTTAGCCTCCCCCCCTCCCGAAGAGGAATGCTCACGTTTATGGACACCAATCATTTCCTGCGGTGCCGTGCAGCTGTGCAATGGTGATACTTGGACATGCAGCACATTTCCACGGCCCTCATCTGCCGAGATACGGTTCTTGCATCCCTAATGTTCGAGCCTCCGTGGAATACGCCCGCAGGCAAATGTTTATTTGTGTGTGCATGTGTACACGTACTTGCTTGCGTGCGGGCTTCAGCAGAGCTTATAGCTTTTTGCTGCCTTGCCGGCAGATTCCCAAAGTTATACGTAATTACATTTCTATACTTTTGAATATATCACATAAAAATATTCGGTTATATGAATTTCTAAATTTAAACGCTAGATAGCGCCTACAACTAGCAATGCGGGCCTTTCTTAACTATTCCGGTAAGTAAGCACGTCATAGCTTTTAAAGCGAACGTGTAGAAGGCTGACTTTTGGTGGATCTTCTCCGTGAAATAATAGATTGTAGAACGTAGAATAGGACGTAGAATAGGCTTGTCGAACAATAACTAATGGGTGAGGCAGACATAGAATCAAAAAGTGCAAAACCCAATGTTAAAGGGAAGGGAGCAATTTCATATCATGGACATATGGAAATAATTCAGATTAAACAAAACCACGTTGCTCCAATTTTTTTTTCTACAAACAATTTTGGAACAGAAACGTTAAGCATTGAGCCTATGTTTTGCTTTTGCTCATGTAGTATGTCCATTTAGAGACCATATGGAATACTTGCAAATGTGAAATCATCAATCCAGTTCTGATTTGCAAAAGGTGTTCTGTTTCACTTTGTCCAGTTTGCATTTCTGGGCCACCGCACTGAAACGTAGCGACTTAAAAGCAACAATGCCAAATAAGAAAATTTGCTCCAGATGTTTTCAAAATATGCGCTTAATGAATCCCTCATTTTTTCTCTTTCAGGTGGCAACCTCACCTGAAAACACTAAATCATGGAGTTCGAAGACGTGCTCGAAAAACTCGGGGGCTACGGAAAGTTCCAGAAAATGCTGGTCTGGGGATACCTGGCGCCCGCTTCCATCCTCATGCCCGGATACTTCATGAGCCAGATCTTCCTGCTGTCCACGCCTAAGCACACTTGCCCCCTACCGGGCCTTGTGCGCGACACCTACAACCTAACGGCATCCGAAACGCTGCAACTGAGGACTGCCCTGGTCAGCGAAGACAACTGCAGGATGTTTCCGCTCTCTGCCCTCAACTCGAGTTTAGTGACACAAATACTGAACGGTGCAAACAGGTCGTCGTGGCTTGGGACTGGCGACTTGCTGTGGGAACCGTGCGAGATGTTTGACTACGACAAGACATATTACGACAGCACCGCTTCGACTCAGGTATATTGCCACATGGTGGTGACGTTGAAGAAGGGTGCGGTCACACTGGTCCAGACGAAAATCTATTAGGCGAGTCTGTGCCACAAAAACCAACTCAAAGTACAAGCAATACGCTCTGTACACTGATAGCGGAGATCAGACTCATCGGGCATCGTTAATTTGATCTACCACGAAAAATGTTGACCTTTATATATGAAATCCAGCGTTGTCGCTGGGGCTCGTGCTAGCGCCAAAGTTACTCAATTCGGGCGCGCAATCTTATTCTATGCTTGAGTGTTTCCCCACGTTAATAACAATTTTTCAGTATAATAATATTCACTATGCGGGCGTAAGCAAGTGCGCTAACATTATGTACGCGGTGTGCCTTTCTCTATATTTCGACGAACTCATGATTACTTTGCGAGGAAGCTGCAACCGGAACGAAATGATACAAAGTGTTATAGATAACACAGCCCAAGGCCAGTGTAAAGTTTCGCTTCGGTGGCACAAAGTGGTCAATTTCGTTCTGCTTACCTTGTCGAATACGTGTGATCTTTGTCAGCTTCGTCTTTATCAACGCACCGTGGACAATCAGAAAACTTCGCATGATATACATTCTGCAATGAAATCTGCTACCTTTTGTAGTTATTATAACTGTCTTGTAGCGCAGAAGTTGCGGAGTCGAAGTAAATACATTACGTCAACTAATGCATTTTTAAAAGTTGTGCAGCGAAAAAAAAAGGTGGCAAGGTGAAGGGAGGGAAATTATATTCGAAATCAGTTCACGGCTGTTAAAGAAAAGCCAAGTAGGGAGGCGGAAATACCAGCTACTTAGCATTCATTCATTAATTCATTCACTCAATACAACGAGAATGTCACAGATTTTTGTGGAGAGCTCTTTCAGTGCGGAGAGTATTCCAGGCACTTCAGTGGCCAACCAGTCTTGCAGTTTTCCTATTGAAGAAAAATATATTTATAGTTTACATTTGAGTAAAGCAGAAAAAGCTTTTGACGCGCGAACTCAAGTAACCGAGAAAATTATGCAGACAACTTTATATTTCTTTTATTCTGCCAGGGGGACATTTACAAAAGCAAAGCAGTTGAGACTTTGGTGAACTTTTCGCGAGTTGGAAACAATAGATTATTTTACCAAAGCCGTTGAACTTTCATAGTAGGACCAGTATTTAAAAAAAAGAAAAAAATGGTAGCCAACTTCGTTATGCCGTCTCACAGGAATCACACTTTTTAACATATATATCACTGGTGTGCCGCGCGTGGGTTGAACAAATTGCTTCCATCCGTAACGTATTTTCATGCAGCCTCACTGAGAGCTGCGTTCAATTTAACGCTCGCGTTACTCGTGGGGGCCGGCTAATTCCCTTGTCGTTCAGCGCAGAAGAGCAACGTTTTCATCCACGTCTGAATACCGTTTTTCATTATATTTTTATTATTTTTACAGGTCTACATTGCCCTGTGTTGGCTTTCATCGCTGCTTGCAATGTATAAACGTTAAATATCTAAAAGCGCGATCACATCTTTTTCGCAGAAATGGCCCTGTAAGCGCCCCGTTTAGATGCATTTAATTTAACCTCTTCTAGAGTTAGGGCTGCTAGATTAGTGAAATGAGCAAATTTGACAATTATAAGTTTAAAGCATGGCATATTGGCAAGGTTATTCGCGTGCTCAGTCAAAGCGGCTGGAGTCTGATTTCCATTCAGCGAAAATTGAGAAGCTAGAAATGTGATATGCAAATCTCCCGCTGCATGAAGCAGACCATTAAACTTTAAAAGAGTTGACCGTTTTCCGCAAGTTGGTATTTTCACATTAAACCATCGTGAGTATAGTGCAACCAAACAGGACACACGAGCAGTACGTCTGGGCTCCTCTGTTTCCTTTATGTGCGTCTTGTTAGGTTGCTCTACTCATGATGGTTTGTACGCCATCAAACGTATTCATGAACATTTCCGTCTAATCCTGACAGGTCCCAGCGAAATCAAGTTCAAGCAATCAATCATCGTAACCATGAACCAAACACCTTCCAGTGCTAAACAGATGCATACTTGAAAGGAAGGAAAGAAGCAACAAAAGAGAGAAGGCAGGGAGGTTAACCAGAAAGTGATCCGGTTGGCTACCCTACACAGGGGGATTAGGGAAGGGTACAAGAAAGATGCATTCTAAATTTTCTTTTATCTGTACTCGCCTAATTGTACGGTGTACTATGCCTAGACAGGCTATGTAGACTTCGGTAAGACCAATGTTACACCTGATTAAAGTTTCCTCTGTTCACTTCACTAGAGCGCCAATAGAATACAGTGGTTAGTCTGGCCTCTCATTGACCGTAATGACCCTCCTATGGTGTGTGGAATTTCTAGGACGCTGAGGAGTACGCCTCAGCTATTCAGATCGCTCCGAAAGGAGCTGATACACAGGAACATAGTAGAGATAGGCGAAGAGGAAAACCGGAAGATTAACGAGATCTTAGCACAGAAACATGGTAACATCTCGTTCACGCTTACGGCTTAATGAACTATGTATCTTGTCAGTGCATGCTGGACTTCCGGGCCCAACGGCATGAAATTGTGGGCGAGTGCAAAATAGCCATGCTGTAATGACTCGTATATTATGCGAGCGTTTTAAAACTGTTGTTGTCTAGAGTGTGCAGTACGTTTATGAACATTGTAGTTTCTAAGCTTGTCTGGGAGGTACATTTATTGAATGAAAGAAAGGAAAAGTTCAATAAGGACGTGATTATCTTATATTGCCGGGTTCATTGATTTGCATTTGTCATTTGTACAAGTGCGGTGCATTGTGTTCTGTAACTGCGTAGTAATTCGGCTTTCTAGGCAACGTGAGCGTTAAATAAATTATTACCATCAGTCTGCGAAGAGCACAGTTTGAGTGTGCAATTGTGAAACTGACTTAAGCTGATAAAATTAAACTGATAACTAAAGCTGATAATCGCAGCTCTGGCGTAGTTTCTCGAACCCACTTTCCGAGTGGGAAGCTCTGACAATCAGTTCCTTATGAAACAATATAGCGATTTGAGTTCTTGTATCAGACCACCCAAATATCGTACATCTGGTGACTGCTTATTGTAAAACATCGGGTATAAGTATGAATGGAAACTGCAGAAATAACGTAAATTGGACTACCAAAGCACGGCGGCGACGTACTGGCAGCAATTATATTAAGCAATTAACTGTGTTTTAGCTAAACGTGACAATATCCGACATTTCCTTATTCGACATTTTGCCTGAACATCAAATGTACGTCACAGTGCTCTCAGTGTTATAACAGGCAGCTGTACTGGTACAATAAAAGAATCTATGTTATATAATTATCACTGGTAACTGGTAATAAGTTGTAAGGATGGCTGCATCACGGCCTGTTCTCTAAAGAAGCATCTAAGAAATTATAGTTACCTTTTTTAACTATAATAGACCTCGTCAAATATATCCATGAGTCAAATAGAAGCAAAGCTTTTCTAATGGAGTTGATGGGAAAGTAATTTGAAAAAGGAGTAGTGGTGGCTTACAACGTCTTTTATTTTTCTATTGCCTTGCAGTGGGACCTAGTCTGCGAACGAGGTCACCTTCCAAGTCTAGTATTCACAATCACAAGTATCGGAAGCGCCATAGGAACTATTTTTTTCGGTGCCCTATCAGATAAGTAAGAACTGCACGTTATATCATACGCTACTTAATGAACTAGGAGCTGTTCATATCAGACATCCAAAGGTTACAGCGAACGAATAGTACCTTTAAAATGCAGTAGCTTCGAGAATTTGAAGCTGCGTAACGCTAGTTTATTCGTAATCTTTAGCTTAGAAATTCTGGGATCCTAAAGCTTCGCCTTGAAGAGTTGAAGGTGATAGCGATATCCCTTTCCTATTGTGCACTTCAACCACTTAGTGCCTGCGTTTGTTTCCATGATGTTACTCGAGAAGTTTAGATTATTGATTCTCGACAAAGTTAAAAACGGCTTGTGTCAGTAAAGCTCTCGAATATGGCTGCATTCTGTGTAATGGGTAACACGTTTTCAACCGCAAAGCCGCTTTGATAATCACATGTTTCGACGCTCTATGGCAATGCGATATTAATGCGACATTGTATGTTTTATTGTAAAGCCTATATACAAGACGCATGTGCTTGTAAAGCGTGAGCGTTCATTGTATTTTCAAGCAGAGGAAATTATTTTAACTGCATTTCCAATCAGAAGCGTGACTCTCAGATTGATTGATTGATTGATTGATTGATTGATTGATTGATTGATATGTGTGCTTTAGCGTCCTAAAACCACCATATGATTACGAGAGGCACCGTAGAGGCGGGCTCCGGAAATTCCGACCACCTGGGGTTCTTTATAGTGCACACAAATCTGAACTCACGTGCCTAAAGCATTTTCGCCTCCATCGAAAATGCAGCCGCCGCAGTTGGGATGCGATCCCGCGACCTGCGGGTCAGCAGCCGAGTACTTTGGCCACTAGAGTACCGAGCTGGGGCTATACATAGCGAAGTAAATAAGTGCACGTTTAAGGGCTCTTTCTCTTTGTTCTATGCAATAATAATGAGATCTATAGACAATCACGTCGAGGAAAGTATATAGAAGTCATTAGAAGTAATTGTAATGCAAAATTGAACAACAATGGAACGTGGACAAAAGCATGACTTGCCGTGGGCAGTGACCGAAACTGCGGCCATCGAATAACGAGTCCGATGCTCTACCAACTGAGCTACTACGGCGGCTATTTCCTCGTCCACTTTGTAACGGCGTTGCCTCTAGAGCGTTGTGCTGCTCAAAACGGAGGCGCAGATTGTAAACTCAGCCATGGCAGCAGTATTTCAAAGATGGTGAAACGTAAGAATGGCCATGCGTTTTGGTTTAATGTGGAAACGTTCAAGATGGTCTGGACGTTATTCTTCAAATCCATGCGACTTGATTTTACTAGAAAAGCGTGTCATGCTTGCGTAGCTCGCAAGAGCGATGGAGCACGTTGGATTACCATGTTGCACATGATGATTATCCAAATACCGGTAGTAAACCCAACCAATAAATTTAATAAGTTTGTGGGTGGCTATTCTTCAGGATCGGTCGTCGGTTCGCCTTCTTCATCACTGTGGTGGTAGCTACCGTATTCGGCATCTCGTCCATCCTCGTGACCAACTTCGTGGCTTTCGTCGTCCTGAGGTTCTTCAACGCCACCATCATGCCACAGATATTCCAGCTCCCATATGTGATACGTGAGTATCCACTACATTTCGTGCTGATAGGCTCTGTGTTGTCAATCTACTGACGCACCAACCGAATGAGCATAAGCTCTTCCAATAACACCACTTATCGAAGGAGTTACGTACACTAGTCTTTATTTCACGAAAACATGCATGTTCTATTTTCAACTGCGGAGGCGATTGGCCTGCGTTTACTGTTTGTATATACATGTTACAAATTTCAAAGGCCCTACCATATCACCACAATAAGCAAGGTCACAGCCAACATATCGTAACACGTGTTGACGGTGAAAGTATGATGACAAAGCACTAAATTCCTCTACTTTAATTACATACCAGCATTAGGTATGCCGTCCTTCACCATTCTCACTATGCGGCGCAGCCTTGATTCAGTAAAAGTATCTGGTCCACGTTTCTTTACACGTCCACATTTATTTTAAATGTTCCATGTTTGTTTAAACGCTACACTGACTGATTCATGCATTCATCCATTCATCCATCTTTACATACATACTCATCAGTCAATTAATACATCTATTCATCCATCCATTCGTATATTTATTCATCCATCTATCCGTACGTCCATTCATCCATACATCCATACATTCATTCATTCATACATTTATTCCGCATCTCGTTCGCCCTCGTGTGATACGTATCTCATAATCAATCAATGGACGCAGATATTCTAGCTCCCGTATGTGATTCTCGCGTATGACATATGGGAGCCCAAAATATCTGCATTGATTGATTGATTGATTGATTGATTGATTGAGTGATTGATTGATTGATTGATTGATTGATTGATCGAGCACGCAGTACTGGAGCTAGTGGGGCCGAAACAACGCACGGCTATGCTGGCCGTCGGCTGGATGTCGTGGACCGCTGGTCTGTGCCTGCTGCCGCTGGTGGCCTACCTGACTCGCGACTGGACGGTCCTCGGGCTTCTGTGCTCGGCAGCAGCCGCACTCAACGCGGTCTACTGGAAGTAATGGGTCTTTTCTTCTAAGGGCGGAGTCTTATAGCGTTCCCTCTGCATATTCATCTATGTGAATTTGGGCATGTCTGTCCAACACGCAAACACACACACACTTTCGGGTCATGCATCACCTCGTTCGGCGACCGCAACGCCCATTTAAGTCAATAAAGAAATTGTAAATGGGTGCAGCAGACAGCCACCAGACGAAAGAAAGGTAACTCTTGCGTGGTTCAGCTTATTCCGATTTACGCCTAATCATTTCCTCGTGTACTCACACCACGTGCCATGAGCAGCTACGCCTTTCCTCCCCTTGGCGCCCATCCTGTTGGTCTAAATGTCACGTGTTAATGTCTCTATACCCGCTTTGCATGAACAACCTAAGGCACAGTAAAAAAAAGAAAAGCCGCCTAACGAAGTTCTCAACGTTCGTTAACTCATGTTTAGTGTTTACTTCTTCAGTACGACCTACTGCTTTGTTTGGGTGGATGATACTGAAAGGGTTCAGCATTGTATCCACGTGACCTCGGTTCACGTCGTCACACGTGTTCTCTGTCCTTTGTTGACCAGGCTGCTGCCAGAGTCTCCGCGCTGGCTTTTATCGCGGAACCGTTTCAGCGAAGCCACCGACGTGCTGAAGCGCATCGCCAGGACAAACGGCGTTTGCCCACCCAAAAACCTCGCCATTGACTTGGAGGTAATTGGCTAATCGAGCGTGCCTCAGCGCCTCTCTCATATCTGTGCTTCTCTCTATCTATTTGAGCATTTTTATTTACACGCTTCTTTGTTATCGAAAGGCTCTTCGCTGACTCTGTTATTGACTGAAAACCTGATAATGCCCGCCCAGTTGGCCCTGCGGGATGTGATGTTCGTGTTGATCAAAAAGAGCGGGAACAAGGAGGGTAAGAGAGAAGCAGTTCCGCAGGCGAAAAGTAGTTATGCGGGCGACCTGCTTACGGTGCAGTCGCGAAACAAAGTTAGCCCTTTGGTCACTAAAAGCGGGAGCTGTAATTGTACGCATGGCACAGGAAAAACTCGTGTTTCCCAACTGCGACCGAGGGTAGCGAGTGAAAAACAGAGGCCACTTCCCGAAAGCAAAGAGGCATGGTTCAAGAACCAGCCGTCTTGGGATAGCTATGACGGGGAAGTAAGAGCAAACACTTCAAAAGAGAGACAATACGCGACAACTGTTACTTTCATCAACTCAGAAATAAAGAAAATAAATCGTTCTTCATTTTTTTGTGTGTGTGTGACAAACGTCGAAGACGAGATGTATTCGTTCTTCGTCTGCCACAAACATGTCTTCAGCATCAACTGCCTAATGGTCTATTATTTTCTCTCGCTAGCGAGTCCAGAGGAAACTCGCCGAGGAAGAAAAGGTGGCTAAGTCGTCCACTGTTGACCTCATACGGATATCGAAAGTCCGAAGTAACTTTCTCATCATCACGCTGAGCTGGTAAGTAATTTGCGTAGAGTACAGTTTCATAGAGGCTGACAGGCAGAGCCACACTTATTTTCTGAGATTCAGGTCTTGTCGAGTATCTTTAGGGCTGGCCATTATTCAAGTCGAAAGAGACTAGCGGAAAAAAACAGTCGGAAGGCCACACCAGAAGCTCTCCTCTCCTAACTTCGATTTTTGATGATCACACGCACATACAATCACCCGTACAAGGGAAGGAAGTATGTTCAGCCCAAATAAGATAATTTGTTAGTGAACGGTGCCACATTGATGTGGTCAAAAAATCACGTCGAGCAAGTTTTTATCAGCTTTCAATAATGCTTGCCGCACGTGTTACTTTTGGTATGTTCGGGTTGTCTTGCAGGGGCGTTCTGGTCATGCTACAAATGTGGCATAGAACAGCCTTCAGAGTAGTGTGTCGAGAATAACGATGTACAAAAGTTTCTATCATCATTGTGTACTACTAGTATAACCATCACAAACTAAATCTACTGTTTAATTTCTGTTTTGTATGATCCTCAGAGCACTATACAAAAGCGCATTGAACCTGTCACCAAAATGTCTTTAGTTACCTCTGAATATACACTGTTGAATCAGTGACAGTGAAAAAAAAAGCTTTGGCCTTCTCCACCATACCAGACTTTTACACTCACGGAGTGAATAAAGAAACGAAACAAAATGTATAAAAGTCCACAATCTCATTAATCACGCAGACGAGAGCCGTCTCAGCTCCCAACCACTGAGTCAGTCATGCTTTCGTCCTGCCATCAAGGGTCGCCAACGCGAGCGCGTACTACGGCATGAGCATCAACGTGACCAACATGAGCGGCAACGAGTTCGTCAACTTCTTCCTGCTGGGCCTGGTCGAGTTTCCGGCCTGCGTGATCGCCTGGTGGGCCATGGAGAAACTGGGACGCCGATGGATGAACGTCCTCTTCCAGTGCATGGTCAGCGCGTCGTGCATCGCCTTCTGCCTCGCGCCCGAAGGTAAGTGTCGCACCTTGACGCAATTGGTTGAGACGCCACACGGCAATAGAGCGTTCGTTATGCGTTAACGGTGTTTGCCACGGGCACCGTTGCCATGTTTCGTCGTCTAAAGCAGTCGGTAACATCAGGTGTGTTCAGCATACGAAGCGTTGCCCTCAATGCGAGCATCAATTCGTTGACTTCTTTATACAACGTCGTGCGATCATCCTGCTCTGACCTTTCATGATGCTTCAGCACATGCGTCCTTCCCCTAGTTAAAAAGTCGTGAAACATCTCGTCTTGGGGGCATTTGTTCTGGCAACACCGATTGACCCGGCTCCTACGAGAATTCTTTTATAACGGCAGATGGCAACACATGGTAGTGTAAAAGAATCTTCTCTGCGTGTGCCTCTAGTCATAACAGAGGTGTGAAATTTTGTCTTCGCGGTCGAGTGAGATGCTTATTGTGATACAAAGGACCAATGAAAATAGGGAACTGTTCTTTGAGTAGCTATTAAAATGTGTTTCAATCATGTAATCTGTTTCTTTTTTTTGCAAGACTGCAACGTTTTTGCGAATGTCGCGTTGCAAGAACTTTTTCCGGCATTCAAACATTTCAAGTTTGTCTGCAAGCGTAAATGGTGTAACATTAAGGACATTCGTTTCAGTAGCTGGACTACGATTTCGCTTCTTCTTACAGATGCCCTCATCACCGGTATCGTCCTCGTGATGCTCGCCAAGTTCTTTTGCACGGCGTCAGCCATGGTCATGTACCAGCAGGCGTCCGAAGTGATGCCCACTCCAGTGCGCTCCTTTGCTCTGGGAGCGTCTTCGTCGGTGGCTTCGACGATCACCATCTGTATGCCTTACATCATCTACCTTGTACGTTCGGCTAAACTGCTCAATCATTTCTTTCTTATAATACAAAAACAATGTCAGCACCTGAATTCGCAAATCAGTTAGGCGGAAACCCTCGAAGTACGCAAAGAAACTTCATAAGAGATAAGAAGTACCATCAATTCATTTGGCACGCTAAACTGGAAGTTCTCACTAATTTATTTATAGCTTTGTGATCCAAATAACTGACCTAAAAGTTGTCTCCTTCATTGGGCAGTTTTATAATAATCTACACGGCGATAACGTTGGTGTTTCAAAATATAACAGGGGTAGTCATGGCACATGCACATGCGTGTAACGCATGCACAGTGGCTACAAACGCCAAAAACGAGCCTTCGCGTGCATTCTTTGAAATCTTCCTATTAACAGTGCCATGAAAACATGAAACACATTGTAAGACGAGTGAATTCTGGGAAGTTTTTATAGGTCTCCGTCGCCCTGTCACTTTTTGTGGCAATTTACTACTACCGTGGAGCAGTTTTTAGTTTTCTCGGTAAATTTTAGCAACCGTTTAACAAAGTTACTGGTGTATTTATTTATTTATTTACTCATTTATTCATTTATTTATTTATTTATTTATTCTACCAAGATCCGTGTATTAGGAGATCAGAACCACAAAAAACGTGCTGATTCTCAGAGTTTCTTGCTCTTCTTCGCACACTTTCGCGTGTTCAGATCCAGGACTGGTGTCCTGACGTGCCGCGCATTTACGCGCGATAAGTAACACCGTGTTATCCCTCGATCTCTTCTCGTAGGGAAAATATGGAACCTGGATCCCGTTTTCAGTCATAGCCACCCTCGCAGCTCTGGGAGGAGGATTTTCTGCCTGGCTGCCTGAAACCCGGGGTTACCCTCTGTACCAGAACATGGAGGACGCACAGAAGTTTTCTGCGAACCAGAAGTTTTTCTCTTTCAACAGGTGCGCGTTGTATGTGCATAAGATCATGCATGCTAGAGCAGCGAGCGAGAAACTGAACAACAAAGACGCCGGCCGTGAGACTAATGCTTCAGCTTACAGGAATGTGCCCAAACCAATAGTTATTACTAAAGCCTTAAATGGATATGCTGGCGATCCCATCCACGAGAGCCTACACGACATTGAAAAGTCTTGCAAGGCTAGTAAGCTACATTAACAGCTCGGGAGAGGCACAAAGACCAGAAACTGGCATATCTGTTCGTGTCGCTATGGGAGAACAACTAAAGTGTTCAGGCACCAAGCCTCGGAACGTCTAGCAATGTCCCCATGCAATTCTCGCAAGTTCTAGCAAGGCCCCGTCCGTAACACCCCGTGACATTTGAGATAGTGGTGACGTCATCACTATTTGAGAAATTGCCAAAGCTTGTGACTTCATAAGGAAGTCGCACAGTGGCACAACATGGCGACATCATCATGACAACACGCATTGACGTCATGCGAGGACGTCATGATTTGTTACTGGCTAATTCCGGCGGTAATGCAGCACCCTGAGATGTGCAGAAAACTTCGGTTGGAGGATTAGGAACATATGAATGGACGGATAACGTCAGTGCAATTTATTGCGTGCTTCCCGCACTGCGACTCACTACACATCCTGCAGGTTGTCTGCTCCCCACTTCATAACATTATGCATTAAGAAGCACAGCAACTTTGCGCCTTCAAGTGTCACAGAGAGTAACATGCTGCCAGAGTTTTTCTTCCTTTTGTAAGATATTCAGAAAGGAGGGTTCATTTTCTTGTCGGTATTTCATTTTGTTCCCGATATTTTGTCGCAGCGCTCGAGTGGATTCTGCTACTTTCAATTTTTCTTGCGCAAGTCTTTTCAATAGCACTTAATACTACGAAAATCTGCATTAGCAGTTGAGCTCCTCCAGTCAGGTCAGGACATATACGTAAATAAGGTCACTGTATTTTGGCGCAATACTAGGGGCTCCTTCAGGCTTCATTCAAAGTAACAGTTACTTTCTTACCCAAACGTTTTGTGTGCCTCTGATGACACACGCAACTATAAAGATATTCATTAATGCTGGCTGAACATTTCAAAATATTGCAAAGTGTGCGAATAAACTACATGATGACTGAAACAATAGACTGTAGAAAATCATTCGTAGAAGCTCGATAGTTAACTTCGGCACCGAAGCCTGTACTTTCCATCATTTGCATGGTGGTACAAAGCTCGCAGCACCAATTTCCTCTCTAGGTTATTGTATAAAACGATGTTCTTACGATTCTCCCTACATTGCACCTTCTCTTATTTCTCAGCACAAAACATTAAACATCGCTCTGAATTGATGGTCCTGGCATCGCTGCTTCTGCGTCTGGTGTTAAGAAATCACGAGAATTGCTTTTCTCATTTCGTCGTAGCCTGAAAGCTATGCCGTGCACGAAATGTAGACGTTCCATATGAAAACATTCAGAGAAATCACACCTTGGCGTAAACTTGAAACAAAGACATTCGTATGCATTGTATTAATTTTACGGCATTTTATCGCCTGATTTACCAATGTTTCGCTTCAGTCTGTTTGCAAAGCATGAACTCAAACATTTATATTTATCTTGAAAATTGATCACGGAACACTATGCCTTCACTCGCGTGTCTATAATAGAGCTTTCAGCAGTTTTAGTATTTTTACTATTTTTACTATTTTACAAAATATTTTAGTATGTGATATCTTGGAGATGCCTAAACACTGCCGTCGGGTTGGTTTGTTTTTCACCGCAGGAGGCCCAAGGAGCAGCAGCCTAGTCTAGACCCCCAACTAAACGAGAAAGAGATGAGCCTGATCTCAAACGGTCGTCGTCCTTGAAGAGCTCTTTAGAAGTGATACTACAAGTTCAGAGCCGATGTGTTTTTTTTTTTCTAAGCTACCAGCGCCGTGAACTGGAACGGTCAACATTTCAGCTCCTTGATCTGACACTCTGACGTCCAGCCACTGTTTATAGCGTTCAATACCGAGTTTAATTGTCTTTATTGGTGAATTCATGAGGCATCATCCGCGTATGCATGTTAGTGATAAGCGTCTGGCTTGAAAGACAGGAAAAATCGGTTTAATTCACATAATTATGCTGCATAGGCATTATTCATCCTCGGCAAGCGGTTTCCATAGATTAAGGCATCTGTGTTGACTTAGTACGTAACTGGCTGGTAAAGGTACGTAACACCTAGCAAAACACAACGACATCGGTATAATCACCCCTTAGATATCTACTGCTGGTAATATATGTTTTTTTCTTTAGTTGACGTTTTATTATTGTTCGATGCTATGCAAAAGAAATTGAAACCAACGCACAATAATAATAAGAGTATGGTATTCAAATTAGCCAGTTAACTTGCAGCTGCTAGAGCGCAGTAAAAGTGTTGAACGCCAGATTGCGAACAATGGTGAAACGAATGCGCTGATGATTATAAATAACAGTTGCTGGTCAAACGAATGTTTCTATTGTATAATGAACAATTTTTCGTTTTAACAGGCAAGCCGTAAAAAAATCTTACGAGCCCGAATCAGCTATAAAACTTGTCTAATAAGTTCGACTGCGAAGTCCGAAAGATCTGCGCATCTTCGAGATGTTCTCTGTGAATATTAGAATCCAACGGCACAGTACCACTGCTTTTCCAAGAAAGCATCATAAAGACGCTGATTTGTAAGCAGAGTGAGTGCAGATGTCCGTCTACTGTAGGTACTAACTTTCAAACAAGAAAAGTAAGAAAAAAAAGTTCAGGGGAGACGGAGACCGGAGGTGACAAAAGACTGAGCGTGTAATGTAGCTGCAGCTTGCGTTTCGAAGAGTCGACTTCTCTTCATTAGAGCAGCTACACGTATACATGTCCACCTGTTGAAACGTCAACTCCAACAACATTCACTATTAAACAATATTTCATAAGGTCCATAACATGTGCCATGGTGTCCATGACTTTCATGTCATTTCTTTCCCCACCCCCGCTGTGTATGATCCCATGTTTCTGTGATTAAAGAGAGGTTGTCTTTCACTTTGCTGTTCTAAATCGAATGCCAACTGACGAGAAAGAAAAATATGCTTGAAATACTTGAAACATTCAAGGATTTCGATTCCTTTCTCCAAAGAGACCAGCCGTGTGTTCGAAGTATTAGCTGCTCGCACCATGCGCTGGCAGCGTTAGCCTACGTTGGACCAACAGCAGCCAGTAGCAGCCAAGATTAGGCAGAATTTGACCAGAACAAGGCGACTTAAAACGTCTGTGATATAAGAATATCTACTGCCACTCAACATTAGGAAGGGCTGGTGAAATGCATCCGAGGCCTTTGTGTAGATTTCCTAAAGACCATAATCGCTTCTTAATGCAGTACCCTTAAAAAGTTAATTAGTCGGGAAGTTAATGCTGTCGAATAATCATAGGATTACGTGACAGCTTGCGTCTCCTATTTTACATCACTATTGTGTTCTTTTTTTTTCTTCTAATCTGAACCTTGAAACCAGTGTTTATTAAGCCAACTCACGAACTGCTATTAAACTGCTCAGAACAAAAATTTTGACCACGGATACAAGAGACGAGGACCATTGCAGGTGCGACTAGCCCATCCAGACACTCTACTTCAGCACGAACTGCTTCGCAAATTCCAGTTTGTTTTTCACAGATACTGCTCATTAGAGTTAAATATGCCCGAGAGGACACCCACCCATTCCACGAATTCAAGTCTTATTCGCCAGGTAAGAACATCTATTTCTTCCTTGTGACACTGCATAAGGTGCAACTTCTTGAAACAGCTGAATGAATAAATGAATGAATAGACTTTATTCAAAGTCCAGCCGTTACCGTCGGACGAGGTGGGGCAAGTGGGGTCCCTTTCCCCCTCCGTCAGAAGGGGCATGTGCTAATACCCTCTTCTCCCACCAAACAGTCACCTGAAGCGGTGCCTCAGGTGACCGCTAGAAGTCCTTGGACCAGAGTGGCTACTTCGGCTTGCCGAACTGCTTAAACACCTTTTCTATTCAACTTCTCTTCGAGAACTCACACGTGATCAAGGTTCAATATCTTTTTCCATGAAATACCACAAAAGCAGCATCTTAATACCATTCCGCGTTCTTGTAAGCTTCGCAGGATACATCTACCCATATGGCTTAAATCAAAGTTCTGTCGTGAACGTGAACTCGGGCACTGTTGACTCATATTAACTGCTAGTGAATCATCTTGACGTAAACAAAAAAATAAGTCCTTCAGTTTCTTTTCGGTTTTGTTTTTTCCTTCCTACTCTCTTTCTTTTCCTCCTTTTTGCGATTTGCGTGATTCCTTTTTTTTTACTTTACGCGGGGGTTCCGTGCGTGGACTCCAAATGGTTGTTCATTTTATTTGTCTATTATGATGAGTGATCATAATCAATCGCAGAACAACAGAACGAAGAGTTCTCCTTGGCGCGGGCGCACGCTATATATGATACACATGTAGCGTTACACCCGGTGATGATGACGACATACTACACCATACGACAGGCAGGCCTTCTAAAGCGATCTGCATTTAAAAGGCCTCTCGGCGAGTCGTTACCCATACGGCACAAAGCAGGCACAGAAATACCGCAGTCAAACCTATGCCTTATCACGTATAGGGTGGTAGTGATGCATCGATTCACAAATGTACGCAAACCCAAATTATCGTTAAGTCATAGTAAAAAGCAAAAGCTGCTAACGTCTTACAGAAATGAGGCTAAAGATAATGACACCGTTTTAAAAAAAAATCGGCAGATCCCACGCACCTGAAAATCAACGTTATGCGAAGCATGTGGAAGGACGGTGACTCTGTTGCAATTTTTTTTATTGAGGAACACGTCATGAAATGACGCTAAATATATGTAGAAATTTCGCACGCACAGACCTAGGTTGAAGAGTTGTAGATGTTTACATAACGAGTTGTTTGCACTTGCGCAACGATGCCAACTGGGATATGCATATTAGCAACACTAGAAGCTGATATGAGGCGCTGATTCTCATGAAATTGCTGGATCTGGACACTGCTACATAAACCAACTATAGCACATGGTATCTAATCACAATTCACGTTAACCCAACGTGACGGCTGTATCAAAGGAGCACACATGTAATGCTTCTAAAATTGGGTGGGCAGCTCTGCAACAACTATTGACGTTTCACGAAGATTGGCGTCTATTTGAAAAGTAGTTCCAAGACCTGGCGTAGCTCTGTGGTAAAATGCTTCGTTGCCAAGCAGAATGTTTGGGTTCGATTCCAGCTGGGACCCTCACAGTTATTCTTTTCATTCATCGGGTCGATGCTACCAATGTCGGGTATTTCTTGACGCTCGCGCGTTAAAATTTTCTATGTGTGTTCTCGTCGTTCCTGGGTAGATATTAAGTGTCAGTTACCTGTGGCACATACCCGCTTACCAGCACCACATACCCGCCCCTGGGTATGTGCCACTGTTTGGCGGGAAGTGTCTGACGACGTACGCGACGGGATCGTGATATTATTCATGTCTTGACCAGCGCATCTTATTCGTCAAACCATCTTACCCTCCCATGCTAATTTTCGTTCACGTCACATTAAGGGCTGAACCACGAGAGCACCCAAACGTAACTGCATAGATAGATAGATAGATAGATAGATAGATAGATAGATAGATAGATAGATAGATAGATAGATAGATAGATAGATAGATAGATAGATAGATAGATAGATAGATAGATAGATAGATAGATAGATAGATAGATACGCTCAAAGGCACCGTAGTTCGCTAAGAAATGCTTCACATTTAAAAAGAAGCAGTGAAAGTGCTGCTAATATTTCTGCTTATTTCGCTCATATGTACCGGCTTTTGTACAGTCAAAGCGGGCCAGCATATTGTGATGTGTTGAGGTAACGACCATCGTCTAGGTACCAACATTGAAACCGCTTTGCAGAAAAGTTGATTACATAATGGGTTACAATATTCTGATAGTTGTCAACTTATTCGAGGGTTTGAAGTGTTATAACATCCACTGATTGCAAAACGCAGTATGTACTAAAGTTCGAAATATCATCCAATATTGCTTATACGAACAGCGCATCCTAGAAGCATAGGTACAACATAACTGCGGAAGCAACAAACAATGATAAAAAAAAAACTTATTGCTTCCGTAGCTACGCTGTAACTACTGCTAGGTTGCGCTGTTCGTATATTCAGTTATGTCCTACTGTCACGGACGGCTATTTTTGGCGACACCGCGTCACGGCAATTAACGGGCGCCGTACTCCCCGACTGACCGTGAGAAACGGCGGCGCATGAAAGGGAGCCGAGCAGTGCAAAATGGGGTGCTCTTCTTAGAACGTCGCCACCGACAGTTAATCTTTTTGTAAACTGTGGCGGCGTCTGCAAGGTCGTAGAAGGCCACGGTATACCCCGAACAAGGATTAGACTATACGAGAAGGCCCGGCTGAGAGCTAAGTGGTTGACCGTTTCCACGGGGAAAAGCGTGGGAAACGCTCTGGTGGCCAAGCCGTATGACAACAACCCGACAGGTTGTCACTCTCGCTAGTTGAGGGCCCTCTCCCAATGAAAAAGGGGTGGGGTCAAAATATTTTTGGGGCGGAGTTTCCCTCAATTAAACGCGCATGATTGGACCCATGTAGAGGTCTCTTGTCCCCAAGGAAGAGAGCGAGGAGACACGAGGGGGATTTAAGCGCAGGTATTTGCCCTGCTAGGCAGACTAGTCGCTGACCAACATGGTGTAGAAACAGATCAACAAGCATCTCTTCTAGAAGTTTTTAGTGTGGCTCTGTATCGGCTGGCCACCTAAACTTAGCCGTTCGTCTAGTTGTGACGCGATATTAACGTCTGCAACGTAGACATCGGGACTTCGCCTCGAGTTAGCTCAACCTGCTCGAAGTCACCTGCAAGCACTAGCCTCCCGGAGCCACCAGCGTTTGCAACACCGCCGACATCGCAGTCGTACCAGAACTCTCTTCGACTTCTCGCATCCGATCGTCGGGGACACAACGCTGCCGGTCATCACACGTATGCCTTCACCTGTTTATACCTTCGAACTTTCTCCTCCGTCGTTCTATTCTTGTTAGTTTGTGTAGTTTGTAATAGTCTCTCTCGTAAGCTGATTTATTGTTTCTGTTATATATTTCTTTAGTTGTATCAAGTGTCGATGTATTTTGTTAGTTGTATTGAAGTGTTGTAGTAGATCCCGTGTGCTGCAATATCACTAGAGTAAAGTTGTTTTGTTTTCTCACGTCTCTGATCTCTTCACTGTCTCTGCTTGCGTACGGAACGAACCGACCTGCTGTCATTCCCGTCGCCGACTTCGCGCTGGCGACGCTAGAGTGGCAGCTTGTAACAAAACTGGCGTCCGCGAGACAGGACGTTCCGTACAAGAGTAAGACAGTGAGAGGTGAACGAGAACCGTGCGGACAGCGTGGTGATAGAGCCGCACAGTTGAAGCGGTTGCATCCTGCATATGATTGTGCTGTTTATAGTGGCGTTATAGTGACAGTTGCAGTATGGAGTGTATGGATTTTGATAAGTGGATCGCGTACGGTAAACAGTTAGGCCTCGAGGGCGCCGACTTGAGACAATGTGTTAAGGAGCAGCAGGAACAGGCGCAGGCGTTAGCCAGAGAAGAGCGGGCACGGGCCCGGGAGAAAAGGGAAAAAGAAAGGGAGAGAGAGCGCCAAGAAAGGGCGAAAGAACGAGAAGCGGCAAGGGAAGCCGGAGAACGGGAAGTGCAGTTACTGCAATTAAAGATTCGCCTCAGTGAGAGTAGCAGGGTGAGCCGATCCAGCAGCGAGCACGGCGATGCCGGCGGGAACTGTCATTTGAGCGAGACACATGGTGCCAAGGGCTACTAACGGT
The DNA here is from genome assembly GCA_013436015.1 of Rhipicephalus annulatus. Classification (NCBI taxonomy): domain Eukaryota; kingdom Metazoa; phylum Arthropoda; class Arachnida; order Ixodida; family Ixodidae; genus Rhipicephalus; species Rhipicephalus annulatus. The sequence goes on from WOVY01009531.1 coordinate 326,314, forward strand.
TCTGCCTTGCGAGGCGCGTCGGAAAGCGATGGACGTTAAAGTGTGGCAGGAAGCGCTAGAACCAAAGATCGCGCCAGAAAAGGGTCCGCGTATTCTAGAATGCATCAAGGTAGAGTATGCTAAGAACGAGGCCTTGGCCGGTCTGGAGGGAGAGACGATGTCGAAAGACGCTCCTTGCGTGGATGAGGAGAGTGCCAGCAGCCCTAATGGGCCCAGTAAGATGCTGGAAACCTCCTTCGTGCCTCAAGAGTACGCTTCGACATCGTCAAACGTAGGCATGATTAGCACAGTGGCGAATCAGAGCGAGGACGCGACGCTTCAGGAATGCAGCGATGCCGTCGGAGAGGGCCCAGTTAATGGCTTCATCAATGTTGACAAAGCTAATTTGGCCCGACAGCCCGTCGTGACGCAGGGTTCAAAAAGCGTTATCGGGAGGGAAGACCTAGCGCCAGCTCCAACGAGCTTCCCAACTTCTGAGGTCCCGAAGCGACATGATGATGACATCGAGAAAAAGGGGGCAAGCAAACATCGCCGAAAACGAAAGAAGCGGAAGCGCACCGCACTATGTAAGCCTAGGGCAGATCCCACTATATCTCGAGAAATACGAAAGGCTAGGCCATTCATCCGTTTCAAGAAACGTCAATGGTGGCGTTCATGTAGGCACAAGCGGCGAGCCAGGTGTGGAGGGGGAAAGAGAGGTGCGTCACCCGAACGAATCGCGCGGTTCATTTCGACGACTTCGGGAAAGCGGCCTTGCCCAAATGTTCAAAGTCGAAAAGGCACAACGGCTAAGTACTGCGTGGGGGCGACCACAAAGGCACTATTACCCAGGCTTCCCCCCTGTTTCTGGCGTCCCTTGCACATTCCTGAAGGGAGCCGGCCGAAATGCAGAATGAGGCGTGACAGCAGGACACAGCCTGGCGTTCATGCTTTTTGTAACCTCTGGCGTGCTCGAAAGCCGCCGGGAAAGCGACCCCATCGTGTGCGATTCAAGCGAATCTAATTGAGAAAACGTGGGAGCCGATTACTTGAGCCGGATATTGTTCTTGAGGTCTATGAGCGTGTTGTTTTTTTTTTCCTTCCGTCGGTTGTTTTCTGTTTGTATGTGCGTATTTCATTGAATAAGAAGTGTGGTTTGAGTTATTTTCTTGTTGCTTGGTGCATTGGCTGTTTTACTTGCTGTAATGATCATTGAAGGATTGCACTACAGTAGAGGAGCGCACCTGTTCCGTTTTGTTTCGTAGTATACATTCGTGCAGTGTATTCTGTATTGATGGCTGCCGTACACGGCTATTCCCTCTTCTTGGTTGTATGGCGCATTGATATTGTTGCGTGTAAATGAAGCTGGTACTTTAACAATTGTTTGTTTTTCCTTTTGTTGTTACTTTGATGCACTCTGCCTATGTATGTTGTGTATGAGAGGGACAGTCCTCATGCCTCCCTTGATGGTGGTGTTTCGTTCCTTGTAGACGAAAAAATTCCCCTCCGTGTGAACAAATGTTATAAATAACATTCTGAAAGTGGGGGGCAATGTCACGGACGGCTATTTTTGGCGACACCGCGTCACGGCAATTAACGGGCGCCGTACTCCCCGACTGACCGTGAGAAACGGCGGCGCATGAAAGGGAGCCGAGCAGTGCAAAATGGGGTGCTCTTCTTAAAACGTCGCCGCCGACAGTTAATCCTTTTGTAACTGTGGCGGCGTCTGCAAGGTCGTAGAAGGCCACGGTATACCCCGAACAAGGATTAGACTACGAGACGCCCCGGCTGAGAGCTAAGTGGTTGACGGTTCCCACGGGGAAAAGCGTGGGAAACGCTCTGGTGGCCAAGCCGTATGACAACAACCCGACAGGTTGTCACTCTCGCTAGTTGAGGGCCCTCTCCCAATGAAAAAGGGGTGGGGTCAAAATATTTTTGGGGCGGAGTTTCCCTCAAATAAACGCGCATGATTGGACCCATGTAGAGGTCTCTTGTCCCCAAGGAAGAGAGCGAGGAGACACGAGGGGGATTTAAGCGCAGGTATTTGCCCTGCTAGGCAGACTAGTCGCTGACCAACATGGTGTAGAAACAGATCAACAAGCATCTCTTCTAGAAGTTTTTAGTGTGGCTCTGTATCGGCTGGCCACCTAAACTTAGCCGTTCGTCTAGTTGTGACGCGATATTAACGTCTGCAACGTAGACATCGGGACTTCGCCTCGAGTTAGCTCAACCTGCTCGAAGTCACCTGCAAGCACTAGCCTCCCGGAGCCACCAGCGTTGCAACACCGCCGACATCGCAGTCGTGCCAGAACTCTCTTCGACTTCTCGCATCCGATCGTCGGGGACACAACGCTGCCGGTCATCACACGTATGCCTTCACCTGTTTATACCTTCGAACTTTCTCCTCCGTCGTTCTATTCTTGTTAGTTTGTGTAGTTTGCAATAGTCTCTCTCGTAAGCTGATTTATTGTTTCTGTTATATATTTCTTTAGTTGTATCAAGTGTCGATGTATTTTGTTAGTTGTATTGAAGTGTTGTAGTAGATCCCATGTGTTGCAATATCACTAGAGTAAAGTTGTTTTGTTTTCTCACGTCTCTGATCTCTTCACTGTCTCTGCTTGCGTACGGAACGAACCGACCTGCTGTCATTCCCGTCGCCGACTTCGCGCTGGCGACGCTAGAGTGGCAGCTTGTAACACCTACACACTTGGCCAAGTTTCCACTCTTCACAAATATTGAGGTTTCGGCAAAATATGCGAATACATTTTACGTTAAAAGTAAATATTTTCAAAGAAAACGCTAAGATTATTTATTCGTGACCTCTTGGGTTGCGTTCAGATGAGAATGACAACAAGCGTTGCCCGAGTGATAAACAACTGGTTCTATAGTCAGGTGCCGCTTAAGTAGTCTTAGGCGTATGCTCCTACAGGGCGGGCGCCCACAAGCATCCACCAATGCACGTACATTCCGTACTGACGTCATGTGCTAGACAGCCGGAGAATAGTGCCGAGTGTATCAAAGGGACTACATCTCTTTAGCTCCGTTGGTCGCCGTCCAGCTTATTACCTCCAGTCCCGACTAAGAAAGTTCTCTCATTCTCATATGAGTTACGAATTCTAGCCCATTTATTTTTCGTACATTAATTATAACGAAGATCCTAAGCCCACACCAAACCATGCCAAATCAAGCTAAAATCCTCTCAAGCTGAAATAAATTCCTCTCGTCTCTGCTTCCCTCGTCTCACTTTTCTTTTTCCAGGGGATAGTGTGGAACACCACAACGGTATCAAATGCAACTTGGGTGTTACTGTGACCACGAAAATTTTACTGTTGATTTGCATGCACTAATCCAAACCTTGCGCTTTCCCGGCAACACACTGTTGCTGAGCACGCGTGAAGTGCGCGAAACGCGAGGTTTATCGTCCGCAACGGTGAGATAATGACTTGATTGAGCGCGACAGGAAGGGAGAGTGATAGGCAAGTATAGAGCGGTAGGACGGTGCCAAGACGTGTTGACAGAGAGGCCAGAATGGCGAGCAAGGACAAATGGCGAGCTTTTACGCGGGGCACGTCACGTTGCATGACCCATATGGCCCCTATACGAGACAAGTGCGTACGGAGAAAGGTAAATATAGCCGCTAGAGTGGCAGAGGATTACTTCTTGAATTAGAAGGCCCTTTCAAAAAAAATGGCAGCATATCCACGGAGTGAATGATGGGGAGTGGGGCGAAGCCTTCGTCCGTCCATTCGTTCTTGCTTCCGTCCGTTCCTGCGTACGTCTGTGTAACCGTCCATGCGTCCATCCACCCGTCCGTACGTGCGTCTGTTCGTGCGTCCGTCCCTGCGTTCGTCCATGCATCCGCGCCTGCGTCCGTTCATGCGCCCATCCATGCATCTGTCAGTGTGTCCGTTCGTCCATCTATTCAGCACTCCAAGTACCATCATCTCGCATCTTTTCATCATATATTCTCCATATAGAAGCACTGCCATCCAGCGGACATTTTAAGGACTAAACGGGAGGTGGCACATGCACACTTTCTTACGGCTTGCGCTTCGGGTTTACTTCCCACCTTTAACCACCTAGAGTTCATGGTATATACTAGTTTACTGTATTCATGGCTATGCGGCCCAAAGCTCGCTAAACCTTTCTAAAACCAAGGAGGTTACACCCAGCGAGTATAACGTAGCAACCCTTTCTTGTCAGATCGTGCTCAAATGTACATGCCAATAGCTGCTAATGGGGATTGCAGCGTGCGCGTTACCTAAAGGCCGAATGCTCCTGTCTCTCATTCTCCCTTAGCAGCCATTAACATGTGCATTGAGCACTACCTTTTATTGTTCAACAACGCACAGAAGAAATCTCTTACCGGAACCACCTCGGAGGTCAAAATTGTAAGGACCGCTATTTCGAGTATGTGCCACTGGTGGTTTCGTACTACGAGGGACGCACAAGCCACGCCATAAGGAGCTTCGCCCCTAAAAAGGCACACCATCAGGCTCACACGTTTATACGCGGGGTGTCTCAGCTGAATTACGCCAAGCATTAAAACAACAAACATGCGCGATACAAACTTGCCCCGCTCGTCACGTTGGTATATCGGTTATGGTTTTCGACTGTCGCCCCGATGGTTGGGATCAAACCCCGGCGGTGGCAGCCGAATTTTCGATGGAGGTGAAAGTGCTGTACGCCCGAGTACATGAATTTAGGAACACGTTAAAGAACACCAGATGGTCAAGCATTACCGGAGCGCTCCAAACGGCTTTCCTCGTGGTTATATTCACGTTTTAAAAGTAAGACTTGTGTAAGTATTATCACATTGTGCCGATGTTGTTGAGCCATGTGGAGCACATCATACAGTTTTTTTTTTCAGTCCGTGAAGCTGTGTAACTTGACGAAAATTTGTAAATGTTTAAACAGTGGAATACATTTAAATGTTGAAGTTCAAAAGAAAATACCAAAGTCTTAGCGTTTCTTAGGAACGTCGGATTTAGATAATTCTGCTGCTAATATTTTTCAGTCTTCGTTTGAAATGCGAGAAATTCATAAAAAAAACAAATGGCATGAATAAGCTGATACACCATTCAAGAAAATGCTGCTTTGGCTTCAGGCCATACAGTAATAGTGAAAATGAAGATTTTTCTATTTTACCTATGACTTTCGTTTCACGGTGAATCGCGAGGAAAATAAAATTTACTGCGGCCACATCAGAAAAGCGCGATTCGCCATTATACAGCGAAATCTGTATATGGCTAGGCGGAACGAAAAACCGTTCGCCGCGAGAAACGATAAAAGTCACAATTGGCTGATCTGTAAGTTACGTCGTTCTCTGCGTCACACCGAAATGCACGCGCCATTGGGAGGGCCGTCATCGGTGTCGTTCATTCTTTCGCAGCTGTGCCGCCGAGACCACGTGTAACCGTTTCAACCGAATGGTCTTGATCAAGAAAAAAAAAGGGTAGCAACGTTAACTTTCTCTCTAAGTGGAGGTCACCTCAAAAGCTGCTGCGCAGGAACATGAAGTGAGTGAGAAAAGACAGCAGGAGAAAATTAAAAAGGTTGGGAAAGGAGGTAATCCGGCCCCACCTGCCCGCGCGCATGTGCGTCGACTCTCATGCAGCCAAGTAATGCCATCAAGCCGGTCGTCAGGCAGAGTGATGTAAACAAACATCACGTGACGGGCTAACGGTCACGTGAAGTGTTTAGCGTCGCAGGAAGGTGCAACTTACGAACGCCCAAGAACAGCATCGACCCCTGACCCTCTAAATAATTCAAGTTCGCCGGGAACAATAACAGGCCCGGGTGGTGAAGCACAAGCAGCAACTGTTGACCGAGGATCCAGCCACATCCTGAGCCGAACGCAAGCGACAACGACGAGCCGAGGAAGCGGCGTTGCGGGCAGAGTAGCGTCAACGTGGCAATATGGCGGAAACGAGTCCTCCGGGGCCAACGCTCACTGTCAACGGGAGTTTTTCTAGTGGCACTGTGGATTCGGCTGCGCGTCTGAAACCACCTGTGGCTACATGTTTAAGCTTCGCTGGCCAGCCATCTGTACGGAGAGCTAGGGCACTGACTTTTTAATGACGATATGCTAACTACAGGGCTGCTGTACAACGCGTAGCTTATGCAGTACTAGTAATACATATCCATAATAATGCTAAGACCACCGCATATCGTTGCAAGATTGGTGTTCCAAAATGCCCAAGAATGACGGTATAGCTGTTGCCTGCGCAAAATAGGCCTAGAAATCAAGGGCTGTCTTCTTGTAAGATTGTCACGTGCTCGCGACATTGAAGACAGCAGAATATGTCCCAGATGAAACTGTTTATTTGACCGAACTTTTGGCCAAACAGCCTTTTTGGGCCCCGTATGAACTGAAACCGCTAAACCTAAACGACAAACGTGCGTAGCAATTTGATGTTGAGCCTGAGGTGTACCCAAACAAGTGAAAAAGAAAGAGGTGTTCTAAGTAGGTGGTGACCCCCTTGAAACCACATGTCACCTTTTAATTTTGCCACAAATGCGAAGGCAGTCTGCCTACACACGTGATGCCACCAATTGAAGTGTTCAAGTTCACACTGCAATTTGCACATGGTTATAAACACGCTTGCATCTTCGCTCTCGGGCATGACGTCACCTTAAGGCTGAAACCGAGCTGCGCCACCAATTTAGACTCTGATGCTTGAATGCCTCTGCTTTATGAAATGATATATACAGTGGAAGCTCGTTAACTCGTTTATCATGGGACCGAAAAAAAAATATGTTTGAATAAACGAAAGGCCCAATGATCGAAATTATATATGAAACAATAAACAAATTTCTGACACATCAGTACAATTTCATTTCCTTGATGAATAAGTAAACTCTATTTATTTTGCTTAAAAGCAGTGTACAAGTACCAATTTTCGTCACCCTGCTACTTCGCCCTAATTGCAACCACGACGCCAGGCACTAGTGCTTTATTAACACCAAACGATTTCTGCACCCCTCGTTTATTATGTATCCCCCTCCCCAACCCTACACCCATGTGAGTACAGTTCTTTCGCAAGCAAAATGGCCGGAAAATCAATCCATATCACATCCATCGCTATGCAGCAAACCAGTTTTATGCAGCATGCCAACTACTGCTGAAAGTATTTCAAGTTCAACAGCTTCCGCCATGTTTTGTGACATTGCGCGCGCACTGCATGAATCTAAAATGAAGCTAGAACGTAACAAAGCCGCAGAGTGCCGGATACACGTGCGGACAAAATCAAGGTCACTAACTGATAAAGATAGCGATGTGGAACGCCACCTCATTTCGGTTAAACGATAACGCTGTTCTCGCTCTTTCGCGTCACACATTTTCACGCTTCGCAATCGATGCGCTCCGAGGGATCATCCGAATTGACCGGGTTATGAAGGGCGACCTAATTAATGAGAGCTTCATGCCATTCAACAATGCCTCTGGCCGAGACCAGACAACACATCCGAGTTGTCCAATTTTCCGAATTAAGGAACTCTTTTTGCATCCCCTATATAATAAAATAAATCAGATGTAATGCGATCCAATGTTCATTGCAATAGACTGTTCTACTGTCACTACGCGCTATAAATGCTAAAAAAAGAACAAGTTCTGAGGAACACAATACGTCAAAACTATGAAAAGCCGAACAAGAAATACCGTTGAAGTCAACGTGTTGACAAGGAACCTTGAATTCTTCAGACAGCATTTGGAAACTGCAGACACCCAGTGAGTATGAGGCAATCATTAGCGGCGTGTTGTGGGTAGCGCAATTAATGCGGCTGATGCAGAGAGGATCCAGTTCCCCACCCGTCAACTAACATAGCCGATCAATTCCACGAAGGTGAACGCGGAAGTCCCGCGCATGGAAAGAAAGGAGACTCCTTCGTTCACATGGTTCACTGGCATAGCCGTCAAGGTCACCCCGTCTGAGACTAGAAGGGGAAAGCTTACTCGGAAGCGTGCCTGGCAGGAAACACGTCAAGCGTGGTCGTCTGAGTTTAAGTCATTGTTGGCATGCCCGTGTGCCACTGAGAATGCCGCAGGGACTCGACCACTGGGCTCACAATGATGGTGGTGGTAGTAGTTAGAAGATGAGAAAGGCACTTAATTTCTGCAACCCGATCGGGAGCACGGCGCAGTGCCTGACCATGCATGGTTGCGGCACGGAGATGAGCTTATTGTGAGTGATTTTAAATGGAAAGAAGCGAAAAGTGAGCCCTGTAACTGTCTCTCAGTGGGAGGACACCTCAACAGTAGCTCACGAGGGGGGGGGGGGATTAAAAGGATAGGATTAAAAGGTAAAGAGATAGACAGGAAGGAGAGAGAGAGAGAGGTGCAGAGAGAGCGAATGACGGAAAACGACGGAGGAGATAGGAAAGATGGACACGGTCGCAGGAGACCGAGGACGGGGCACCACAGGCGAGAGCTCTTTTCAGCGTCAGAAGAGAGCGTAGGGCAAGTTCAGTAGGCCACAGCTACGCTGTCGTCGAAGATCACGGGGGCACAACCGGTCCTTCCCCGCAATACGTCATTACCGAGTGTTGTTAAGATGACGATAGTTACAGCGCGAGAACAAAACGACAATTCAGAGACAAGAAGGACACGAAGGACACGAGCGCTAACTTCCAACTGAGTTTATTGCGCAGAGCGCAAAAATATATATAGGAGACAGTAACCACGTGAAAAAAATCATGTGGCACAAAGATCAAAAGATGAGTAAGAAAAAAAAACCAAACAAAAAACAAAAAATAAAACAAAAGCACAGAAAAAGGCAAAGAAAAGTGTATAAGGAAACGAAACAGAAAAGTAAAGGTAATGTAACTACTTGCACGCACCAAAACCTTCGAGGAACCTTAGTTCCTTAGAAGTATGGCAGCTTTGGCTGGTTGGTATGGAATGACGATAGTTATAGCGTGAGAACAAAACGACGACACAGAGACAAGAAGGAGACGAAGGACACGACTTCTTTTTCTTCCTTTCTTCCTTTCTTCCTTTTTCTTCCGCTCACAGCAAGTTAGTTAAGCGAGGCATAGCACGAACCTGTCTTGAGAATGCCTTAAATAGGTCGTGCGCCCACAACATCTCTGCGAGCTTCAAAGCTCAAGTTTCCCGGCTTAAGGCTTCGGGTTTCTCTGAGGCGTTTATCGCTTCCGTTGCTGAGACTATCCTGCGGACTAATAAGGCAGAGCAGAGACAGCGACAGAATCTGAGCAACGCGGATACAGAGCGTGAAAGGATGGCCGTGGTTCCATACAAACACCAGATATCACACAGGCTCAAAAAAAAATCGGGAAACGAGTTGCAGTTCGTCTCCTGTTCTCTGCACCATTCAAAATAATCAGCCTCACCAAATCTACAAACACCCTGAAAACGCAGTCATCAACGGAATGCAGAGTTCAGCATAGAAACAGCTATGCGGCATGCTTCCGGGAAGTTGTCTATAGGACCCCCCTTTCATGCGGTGCTTGTTATGTGAGAACACGCTAACAATGTTAGAAACGGGAAAGATGGTTTTTTTGCTCAGCACTGCTCTGAGTGCAACTGTGTCCCTTTTCAAGTACACAGCGACGCTGTACAAGCACAAGGATGAGCGCACCCGAGTCATCGTCGAGGCCGTGCAGATGGCTTGCGAACAGGTGTCTAGCATTAGCAAGCCCTCCGTGTCTCTGTCCGAGAAGGAACCAAGGTTCCTCGAAGGTTTTGGTACACGCAAGTAGTTAAAATACCTTTACTTTTCTATTTCGTTTCCTTATATGCTTTTCTTTACCTTTTTCTATGCCTTTGTTTTTTTTCTCTTACTCATGTTTTGCTCTTTGTGCCATATGGTTTTTGTCACATGAATACTGTCTCCTCTATTTATTTTCGTGCTCTGCGCAATAAACTCAGTTGGAAGTTAACGCTCGTGTCCTTCGTGTCCTTCTTGTATCTGTGTCGTCGTTTTGTTCTCGCGCTATAACTATCGTCATGCCATACCAACTAGCCCAAGCTGCCACACTTCTAAGTCTTTTAAGTTGTTGGGATGGCGGGGCGCCTCGCTGTTGCATGCACACCTGGTCAGTGCACTGGGTTTGACGGTGTACTCACCGCTCTTAAGGAAGCTTCTACGAAGCGACATTTAATGAGAAAACTATGGAGCTCGAGCAGGACAACGGCTACCGATGGAGGTCGGCTGATACATGGCCTGGCATGGGATAACATATCCCCTTTCGTGTTGTATTTTGTGACGTGATCTTTATCAATGCAGTGCCTGCTATGCAAGTGTTTTTGCGATTGGCTGTGGCGATGCGAGCCCACACGTGTGATTGGCTTGTGTGGAGACCCTTTATTCAACCGAGGGTTGAAAAAATGTTGTTTGAATGTGAAATAGAGAGGAATGTTCGGGCTTGGACTCGGGCAGACGCCTGAGGCTGCAATAAAGCGTCTCTTCACTGGACTACGGCTCTTCCTTCGAGCTGCCACCGTGCACTCGAGTCATCGAGGGACCCATTCCGAACCTCAAACATCTTCCCTCCTTAGCTAGTGTAGGAGCTAGTCGAAGAGAAGGAAGTTAACTCACCCTGTCAAAACTATGGTTCATATGACATTGCTAGTCACTGATTTTTTAGGGGCGAAGCTTCTTAGGGTGTAGGTCAGTCCTTCCTCCAATGTTGATGTACGTTGTCACCTGTAGTTTTACAAAGTGTTCAATAGATGACATATATTTGTCGATCTCTTTATATATAGTTGCGTATAATGTAACTAGATGTTGCTAGTTTTAGGTACAGACAAACAGACAAACAGACGGACAGACGGACGGACGGACGGACGGACGGACTGATTGACGGAGGAACAGATGGACTCTTCACCCCAGTCATCATCATTTACTACGTGGATATGCTGTAATTTTCTTCTGTCTCTCTCTTTCTAGAATCATCTAAAATACCATTTCTGTTTGCTAAGTCCTGGCTATTGACACAGAGCGGACGCCTGCTTAATAGGCTCGAATGCGCAATGCTGTTGTGCAGCAGGGACAACGCCTCCGAGAAAAACAGCTGGCACGCCCGTAACAGCAGCGTGATGGTCTGGTGCCATGCCGCCACGCGACACGACGTCACTAAGTGAACGCACGTGTGAGACACAAAAGCGCCACGACAACGATGTTACGCTTGGGAAACGTGTAGTGACCGTCCGTGTCAAGTAGAAAGGCTGCACCACACGAACTAGATCACAGGTCGACGTCAGCAAGAGAAGGCTGGCGAACACGCAATTTCCTTATTCGAACGGCACAAGTGGGGAGGAGAGCCAATCGGCCACGACTCGGGCGCAGTTTGGCCCGGAGGCGTACGTGCATGCGTTCCCGAGACGGCGTTGCCGCGGTCCTTTCTTTGTTTCTATACCGCACATTGGAGCTGCGTCCGGTGATGCAATCGTGGAGCGATATTGGAAACCCTGGCTGAACGTCGGGTCCGCCTGATCCGACGTTTTTTTGGATAGACACTTCAGTGACCCGACAAGTAAGTTTTCCTTTGCTCTATGACCCGCCGTGGTGCTCTAGCGCCTTGAGGTGGAAACCGGAGTCTCAACTTCCCTCATGTTTCTTTCTTCAAGTTTGCAGATGTATATATGCACGAACACACACAAACGTACGCACGGAGACACGTGAAGTATGGTTGAACGTCACTGGCATAGAGGTTATGATGTTTTACTGCTGGCCCGAATGATCGCCGTTTCGTATCCGGGCAACAAATAGATGGATGCGACATTTTAGATGTTCTTGTGCTTCCAACAGGTGTACGTTGAAGAAAACCAGGCTTTCTGAATTTCCAGAACCCTTTACCATGCTGCTTCTCTCAAAATTATGCAGTTTGGGGAGAAGCCGCAGTTATTCGTAGTTATTATGCAGTTTTGGAACGTAAAACACCAGCAATTTTTATTTTTCTGGCCTCGTGTTCTATACGAAAGTGTACAATTCACTGATAAGGCGTTAGCTGGTTTTCTATAGAACAAGCGAGCGTGGCATAGGCGCGGCTTTGCCGTGAGCCCAGAATATGCAATAGTTCTACTTCCAAATACGAGTCCCGTTCAAGGTGTAAAGCCGCCTTCAGAGACCGTTTCTCTGATGCGCATCACCCGTATTCACACAGAACATGTTTCCGGCCTTCTGGCACATTACATCAGCTTCCTTTTTTTCCTTTTTATGAACTGGCAGCTTCATTATTGAATACGCTTTCCCGCTGTCGCAAAGTGCTTACTTTGTCAATTACGTAATTATACTAAGATTAACGAATTGTTTGGGGAGATTAAGAACTAACGTAGACTTCTGATTTTGAGTGCTGCCTCAAGCCTATACGTTGCACGTTCCCGTAATACACTCCCACAAACAAAACTTTATTTCACGTGAATATGTCGTCGCAGGTATGGTGTGATTATACGGTGACATGGCAACAACGCGAAAAGTCAACAGGAGATAAGTCATTGGACAATTGCAAGCTATGCTGCGAAGGCGACGAGAAAACGGAGAGTACGAATTGAATACACGCAATCACTGCGTTTTGTTGGCGCTAAGGTGTAAACTTCCCTCTTATTTAAGGACGTTTCATTCGTCCCACAGCTCTATCATCAATGTTTAGGCTAGTGGCAGGGCGACATTATTGCGTCTTTTAATGTGGGATTTCTTTCAACGCTTTTTCAGTAGTCAAACGTGGAAATATTTCAGAGCACACCGTAGTATTCCCGCAGTAAGTTTGAAATTCGCCTCCGCACACTCGACAAAAGTATAGCAATCAGCAGAATTTCAAGCGGCATGGGCATTTCATATCCCGATTAGCATGCCTTGACTAGTTAATAGCGTGCCCTGACTCGCAATAACATGTACCAGCCACAGTGGGGCTCTGATTGTGACATTTTTCTTTTACGCACAAGGCTATATTACCTACCAGTATGTTCGCATCCCGATGAAGGAAGAGGAATATCAGTTGCAGTTGATGTACATAAATTATTTCTATCATACAATTTTTTGCCTAGTCTATTCTTAAGGACTTAAGTCCACGTCCAATAAAAGTGGGTGAGATCGATATCTGTACACCCAAACTGCAAAACCTACTTCACAGCCCTGTAAGCGTTCATTTGAGACGTTGAGCCCCGTGAATAGCATAGTTCTAGGGAGTTCGGCTCAGAAAACTTTTGTCGAGTCTGAATTCGAGTGAGTCCAAAGGACAATATGTATTTCTTGAGTTAGTCTGAGTGAGTTTCATTTTCTTTTTCCGACCTAAGTTCCTATCTAGTTAGCTTCAGCAATACTATCAGCCTAACCTGGATTCACATTTATACTCATGTCTACTATAACAGGTATTCCAAAGCAGATTCATTGATTGATATGTGGGATTTAACATCCCAAAACAACCATATGATTATGAGAGACGCCATAGTGGAGGGCTCCGGAAATTCCGACCACCTGGGGTGCTTTACCGCGCACCTAAATCTGAGCACACGGGCCTACAACATTTCCGCCTCCATCGGAAATCCCGCGCCGACGCCGGGATTCAATCCCGCGACCTGTGGGTCAGCAGCCGAATATACCTTAGCCACTAGACCACCACAGCGGGGCATGTTTCAAAGCAGTGTCGTTTCTACGTCATTTCAATGTTTATTGAAATGATGTAGGAAGAAATGTAGGGAATGATGTAGAGATGTGAATTGTGTAGGGGGGTGCCTTGGCTTCTCTCTACTAACTCTTCCAAAAATTTTCTTGATAATTATATTTTACGATGTCATATCTTCAAACAAAATGATCGTACTGGTTCAGTAGCACTCAGAACTCGGTTTTCGCAGGTGCTATGTCAAAACTGCACCAAGAACAGCACTCGTTGCGTGAGATAAATGTAAAAAGGCATTGACACTACGATCAAACAAGCTAACTCTAGGCTTACAGGCTCGTGAGTCGACTCGCTCAGACTTACTCAGGCTCAGATCAAGCCGTGAGTCTGAGTGAGTGAGTGAGTCTGGGTGAGCAACATTTTTGTGAATTTGAGTCTGAGTCCAGCTAGAGAAAATTTTCGTGAGCCTGAGCCCGAGTGAGCTCAAATTTCAAACTTTATTTCATGAGTGAGTCTGGGTGACCTTCACAAGTTCTGCCGACCTATGGTGAATAGAGCGAGCTGCAGCGTCAGCCACCTACTAACCGGCGCGCTTTAGCGTAGTCTAAAACCTCACTGGAACAGTCGTCTTCATCAGTCAGACACATCGAGGAAGCTGCAAGTTAAACCGCACCTGTGCCGGCGTGACACAACTAAAGCTGTTGCCTGTGGTAAGCAGCCTGTGGTAAGCTGCCTGTGGTAAGCCACCTGTGGTAAGCCGCCTGTGGTAAGCCGCCTGTGGTAAGCCGCCTGTGGTAAGCCGCCTGTGGTAAGCCGCCTGTGGTACACCTTCTCGAATCCGTACTCTTTTCGCATAGCAATATCAAACACATCCAGATGTGATTAGTTTAACAGTGTTATGCCAGCGAGTCCTCGTCAAACGTCCGTGCCTCTGAAAAAGGCAATCTGGGTCAAGGCCAGCCCGCAGTCCGTGTGCCGTCCCCTCTCGAAGAGAGCGGCCAGGAGCCGTGTTTGCCTTTCAAGTGCCGCCAAAGGAAGTCGGGAGAGACGCTTAATCCCTTAATAGGGGCTACTTCCACGTCTTGAAACCCCATTTTCCTTTGTTATGGCCACTTTAAAAGGGCGCCGCAAACGACCTTCAGAGCGTCATTTGTCATCTTCTCTGTCAGCTCACGGAGAGAGTGCAAACACCGGTCGTCGACGGAAGAAGAAATTCCAAGCGGCGGGCTGACTCACCCTACCTGCCCGAGCAACAGCACCGCTTTTTTACGGGGGGACTTACTGAGTGCTTGTGAATGTTTGTTGAAATGTGACCCCAATTCCTGTAAATTAAAGTTACTTTTGTTTAAATGTTCACGAGTGTTCGACCGTTAACTGGCTGGATAGCGGACGCTTTGACCCGTCAAATGCGAGCTGTGAGAAGCAGCATAGTAAAAAAGCGCTTCAACTGCCATCGGCCGCCAACTCAACGTCCGCCGGCAATGGGATACGTCGCCACGGCAAGACCTCCGGTTGAACCCAGACACACGCCCATTGCAAGGATTTCATCGCCAAGGAGTTGAGCAGCTGACAGCAGAAGGGCAGCAACAAGGTGGGCTCATTTCATCTTTCGACGCTCAACGCGCAGCTCAGCACAGTAAAAAAGCGCTTCAACTGCCATCGGCCGCCAACTCAACGTCCGCCGGCAATGGGATACGTCGCCACGGCAAGACCCCCGGTTGAACCCAGACACACGCCCATTGCAAGGATATCATCGCCAAGGAGTTGAGCAGCTGACAGCAGAAGGGCAGCAACAAGGTGGGCTCATTTCATCTTTCAACGCTCAACGCGCAGCTTAGCACCATTGTTTCACATACGTCCGCTCCGAGACAAAACGTGCAAGCAAGAATGGACCAGGACGAGCTGACGCATGAGTGTCCAAATGTCATACCACAAGATGAAGCTTCCGCATCAAACGTTCGGCCGCAAAGAAAAACAACCCTATCGACGAGGGCTAAAGAAATGTACCAAACGAGCCACGAGGAGCACTGCCGCAAACTAGATTCTGTTTGGAAAAACGTGGAGAGCGCTCTTCAGGCACTGTCACGCGCTAAAGGAGAACAGTTTACCGGCGCCAAAACGCAGCTTCGTGCAAGTTACGAGTGCTACGAACATGCTACCGCAAGATACTCAGCCTTTCTCGAGAAGGCGAAGACGCCTGAGGCCAGGCACGAATTACAGCTCCAACAGGCAATCGATGAAGACCGTGAGGCGATCGTGAGCGAAAAGTTACAAGAGGCTACGCCACAAGAACGCGACAAGGCGCATGAAACAGCATCGCAGTTCTCTCTATCGGCTCACTCGAGAGCTTCCTCGCGATCACGACGATCGGGCTCCTCCACGATTAGCCTGGCTGCTGCGCAGGCCCGCGCGAAAGCAGAGGCCGTCAAAGCAAGAGCTCAGTTTGGGCGTAAAGAGGCCGCAATGCGCTTAGAAAAGGCAAGAATTGAGGCCGAGCTTGAGGTATTAGAACATGAAAAAGAGGCAGCTGCTGCAGACGCGCAGGCAAGTGCACTCGAGGCAGCTGTGGAACAGGATGGCGGGGAGTGTGTGCGCCCACACCCACCTTTAGACCGGACACTACGGGTTTAGAGCTACATCACTGAGCAAGCCGCCATACGTGATGCCGAGCTTGCGTCTCTTCGGGCGCCTGTTGTTCATCCGAGAAGCCAGAGCTTGGAGCATGCTGAAGTAGCCAACCACCTCACGGACTTGCGTGACTATCATCAGCCGCCTGCGTACACGCCAGCACCTAACAGTTCAAGCTCAGAGCTTGCCGGCGTCCTTAAATTCTTGTGCCGCAAGGACCTTGTCTCTACAGGACTTACGAGGTTTGATGATCGACCTGAGAACTTTCGAGCTTGGAAGTCATCTTTCAAAGGCGTCATCAGAGATGTAGACCTTTCTGCGCAGGAAGAGCTCGACCTTCTAATCAAATGGCTTGGTCCTGAGTCATCGAATCAAGTGCGAAGGTTGAAATCTGTTCATGTGGATGACTTCTCGAAGGGCTTGAACATCGTGTGGAAACGGCTCGACGACACCTTCGGACGTCCTGAGGCAATTGAGGATGCGCTGCTGAGGAAGTTGGAGGAGTTCCCAAGAATATCGTACCGGGATAATGCCAAATTGCAAGAGCTCGGAGACCTCCTGCTGGAACTCGAAGCTGCCAAATCTGATCCCTACCTCGCCGGTCTTAACTATTTGGATAGCGCAAGAGGAATAAACAAAATTGTTTCCAAGTTACCATCTGGACTTCAAGAAAATTGGATGTCAGTGGGGACTAAATACAAAAACAGAACAACACTGCGTTCCCACCCTTTGCGGTTTTTTCAAAGTTCGTTCAAGACCAGGCAAACATGAGGAACGATCCCAGCTTCATCCTGCAACCACAATATGTCTCGCCTACGATCACACAGCGAAAAGAAGGAACGACCACCAAGACGCCGCTGCACAAGTCATCTGTGTCAGCAAGGAAAACAAACGTAGATCACGCCTTCGAGCAGGTTCAGGAAACCACACCAAAGCAGCTACTTGAATCGAAGAGCTTCGAAAAATGGTGCCCGCATCACGAGAAGCCTCATCCTCTTGCAAGGTGTCGCGTTTTCCGTGAAAGAACACTGGAAGAACGGATGACCTTTCTTAAAGCGCAAGGAATATGTCTACGATGTTGTTTATCCTCAAATCACACGCAGTGGCAATGCAAAGCGGTCGTAAAATGCTACATATGCAGCAGCGGTAATCATGCAACAGCGCTTCACCCATCAACTACGTGCTCAGAATCGCCGAAGCCTATTGAACGCGATAACAACTCTGCTCAGAATTTGGATGAAAGAGTCACATCTACGCGTACCGAGGTGGCAAACGTGAACGACAACTACAGATCGTGCGCTAAAATCTGTCTCGTGGATGTGACTCACCAATCTCAGCCTGACAAGATATTAAGAGCATACGCGATACTCGATGAACAGAGTAATCGTTCGTTGGTTCGGCCAGAACTTCTCGAAGAGTTCAGTGTGGAGGGCACACCTACCCAGTACACATTACGCACTTGTTCCGGCAGTACTGAGGTTGTCGGCAGGGTCGCAAACGGCTTCCTTGTGCGGAGCGTATCGGGCAATGTCAAGCTCTTCCTTCCGCCTCTTCTTGAGTGCGATGAGATTCCGGACAACAGGGAAGAAATTCCAACGGCAGACGCAGCACGGAACTACTCGCACTTGAGGGCCATTGCCGCTCACATTCCACCTCTCGAAGAGGCAAGAATATTGCTCCTCCTCGGTCGAGACATTCTCAGAGTCCACAAAGTTCGCCAGACCATTAACGGGCCGCTTGACGCTCCTTATGCACAGAGGCTCGATCTCGGATGGGTCATTGTCGGAAACGTCTGCCTGGGTCGTACGCGAAAAACAGGCTCCATAAATGTGTTAAAAACACACATTCTGGGCAACGGAAGACCATCCCTTTTCACCCCATCTACAAAACATTTCATGGTCATGGAAGCGCCGGTTCTCTACACTGCGGACAGGCATCAGGTCAAGAATGATTTCTCATCAATAACAGCATCAGATGACACCTTGGCACCCAACCTGTTCGAGACAACGCGAGAAGAAAACGAGCGTTCCCTGTCTATAGAAGATAGAGCCTTCCTCAATATCATGGATAGGGAATTATACAAAGACAGGTCAATCAACTGGGTTGCCCCTCTACCTTTCCGCTCAACAAGAAGACGGCTTCCGAATAACCGAGAACAGGCTCTCTCTCGCCTGTACTCGCTGCGACGCACGTTGCGAAAAAACCCTGAGACAAAAGAGCGCTTCGTGCACATCATGAAAGTATATAAAAGAAGGCGACGTCGTGCTCATCAGGGACAAAGAAGCAAATCGCAACGATTGGCCCATCGGCGTTGTCACCCAAAGCCTGCCCAGTGCGGACGGAATGGTGCGCAAGGTGGAGGTGAAGATTGCAAGGAATGGTGCAATAAGGAAACTCTGCCGACCGATGTCAGAAGTGGTGCCCTTGTTTTCGCCATCAACAAACTGTGGCGTCTAACAAGCAGACACCAGACGGGGAGTGTGCCGTCCCCTCTCGAAGAGAGCGGCCAGGAGCCGTGTTTGCCTTTCAAGTGCCGCCAAAGGAAGTCGGGAGAGACGCTTAATCCCTTAATAGGGGCTACTTCCACGTCTTGAAACCCCATTTTCCTTTGTTATGGCCACTTTAAACGGGCGCCGCAAACGACCTTCAGAGCGTCATTTGTCATCTTCTCTGTCAGCTCACGGAGAGAGTGCAAACACCGGTCGTCGACGGAAGAAGAAATTCCAAGCGGCGGGCTGACTCACCCTACCTGCCCGAGCAACAGCACCGCTTTTTTACGGGGGGACTTACTGAGTGCTTGTGAATGTTTGTTGAAATGTGACCCCAATTCCTGTAAATTAAAGTTACTTTTGTTTAAATGTTCACGAGTGTTCGACCGTTAACTGGCTGGATAGCGGACGCTTTGACCCGTCAAATGCGAGCTGTGAGACCAGCATAGTCCGCCTGACGCGAACAACTCAACGGCGTAAACACGCGCGTCGCATCTCTGGCCCACGTGCAGTGAGTCAGCAGCGCACGTGACAGCGAGCCGGCGTCTTCGTGTCTGGGGGTCTGACGTGGCCCAGCGGCGACCCCATTGGAGGAATCTGCCCTGACGACCAGCGGCGCTTCTGATTGGACATTATGGTTGGACCCGGTGCATATAAAAGAAGCCCTGCGGCGTGTCGCGATCGGCGGTCCTATGTGAGAGGCGTCCCCGTGTCGTAGAGCCGACATGTGTGTGAATCGGCGATCTTAGGCGAAAAGCTGACCTATGTGTTAGAGAGGAGAGCTCGGCTCTTCGAGTCTCTGTCGGCCCCAGTGCCGAAATTGTAACGCCTCTGTATATATGCTGTACATAAACCTTGTTTAACTCACCGTCGTCTCGTCCGCTCGTCTTATCAGCTCTGCGCAGAAGCAGTCGCGAGCTGAGAAACATACGCTACCAAACGGCTGGTGACCTTCCCGGCGGAGTTGAAAGCAGTGGCGCCTTCGGGACCGTGTTGGCGTCGCCGTCTTTCGCAACAGTGGAGGTCAGCGGTGGGATCACGGAGGTGGTTTCGCAACAGTGGTGGCAGCGGTGGGATTTCGGAGGTGGCTTCGCAACAGTGGTTGGCAGCTGCGGGATCGGCCGGCGTCAGCGACATCGATGCGGTGAGTGCCTGATGTTTTCCCCTCAGTTCACCAGACTACTCTAGCTCAGGTTGTAGTAGTTTAGAGAAGGGCTGTGTGAAGCATTAGAGTGAGCTTTGATCGTTTCAAGCAAAGTCGAAGTGCTTTGAAACCAAAGCTAATGCGGAGGGGGTAAACACGGGAGAGTGAAAAATTGCTTGCGCGTCTTGCTTGTTGACTTATAGTGGGTACGGCAAGTAAATTGTTAACAGGGGCAAACAGCAAGAGGCTAGTGTGAACGATGGAGAACCTTAAGGTGAAGGAACTCATCGAAATTTGTGAGGAACTCGGCATTACTTTGGGCCGTGCGAAACGAAAGCAAGCGATCCTTGAGATCATGAAGGATGAGGGAGTGTCGGCGGAGGAAGTCGATGAGGCCTGGGTAAATATTAAAGCACGCCGTGAGGAGGCTGAAAGGCGAGAAGTAGAAGCTCGCGAAGAAGCTGAAAGGCGCGAAGCTCGCGAAGAAGCTGAAAGGCGCGAAGCTCGCGAAGAAGCTGAAAGGCGCGAAGCTCGCGAACGTGAGGAAGCTGAAAGGCGTGAACGTCGCGAGCGCGAGGAGGCCGAGAGACAGGAGCGCCTTGAGATGAAACGACTAGAATTGGCAATCCTACAGTGTTCGCAGGCGCCTAGCGTAGCTTCTCCGACGATTCAGGTCAGCGGTTTTAGAATTCGAGACCAACTGCCACCGTTCGTAGTAGGCGAGGACATGGCGAAGTACCTCGTCAAGTTTGAACACGTCTGTGAGCGAAACGTTTTGGAGCGGTCTCTTTGGGCGCAGAACCTGTTAGCTCTTCTTCCCGGCGAAGTGTCCGACGCGATAACTTGCTTGTCGAGGGAAGCGTTTGAGAGCTATGACGAGGTTAAGGAAGTGCTTTTGAGACGTTATAAGTTGTCACCCGAGGCTTTCAGGCAAAGGTTCCGGTATGCTGAAAAGGGGAATGAGTCACACGTTGACTTCGCGTTTCGTCTTAAAGCCGATTTAATTGAATGGCTCAAGGGCGAAGGTGTTTATGACGACCGCGATAAAGTGGTGGAATGCGTTGCATTGGAGCAATTCTACCGCTGCATCGAGGATAATGTCAGACTTTGGCTGCAGGACAGGCTTGGTGAAGTACAGCTAAACAAGGCAGCCGAGTTAGCTGAGGAGTATTATACTCGCCGAAAGTTGCACAGCAGGGCAGTGCGCGTTGAAAAGGATGAGAGAAAACAGGGCTTTTCAAAGAAACCTGATCAACGGAAACCCGTTCCGCACCGTAATTTCAAGAAGGACCCGTCTCTTACGAAGGACAGTGTAGGGGAAGGGCAAACAGAAGCGGAGAAATCGAGTGAGGTTTCTACCACACAGGCATTTGAATCGGAAAACAAACGGAAGCCGCTAATCTGCTACAACTGCAAAAAGGAAGGGCACATCGCGAGAAACTGTCAGGAAAAGTTTGCCTTCGCAACGATCCGAGAATCAGAAAAAAACATGCGGTTGTTGGAGCCGTATCTCCAAGAAATTAGGGTGAATGAGAAAACGTGCCGAGCACTTAGAGACTCAGCGGCAACCATGGACGTTGTCCATCCTTCACTGGTGTCTCCGGATGACTTTACAGGAGAATGCGCGTGGATCAGGCAAGTCGCCGAGGAGCAGAGTGTTCGCTTACCAATCGCCATGGTTGTCATTGAAGGCCCGTTCGGTGAGCTACGCACCGAAGCAGCTGTGTCTGCCGCGCTAAACGATCGTTTTCCTTATCTATTCTCCAACAACTCAGAGCAGCTTCTCAAAGAGCAGGGCAAATCGTTCTTCCCCAACTTTGCGTGCATGGCCCTCACGCGATCGCAAGCGCGGAAGCTATCGCGGCAGCTTGATCTGGTTCAATGCGGTGAACTCTCAAGTGACCTTGTCGGCGGGTCGACGGAACCCCAGAAAGGAAAGTTTCCGCATGAGTCATGTGAGCAGTCACGCGAGCGGCCCGTCGCCGAACCGACCGGCGCGGTTTCCGTAGAAAGGGGAGACGACATGGCGCCATTGAATCAGAGCGAGAGGGCTGCAACACTCTCGCCCGTAGCGGAAAGTTGGAGCGAGCTGCCGAGAGTTGATCGAGAGACGCTCGTTCGAGAGCAGCGTGAGGACCTCTCGATTGAAGCGCTAGTGGAAAGCCACAAAAACGCGGCACAAGTGCTGTCGAAGGAGCACTACGAGAAATCGGTGAAGAAGCGTGCTTTTGAAGTAGGGAGTCAGGTAATGCTGCTGCAGCCGTTCAAAAAGAACAAGCTTGAGGTTGATTGGGAAGGGCCCGCCAAAGTATTATCGAAGCCTTGCGATACAAATTATGAAGTGAAATTAGGAAGGCGGCCGGACAAAATTTACAACTTGATGAAACCATACGTTCAACATCAAGCGGTCGTAAATCTGTTGTTGAATGCTTCAGAGGAAGAGGAAGCAGAAATTTTGAGTTCTAGTGAGGTAATTGAAGGGGGATCGAAAGTAATCCGGGAGCAGATAAACCTAGAGCCTAGCTTAAGTGAAGGAGGACCTGAGAAAGAGGACCTGAGAAAGATTGGTTCCGAGTTTGGAGACGTGTTTTCGGACCGCCCCGGAAACACGAGGGTGATCGAACACGATATCGAGCTAAGCGGTGAGAAGTCAATCCGTAGCAAGCCGTATCGTTGTTCCCCTGTGCAACGTCGAAAGTGTGAGCCGCTCTTGGTGCCGCATAGGTATCGTCGCCTAAAAGTGGCCGGTTACTGAAGTGGAGCATGTTGCTCCACAGCGCAACTTTGACGTTCGCTATCAAAAAAAATAAAGGAAAGGTAAACGCTAATGCAGGTGCATTGAGCAGTGCGTTCTAGCTAGTACCTTCTCAACCTTTCGGTTTCTCGCTGGCGACTCGGGGGAAAATTTTGACCTCATCACGACCTGAGCTGAGCGCTCTCGTTCAGAGTGATCTCAAGGGGCCAACTTTATGTGGTATTCTAATTTGTTGCGTTGTTGTAAGTGTGAAAAATTCAAGTTCTTACTTTAAGAGTCTTGTGTCCCACATGTGTCTCTTGATGTAGAGGGAACAAAATTCCGATAGACACGTAGATAGGTATATGTTGTACTATACTTTGTCTGGTGTTCTGTCGGGTGACCGAGGGCACTTGCTTGTGTCGTGTGTTGTTTGTTGTCGAACCGTTCTTAGCAAGTTGCAGAACCATCGACAAGTGCTGAAACCGAAGATGGTCAGAAGAGACGAGCGAAGTTGGCCAGCAAGTTGTGGCGACAAGCCAGTGGAGCTGGGATCCGTCGTCAAGAATGGGATGTGTTCCCGGAACGGTCTGGAGCTGTATTCTCCCCATGGCCCTGGAGGCGAACCTGGAGGGACCTGGCGAACGAGCGCACCTGACATCCGAGCCCCGTGGAAGCAGCTCGTCTTTCCGGTCCATTGTCTGGCGGCGGGGGTGCTGTTATGCCAGCGAGTCCTCGTCAAACGTCCGTGCCTCTGAAAAAGGCAATCTGGGTCAAGGCCAGCCCGCAGTCCGCCTGACGCGAACAACTCAACGGCGTAAACACGCGCGTCGCATCTCTGGCCCACGTGCAGTGAGTCAGCTGCGCACGTGACAGCGAGCCGGCGTCTTCGTGTCTGGGGGTCTGACGTGGCCCAGCGGCGACCCCATTGGAGGAATCTGCCCTGACGACCAGCGGCGCTTCTGATTGGACATTTTGGTTGGACCCGGTGCATATAAAAGAAGCCCTGCGGCGTGTCGCGATCGGCGGTCCTATGTGAGAGGCGTCCCCGTGTCGGAGAGCCGACATGTGTGTGAATCGGCGATCTTAGGCGAAAAGCTGACCTATGTGTTAGAGAGGAGAGCTCGGCTCTTCGAGTCTCTGTCGGCCCCAGTGCCGAAATTGTAACGCCTCTGTATATGCTGTACATAAACCTTGTTTAACTCACCGTCGTCTCGTCCGCTCGTCTTATCAGCTCTGCGCAGAAGCAGTCGCGAGCTGAGAAACATACGCTACCAAACGGCTGGTGACCTTCCTGGCGGAGTTGAAAGCAGTGGCGCCTTCGGGACCGTGTTGGCGTCACCGTCTTTCGCAACAGTGGAGGTCAGCGGTGGGATCACGGAGGTGGTTTCGCAACAACAGTGACCACACAATAGAACACAGTGTGTTTTTGTGACTGCTTTGTGACCGTAAGCAACGTTCTACGCGACGAGCTGAACAAATTGAAAGATATACATTTTTCGGACGAGAATATTATCGGTTCTGTATGCTTCGCAGGTCAGCAGAACGATGCGCGAATAGACACCCTGCCCTTTTTTCCTCCTCCTTAATGGCTCAGCTGTCCACTTAAGCTGACATGAATACATATCATTCGCGAGATAGTTAAACACAGCACTAATAAGTACAAAAAACCACCGTGATCTCATGCTTCCGCCAGTTTGCTTTGACTTACTGATAATGTTATTACACCATTTCGCTAAAAAAAGAGTTGCAGTGTTTGTTCATGTATTAAGGTCCAATGGCTACATAATAAACATCGCATTTAAAGTGTATCTAGTCTGCCAGCATTTCAGTGAGATTACCCACAAGTGCTTCATCAGAAGACTCCATACGCAGTGCCCGTGTGGCATCCATTCACTCCGGAGAACTTGAATACCTTATGACATATGCGCGATGACCTCGTTTCCCGGCACAAACCTTTGACATTTGAACTTGCACACAAAGATCTATCGGCGATGGAATGCCTTTCGGGAAATCTGTTCTTTCCCACTCTCTATTTATTGATAAGTATAGGCAGCGCTCTTCGGTGAACGGTATGTTTAGAGACCGGGGTGTTCGTATCTATAGACCTAGACAGAGCGATCTTTTTGTTGACTCTAACGCGGCTTTCGGCGACCACCTCTCACGGGAAACTTCTAGGAGAAGCAGAAAGAGCTCCGCAGACCTCAAGTGGTTCGCTCCTTCTGAGCTAATCTCAGCGAGCTCGCTGTAATCATCCAGATACGAGCGCTGCGATGGCATACGCGTCAATATACGAACGATAACGGGCCCGGAGCACAGCGCAGCCAAGCTCTGTTTACGATGCGAGTCGCGAAGGCACTGCGGCACCCTTTTCGCGATCGCTAATGAATGTCACCGAGACGCACCTTACACTTGGCGGTGGCAAGTATGCATTATTTTTCTCGCATTTGGTACATGCGCTGTTGATGCATCTGTGTTTCCAGGTCGCGTCATACATTGGCGCCCCAGAGATGCCCTTAAAGCTGTAGCTACAGCGTCGGTGCAAGGAAGGGAAGAGCTGCCTTTCTGAACCTTCAAAGAGTCATTCACGAATCAGTGACCTTGTTCTTTCCATTTTTCTATTCTCTCACCCTCACACTCGCTCTTCACAAAACAAGAATATTTTCGCACGTGCTAGTCGCACGTGTACGAGACGCAAGCTCAACGCTCAATCTCCTCCTTCTGTTCGGCTCATGTTTTTCAGTAAAGGCTCGCTTTTGGAAGCTCGCCGCAACTAATCAAAGGGTTATCTAAAACATCCCGTCCTCCCGTTAATGTCATCTTTCGCAGCTTTGGGCGCCTTCCGAGTTCAAATGGCTTATCTGTTTCCAGCCCTTCCGAACACCTCCTGCGCATGGTACCGCCGCAACACGGCGACTCCACACAAGCCGCTGTCTCCCGCAGGCCTCTTCCAAGAGTGCCGCCACTTGAGTGCACACTTCTCTGGCGCCGCTGTTGCCACTGGGCGTGACACCACGAAATAACAAATTTCCGGGCTGAAAAATTGTGCTCCTCTTCGACATTCCGGGGTGGCCCTCGTGTTTGACCCCGAGCTTAGCTTCGGTGGACCATGGAATTCGAAGACGTCATCGACAAGCTCGGAGGCTACGGCCGGTTCCAGCGGCTACTCGTCTGGGTCTACCTGGCACCGGCGTCCCTCTTGATGCCGGGCTACTTCATGAACCAGATCTTCATGCTATCCGTGCCCAAGCACTCTTGCGTGCTACCCGACCTGGCAGTGACGTTCAACTTGACGGACGCCCCCCAGCCGGATATCCTTCGCAAGTTCCTAGTCACGGACGACGAGTGCAGCATGTACGCCCTGGACTCCATCAACGAGAGCCTGGCGCGGGGTCTCCTCTCGGTGGCGAGCGCACTTGACGGTGGCGCTAACGTCACACGTTTGCTTCATGGTGTGGAAAAAATGGCCTGCACGGAGTTTGCCTATGACGACACCAACTACGAAAGCACAGCGTCCACGCAGGTAAGGCTCATCGAATTCCATATACAGCATTCGACAAGCTCGATCTTTCCAACACTACGCTTCGTGCGCAATAGCTGGATAGCAAATAGGCGCGTCGTCTGCTACAGTACTTCCGGTTCGAGGCCTATTCTTTCGCTGCTTCAAGTGCTTGTTGCGCTGTGTAATCGGGGAGGAAACATTTCCGATTCTGTGACGCTTTTGGTGCCGCTTGTTTCGGGATTGTGCCCTTCAATTCTTTTTGCGAATGAATGAATGATATTTGGCGCATTTCAGGGAACAAAGCGAGGCGTGTGAATGGGAAACGATGAGGAACGTTGAGAGGCAAGTGTCGAGCACAGAATGCGGTTACCCTTTGAGACATGCAGTAATCTTTTGCAGAATCACCTCAATTTAGTATTTTCGAGCACATACGCATACGGTGACCACTTCACAATCACTCACACATATGTGCACATGCTGTCAAATGTCAACACACGTACGATGACAAGATAAGTACGCATACCCTGCCCGATCAAGTATGCTGATATAGTAGATTTCAATTGCCTATTGTCGCCAACTGTGTCAAATTTATGGAAACAGCTGAGAGCCTGAAAGGCCCAAAGGACAAAACGGCCACTCAAATAACGGTATAAAGGAACGTAAAACGATCAAAATCGCTTTTGAAGCAACGAGTAGCAGGGTATTGGGTCTCCACTAGGTGAGACTTACAAGCGTTATGTGCCGATAGGTTGTGTTATATACCGACTCATAGCCTTAAAGGCTATGTTACACATCTGTATTGTGACTGTGGAGACTTTTGCATGCATTGAAAAACAAAGTTCCAGTCTATGAGGGACGACATTTCTTGTAAGGGGATATTGAGAGGTGTAAAAAATACAAAACTACGAGCGCATTTCATTTTAGCGTACGACACTTAACTATGGCCATTCACTGTATCGAACCCGGGATGGTATCTTTGAACTGAAAAGTAAATATAAAATGTTACAGCTACGTGTGCAACATGAAAACAAATGAACGGATATTTCGTGATCCTATGGTGTGCAGAAAATATTTGTATGCGAAAAACATGCACGATAATAGGATTGCTGCAAAACAAGCATGCCGCTTCAATGAAAAAATGAACGCTCGCACCATTATAACCATTTCCCAGATTATTGCATTTGTTACCCTACTAAGCTGCTTAGCAATCCTAAAGTATTATGCAGCAATTTAAAAGAAAAGGGCACCGCAAGTGCAAGGTGGAACACGCAAAAAACGCCAGCGCTGGCAAGAATGCCAGCACGACGTCACAGCGTCTCGAAACGGAAGTCGGTGCAGACGGGCGCCGTAGCCCTCCACCATTGCTTGAGCCACGATTTCGCTATCCACCTATTCTCAACATGATTACGGAGTTCCTCATTTTGGCAACCTCTGTATCTTTTGTGCGGCATTATAATGTTCAACCCTGCGGTATTCTAATGCCTACCCCATTCATGCACCTAAGTGTCTTTTTATGTCACTATAAAGCCGCAAGCCAATATAGTCCAGCAACTTTCTGAGATACCCTTATAAAGAGCTACATACAATATAGGCTTGAATTGCTTGTGCTACACAACGTGGTTATTAAATGCGAAGCATTTCTTAGTGAACTTCGGTGACATTGAGCGTATCTATCTATCTATCTATCTATCTATCTATCTATCTATCTATCTATCTAGCCGCCTACGACTTTTAGCTCTCCTAACCGTTTCGATAATGGTATCAATACCAAACTTGGTATGACATAACATGACTGTATTTAGAACATATTTGACTAGTCATAACATGAAAATCATGACATTTATGTCACGAATGTCATGATTTACATTTCATGGTCCTGCAGCTCTTGCGGTGATTTCGTTTACATGGCATGTTGCAAAACTGGTATGGTATGACATTATTGCATGGCGAATACAAGCAACAGACCATAACATGAAAATCATGACATGCATGTCATGTAACTACATGACTACATGTCAAGCTCATGATGCACTCACGGCCGTTTCGCTAGCGTCACACATACGAAATTTGGTATTAGGGTACATTAATGATTGATGAAGGTATGTGACTGGTGCAAACATGATAATCATGAGATGCGTGTCATGTAACAACATCACTACATTCCCCTCTCATGATGCGCTCGTGGCCGTTTCCCTCGCTTCACATATACTAGGTTTGGTATTACGGGACGTGAATGGATGACAGAGGTATGTGACTGGTACAAACATGATAATCATCAGGTGCGTGTCATGTAACAACATGACTACATGCTACGCTCATGATGCGCTCGCGGCCGTTTCGCTAGCTTCACATGTACCAAACTCGGTATTACGCGACGCGAACGGACGACATAGGTAAATGACACACCCAAACATGATAATCACGACATGCGTGTCATGTAACATCATGACTACATGCCACACTCATGATGCACTCGCGGTCGTTTCGCTGGTTTCACATATATGCCAAATTTTGTATTACGTGACGTCAATGAATGACGAAGGTATGTGACTGGTGGAAACATGATAATCATGAGATGCGTGTCTTGTGAGAACATGATCACATGCCACAGTCAAGGCGCCCATAGATTTCGACGTGACGCGGTGCACGTGCTCGCCGGCGTTTATTCCGTCGCGTCACGCCGGCGTTGCCACTCCAGGCGCCGGTCCTGCCATATACTTGCAGGCACGCGCCGCGCTATATAC
Organism: Rhipicephalus annulatus; assembly: GCA_013436015.1. Classification (NCBI taxonomy): domain Eukaryota; kingdom Metazoa; phylum Arthropoda; class Arachnida; order Ixodida; family Ixodidae; genus Rhipicephalus; species Rhipicephalus annulatus. Next base: position 355,112 of record WOVY01009531.1, read on the forward strand.
GTTGCTTTGACGCATGCGCGTTTCAGCGCGTCCGGCGTCCCTCCGTCACGAAAACAGGGACACGCAGTGTTCCCTGGGTATAGTGCCTAGAATATACTAGGCACTGTAGTCTGGGTAACGCATCGGCGTGAAACGTATAGCATGTCGTATTTCGCGCCGGTTGCCCTCGGGCCGCGCCGAAGGACGCTGGTCGCTCCGGTCGCGCCTAGCGTCCATCGCTGTGCCCAGCGTGCGCGCGCGTCAACGTTACGTTGGCGTACATCGAGACCTTAATGACGCACTCGCAGACGTTTTGCTAGCTTCACATACACCAAATTTCGTGTTACGTGACGCCAATGCATGACGAAATATATGACTGGTGCAAGCATCATAATCCTGACACGCGTGTCATGTACGAACATGACAACTTACAACGCTCATAGCGTGCTCGCGGCCGTTTCGCTAACTCCACATATACAAAATTTGGTATCACGTGACGTGAATAGATGAAGGTAAATGACGCATTCAAACATGATAATCATGACACGGCACTCCATGTACGGTATCATTTACCTCCACCTCGTAACGTTGTGCTGATGATGAAGTGACCCTTCTTATTCGTGCTTCGCATATCATCGATTCCCACTGTACGTAGGATCTGCCCATTTGTAGAGTTAAAAGCATCCAGGACTAGCAAACTAGTACAAACATGGCCTGAATCCTAATATTTCTTCCGCCTTGCATCTGCACCAACTGTGGGCCGTCAAGCGAGCCGAGGAAGCCGCCAAGGGCGCGAAAGCCATGACCGAAGCTTTGGCAGAATCCAAGCCCATCCCACTGATTCGTATAGCCCTTGATAAAGTTATTTGATCTTCTGCTGGCCTTGAACGTTCCGAAGTTATTGCACACTATCGTCGCCCCTACTGTGGTGCAAGCATAAAGGTTAACAAAATCACCAGGGCTTCCAACTGCACGCTCTCTTGCGCTGAGAAGGAACAAGCCTATTTAGAAAGCACAGAGGGACGACGGGAGAGATTTAAGCATGTTTAATGTGCCTCACATTCTGATCTTGTGTTTGTTTTATTTTTGCATTGCTTTCTGCAGAGTTTTTGTTTCATTGTATCTATTGTCACATCCTATATGATTAAAGTTAGTTGCGAGCCAACGCTTGTCCTGTTTTTTTCTACCACCCCTTATCATTTTGTGGTGTTGTACACATTAGGAACCAGTAACAACTTACCCACCTCTACGCTTTGACGAGCTTTATAATCTCTACCATTCTGTCGATGTCTTAACGCAGCTGCTTCCGGGGCCATTCTGAAAAGCGAATGTTGTGAGGCCATGGCTGTGGGCTTAGTTGGCGCAGGAAGCAACGAAAGAGTTGCTGCAGTTGCTGGCAATGATAACTCGTCAATCGCATGAACATTCAGGGCACTATATCAATTGTGCACGAAGTTCGTGCTAATAACACCCTTGTTTTACTGAAGCTTGCCTACATCCCTTTACCCAGTGCAGAGCAGTAGACTACGTACTGCCGGTTGGCATCCCTGCCTATTGAGCATTTTTTTTCCTTGATTATCAAGGCATTCTATCAAAATGCATGTTGTCTTCTGAAATCGTTTAGTCCCCATCCCTATGCGTAGTAAAATGCACGCAATATATACACGCTGGCAAAAATCTATTTTTCTAATAAAGAGTATCTTTCTCTCATCAGATTTCATGAGTGGAGGGGATTCAATATAGCTCTTCCTTTTTGATGGCAATTTGATTGTGTTTCTGCAAGGCCCAACAAATTTACTGTCCTTCCCTTTGCAATTTCATTCGACATCAAACGCTTTTGGTTTCCAGTGGGACTTGGTGTGCGATCGAGGCCATCTCCCAAGTCTCGTCTTCACGCTTGGAAGCGTTGGCAGCGCCATAGGAACCGTTCTCTTAGGCACGCTATCCGACAGGTTGGTTTGCACAGATATTCTTTCTTAACAAGACAGCGTTAAAGTGCTCGTTTCACAGAAATTCTCCCATCCCTGTCAATGTCGGCGTGGTTGATTATGATTAAAAAATAGTCATCCTTGCGTGACCGAAAAATCAAGAAAAAAGCAAAAAAAATAATTATTAAACAATTCTATTAAACAATTAATTATTAAACAATCTCCTTCACCTTATACTTGCGTATTAAAACAAGTTTTTCTAAGTATGCTCAAAGGGTCACGAAGTAAATTTGTGGACCCAACATAACTGCAACTGAAAACGGTTGGCTTCCCGCGACCACCAAAGTAGACGTATCAGAAAACCTCTATCAATTTTCCGTTAGATGGAACACTCGCCTCTCCATCACGTTCCTAATAAGGGCTTATCAGATCGTTTAACTTTAATATTTTGTATATTATAAGAGCTAATTTTCTCTACGATCATCGCGAAGTGAAGAAATTTAGCGTGTTTGAGTGCGTGTGACAGTACCAAAGGACTCTGGTAGTACTTGGCTATGCGATGCAGGAAACATTTCGAGAAGGGAAGCGCCTGGTCAAGCGGCTGAGTGCGATCAAGTTTAACGTTATTATTAAGTGTTGAATCAATTATCCAGAAAATTGGTGCAATCCGAGTACATTAGTACATTTTCACCACCATTCGTAACTGCTACGCTGCGCACTCAAGCTAGTGCGCGGTCATATAGTCTCCCATCCTTGCTGCAACACGGGCTCTTGTAAACGGCAGCGCGTGTAATGATGCGAGAATCTTCGGCCGTCTTCGAGTCGCGCTGTACCTTTTCTCCTTTTACTTTTAGTCTTGCTCGTTCTGCTAAAAGGAACCAGGGAAGTTCACCGGGCGCGACCCCGAATGGGGTCTCAAAACTGCGCCGGGACGAAATTATTCAAATTCCCTCCTTCGCATTTCAAACGACGGGGTCTCTGGCTTCCCGAAATGCATGCAAATACCAATCGATGGGGGAACCAGGACATTCTTTAATAATCCACCCCGCAGTCTAAGAGCCCCGAACATGGGAGCTCATGCAAATCAAATCCTTATGCAAAGTCAGTCCTTGGTCTCAGTTTTCTTCAAATATGCTGATTTTTTTTTTCTTTCCTTGCCAGCTGGACATGTGCGGCATTCGACATACCGCGATGTCCTTCTGCTTTTCTTTTATACGACATCTTTAGTTTGTTGGCTTGGCAAGCAAAAAGAAAACGGCCATACGATCCCTAGAAAACAGCCTGTAATAAAATGTAGCTATCGCGTGAGGTAAAGGATGCACAATCTCGTAACCCAAGATAGAGAGAATAAAATGAGGGAAAGGCAGGGAGGTTAACCAGAAAATGGAGCATCCGGTTTGCTACCCTGCACTAGGGGAAGGGGGGATGGGGAAGAAAGATTGGAAAGAAAGCGAAGAGGGGAATAGACGCGCGCGAAAAAAAAAGGGGGGGGCCCTATTGTATAGACTGTAGCACCCCAGCTTGTAACCCAAAAATATCAATGCAGCTATGACCTGGCATAATCTTATTTAATAATCCGAAATTCCAAGGGACTCAGACTGAGAAAGGGTAATGAAGGCTTGGCTGGGAGTTTGGGATCCACCGTCAGAGAGCTTGGACTTTTCTGCGATAAAATAAAGCAGTACTGAACGGTTTATCAGCGTAGTGGCTTTGGTTAGTTTTCTATATTGCTGATGTGGTCTAACGCGAAGCTGGACTTATAGAGATTGAAATGGCTAGAACGATGCGGGGTGAAAGCGCTGCGCCACAAAGAGAAAACGCTGCGGCTTTTTGAAGCAATGTTGGGCGAGCATGCAATGAGGTGCGAAAGAAACGTGTTGCATTCATTCATTTTCTAACGACGTTACTAGAGGAGACACTAGTATTTGTGTCTAGGGAAACAGCAAGTGATAAACTACAAGGTAACTTGAGCCAGTACACTGAATGCATTACTTAAGGTACTCTATTATCCCTGCCTTGTCGTATAAGTGACCGGTGTGCATGTTATACCTCTTTGTGTGGCTGCTAGTGAAGCGCATTGTACCTATAGTGACGGTTTGGACTTAGTGATACGTAGGTTTCATACAACAACCCAACCTAATCAAACATTGAAAACTGGTGTACCACAGTGGTTCTTTTTTTTTTTCAGAATTGGTCGGAAGCCAGTTTTTATCCTGACAGTGTTCATCGCGACCGTGTTTGGACTCTCTTCCATCCTGGTGACAAACTTTATTGCCTTCGCCATGCTACGTTTCATGAACGCAAGCGTCATGCCGCAGATATTCCAGCTGCCCTACATCATCCGTGAGTTCTATTTTGCCTCCTAGCATACCTGTGATAGGCGCGTATAAGACTAAGAGGAAAAAATACGGATGGTCTGCCCGCGCTTTCACGTACACCTTCGTTAACGAGCCACTTCAGCAAAATCACCCCAAACAGAAGTTTTCCTTCTGTTACTGAATTTTTTTTTTGTTTCGACGGTGTACAACTGCAGGTGCAGCATTACGCAACACATTGATGAAATATGCATTCCTTTTTTGTTCACACCTCGTCTGTAAACGTATATAAAACTGGCCGAGTTGGTAAGACTTAATTATGGAAATTATTCGGCGCACCCAAAACGAATGTTGTTGTGAGAGATTTAAGCATGTAGAATTCATTCTCGTTGTTGTGCTTCCCCTTCCCCTTCTCCTTCTCGTTGTGCTTCCCCTTCCCCTTCCCCTTCTCGTTGTGCTTCCCCTTCCCCTTCTCCTTCCCGTCGTCGTCGTCGTCGTCGTCGTCGTCGTCGTCGTCGTCGTCGTCGTCGTCGTTGTTGTTGTTGTTGTTGTTGTTGTTGTTGTTGTTGTTATTGTTATTGTTATTGTTATTGTTATTGTTATTGTTATTGTTATTGTTATTGTAGTATTGTTATTGTTGTTATTGTTATTGTTGTTATTGTTGTTGTTATTGTTGTTGTTGTTGTTGTTGTTGTTGTTGTTGTTGTTGTTGTTGTTGTTGTTGTTGTTGTTGTTGTTGTTGTTGTTGTTGTTGTTGTTGTTGTTGTTGTTGTTGTTGTTGTTGTTGTTGTTGTTGTTGTTGTTGTTGTTGTTGTTGTTGTTGTTGTTGTTGTTGTTGTTGTTCAATGCTCTACATGAATGACTCCTGTCAACTCGCCCAGTGTTCGATAGTTTTACGTTAAGAATATTTGTACAACATCCAGAATTCAAGAGCGTTACATAATGTCTCACTCTCATATGACAGCGAAATAAAATCCGCGCATGCTGGGCATTGATGACCTGCACAATCAATCATTCACGACACGCGCATGCGCAGTGCTGGAGCTTGTGGGTCCCGCACAACGCACCCTGATGCTCGGTGTCTGCTGCATCTCGTGGACCGTGGGCCTGTGCATACTGCCACTCGTCGCGTACCTGTCGCGCTCATGGATCCTGCTGGGCATCATCTGTTCCTCGTGCGCCATACCGAACCTGTTCTATTACAAGTGAGGATGCCGAATCCCCTTCGCCACCTACGTCGAGCAAATCTGTATGTTGCTTTCGAGAGTTATTTCCCCATCATGAAAACACAACACAAGAAAGGAAGATGGGCGCAGTTTTTTCTTCCGTTATGTCCAACGCGATAGTGTAGCGTTTATGGTTCTCAGCTGCTGATCCAGAGCTTGCGGGTTCGATGCCAGCCTCTGCGGTTGCATTTAGATGGAGCCAAAATTCTATAGATGCCCGTGTACAGCGGGATTTTGAGCAGTTAAAGAACACCAGAAGGCCAAATGTCAGGTGCCCTCCACTCCAGCATGCCTCATAATTATGCCCTGGTTTTGGCACGTGAAACCCTATAGATACGTATCATATTTTGTTTTCCGCTCTCTGTCTCTCTCTTGTGCTAGTTGCCTTTTTTACGCTACCCTCCCGCGTGCTCTGGTGGCTATAGTACTCAGTTGGCAACCCGATGGTCGCTGGATAGCATACCAGCCGCGGCAGCTGCATTTCGATGGAGGCGAAGTGATATAGTAGCGTGTATCCGGATTGAGTTGTGCGGAACGCCTGACTGTCAAAACTTCTGGAGCGCTCCACAACGGCGCCTCTCAATCATATCGCGGTTTTGGGACGTTAAACATCGACTATTGTTTTGTTTTTTTACTTCGTTATGCCTGTACGTTTGCTGCTCTTTACTGTCTCCATTGGTCGAAATCGGGAGCTCTGCTGAATCACTAGGTCTGCTGTAGACCGTAAAATAAGCTGATAAATGAAATTTCGGGGTGGTGCGTTGCAATTTTGGGGCGTTGCGGTAATTACGCCGTATTTATGAAGCGAACAGCTTATATGGCACCACCTTAATTGCAGCCTATGTTTTGCGGAAGATACAACCAAAATAAGTATTCGGCCGTTCTTAAAAGTACTTCTAGTTCTCTCTTGCAGCCGTAGATAGCGCAAGGACAGCGAGAACTGCAGTGATCGAGGTGATGTAATGTGCCTTCTTCATGGTGTGGCAGTTTGCAAGCTTTCGCAAATTCTTCACGGGCTTTTCCTGACTTCGCAATGACGTATTTGATTGAAGAACTTTGGCGCTTACTTACATCTGCAGTCGTTCAAACACACTTTACCATTTACAGTTGTTTTAGTACTCACCGCGATCTTTATTTCTCTTGCCAGACTCATCCCCGAATCACCACGGTGGCTTTTATCTCAAAACAAAATCAAGGAGACAACAACAATTCTCAAGCGGATCGCGAAAACCAATGGCGTGGAAGTCCCCGAAGATCTCGCGTCGGATCTCGTGGTTAGTTATCCGAGACATTATACTAAAATCTCCACCACTTGTGCATTCGAAGTGCTAACCGCTGGAACAAGCCGCGCCATTTTGTGAGAAGTAAAGCTTCCAACAAAGAAAAACAAGCTTCATCGTAAGAGTGAAACAATTATTGCGTTAGCATCTGATTCGAATATTATACGAAGTAAGCCTAGCAATTGACTCCGTCAGATTCTGACGTCACGTAAGGGAACACGGCCTCTCCATGCAGAGAAGCCGTTTTCGTGCTGTCTCTCGCCTCAACGACAACCAAGTGGTGAAAGTGAAGGACGCACTATCGTGATCAATATGAGCTCGACCATGTGAGCGCGTGGCTAAAGTCCTCAAAACCGAAATAACGCGATGCTTGGATGGCGCTGCCGGAACAGTAGGGGGAAAGGAGGGCGCTCTTTCTCTGTTGGCACTCCCGCATTATTAGATGCGGAAGCATCTTATACTCGCGCCTTGTAGTGCGCCGTCCGCGCCGTCCGCGCCGTCGGCACCGCTTCTCGAACATTCGACAGCTGACGCGCGCGCATGCGCCGTCGCGCCGTCGCCCACTATCTGTGCCGCGCGCGCTTCTCCTTCGAGAACATTCGACAGCTGACAGCGCATGCGCCGTCGCGCCGTCGCCATCTGTGCCGCGCGCGCGCTTCTCCTTCGAGAACATTCAACAGCTGACAGTGCATGCGCCGTCGCGCTGTATATATACTCAAGGTCGGCGCTCGCTCGCTCAGTTGCCGCTCGTCGGTTGGTTTGTACGGCGCGTCGACGTCCAAGGTCACGGTGAAATGAATTCCAACGAATCCACAAACACAATGATCGACGTCCCTTCGACCAGCGCCGTCCTTTCGCATACGTGTGTACGTGTTCACTCATTTAACACCCCCTCCTACAACCACGTTAACCAATTTAGCCATCGACCCAAGTAAGTCGCAATTTAACACCCCATTTCACAACCACGTTAACCAATTTAGCCATCGACCCAAGTAAGTCGCACTTTAACACCCCGTTAACCAATTATATGCTCCGCATCCTCCTCAGTGTTCCCCCGAGGGAAGCTGCGGGCAATTTTTGTTGCTGTGAAACAGCAGCTGATCGCGTGCCATCGGCCGCTAGCAATGATAACACTTAAAGAAAGTGCGCCAAGAAAAAAATAGTGAAAGATGCCCATCAATATGTTCAGCGAACACTATCTCGATGCAATAAAAGCATGGCCGGTGCATCATGGCAGGCTACGTCGCAGCCAATATCTTCGTAGCCGCATAGCCTTATTGGTTGTGGCTGTGCGCGTTCATGTGAGGTCATGTGACCGCTAGCAGCCCAAGACCTGCTATAAGCTGCATTTCGCAGCACCAATCATCACCAACATTGAGGCGGGAGTGTCAACAGCAAGGGGAAGTGCACCAACCTTTCCGCTTTGTTTTTGAAAGCGGCCTCTACGAATCAGCCGATGTAGAGTTCGTGGCTATTGTTCGAGCGCATATTGCACACGATAGTACAAGAGTAGGAGCCACCTACTGATGTCTGCAGAGCTTGCACCCGCATCTTTGCACGCTATATACCCCGCCCCTTTGATGAAAGTTCCCACTTTCTGCCCCAACGACGCATCCCCCTTCCCCTCCTCAACGGCACCCGTTTATGCTCCTTCGCCTGACGAAGGTAGCTGCCGAGTTTTGTCGCTGCTTGATAGGCCCATAGTCCAGGAATTTTTCGGGTGAAAGAAAAGGGGGAGGCAATTGCTGATGACCTTTACTTCAAAAAAAAACATCTGTTTGGATTGCTCATTTTCGGTGAAACACGCCTTCCATCAAATCATCGAGGGGAGCTCGGGCCCCCAAGAGCCCCTCCCTTGCTATGGGCCTGCCGCTTAAGACGCGGCCGTGTGCAGCCTCCGCATGAATTCGCTCCCACATAGCACATACTACGCGTGAGGTGACGTCATTGACTTGGAGTGTACACTGAAATTGATAGTGACGACAAAATTAGCTTCGAGCGTTCGTATAATTCCTATCGCAATAAAAATTTAAAACTTCAATCGCCTTCCTAAAACATAAAGCTATGCAGCTTTGTTCTGTTCCTTCCATTTCCTCGCAATGTCTTGCTCACCGGAATGTTCGTTTTTTTTTCTTCCTTTCAAGAAAGTACAAAAAAAGATTGCCGAAGAGAAGGAAATCGCAGCCGCGAGGACTTTTGACCTTTTTCTGAAGCCTCGTATTCGTAGAAACATTCTCATCATCACAGTGAGCTGGTAAGCGGTTCTTTATTGTTACCACTGTATTTGATCTCAAATATATCTTTAGAGCTGTTATACCAAAACAATTTTCGCACCGTTACTCAACCCTTCAAGCTACCTCAAAGCATTTATTTTTTTTAAGAAATATTGCCCCTTGGAGGCATTATGAAAGCCCTATAGCGCAGATATCTGAGAGCCGCGTGATAAGTTCCGGTGGTACCACCATGTCCCAAAAAAGGCGTTGCAGGGTCTCTGGTTCGAATCAGGGACGCGAATGAATTACTCTTGGACAACTATGTTGTTTTTTCTGATAACTTTGCTAAAAAAAACGAGAGGATGACATTTTTTTTTTCTGGTGGCATTTTCTTTAATAAACCTTCCTTCACTTTGCAAGCTTAACAACTTGCCATAACAAAGGAAACACTCACTGGTTCAACTAAACTTGTCTCCGCGCAAGTTGTTTCATACTTGAAAGGTCAAGTGGCATGCTGTCATGGTGTACGCATGGCATGGTGTACACATGGCATGGTGTACGCAAGGACTTTCAAAGGAAAAAAAACGCTGGAATTGTTTTCCATGCTTTTTCGTTACTGTGTCCTCGTGTACCATTCGCACGTTCAAATTTTCCTCTCACTTGCGCGCACTCAGGGTGGCCAACAGTTGCGCCTACTACGGATTGCACATTAACGTAACCAACATGAGCGGCAACGAGTTCCTGAACTTCTTCCTGCTGGGCCTGGTCGAGTTTCCGGCCTCTGTTGTGGGCTGGTGGACTATGGAGTACTTTGGCCGCCGATGGAGCAACGTGGCTCTGCAGCTACTCGTCAGCGTCGCCTGCTTGGCATCCTGCTTCATACCTACGGGTGAGCATCTTCCCAACGCTTTCTGTTCCTAATTTATTAAAATGAGTGCGAAATAGTGTGCCTGTTTTGTGGCCTTATTCGTCATCATGTTTTGCGTCATTTTTCATCATTATGAATTTTATTTATTTTTTTATTTTAAGTACTGCCAATTCCTCACAGGGATCATTACAAGGGTGGGTGCATATCCATATACAATAAATACAAATAAGAAGTAATGCGAACGAAATACAGGCTCCACGTGTAAAAAATTTACACGTCTAGAAAGACATTTGCAATATTTTCACACTGCTAATATTCACTACAAACAGACTAATGTTAACCAATATGGAAAGACGAAGTTTACATATCAAGACAAAAACTTATAATAGCTGCTCACAACTCATCATTTCCACAAACAGTGTACAGCAAGAGCGAAAGAGGGGAAAAAAAAAGAACAGCAGAGTGTCATTTGCCCGCATCAAACAGCTCCTTCTATGAGTTCTATGAACAGTTCTGCTATTTACAACAATGAGTTCACCAAAAAAACTCGGTCTATGACTGCTACAGTGGCAAAAAAAATGAGAAACAACATACGCTGTTAGTGGAATGAAATTCAACTACTTTGAGTCTATGTCTGGGTCAGGTTTCTCTGGAAGAGTTATATGCGACAACTTACGCGAGACATAGCGCATCAATAAATACAATTTAGCTACCTGCTCGCCAAACAGTATATGTTTTTCTAAGTTACATTTTTAGTACCTTGAACTGGAAATGTAACTGCACTAGATTAAACACTGCACTAGATTAAACATGACCAGTCCCGAGGTGTCTATACCTTATTTCTCTGTATACGCTTGTCACAAATAACTTTAACCATCATGAACTACAAGCTCGTCCAACAGTGGATTCTTTCGTTTCCTTCATATAAATTAAAACCCTTATAACACGGGCACATTTAAAGTCCCTTTAACTATTTCGTCATTTTACCCAGTGAAATACACTGTCAGGTGGTCACCTTTATGCTAGTTGGTAACAACTTTATTGGGTAACAAATTTATTGTCCTTTATGCTAGTGTATATTTGTAATATAGCTTATTCGAGGATAGAGCTTTAGTGATCTATATTGAAGGCGATTTCCTTTGTAGCTAAGCTCCTACAACAACACACTTTCATACAAGCAATACAGATCCTACAATGATAATTTTCAGGAGCGATTCATGTTTTTGTCACGTGATCTTAGCCTACCGGGTTTCCTACGGCTATTTATGCGTGTGGTGCACTTCCTTTGCGCCCAATGATTCAACGTGCCCCACGAAAACCGTGGTGCTGCCTCAACGAGTTTACATAAAGCGAGAGAAACTTAACGCTAGTAAGATCGTAACTTACACCTGTTTGTATGAGCACGTTACTTCATAAGGTTTGAGAAGCGTGTTGAAGATATACGGGAGTAATATCACAGCCAGTAATGCCGCGTATGTGTGATTGCGCGCCGAAACACTGCCGTTTTCTTCTACATACACCGAACAATCTTAGATCAGTGGATGTTGAAATCCTTCCATACTTCATTTCCCCCCGCTAGCTTGCTCTTTTCTTATTTTTGATGTATTTATTTATTTGTTTATTCGTTTTCACCAAAACAAAAGAGAGCATTATCATAATACCCCCCCTCTGTTACAGAGGCGGGCCGTTGCCGGCGTCACAGCATCTCTGGTGGCCAAGTTCGCGTGCTCCGCCTCCTTCATGATCATGTACCAGCAGGCGGCTGAAGTGATGCCCACGCCGCTGCGGTCATTCGCGCTGGGCGCATCCTCGGCATTCTCGTCGGCGTTCAGCATCTGCATGCCCTACATCATCTACCTCGTGAGTACACCCCCCAACTTTCTTGCCCTCCCCCTCGCTCAGTCCTCTGACAGCTGTAAATCCAAGGCCCAAGAGAATTGCGAAAATGCCGAAGAGGATATTAGCACTCGGTGGTGGTCTGAGGAAGAAAAAGAAAAAACTCGAACGCAGTGTTTCACACGGCTTTCTGACTGCCTTTTGCGAGGTACAGGCCGTGCCTGGTCGGTGTACTTAAGTCCTCAACCCAGGTTGCCAACCGTAGTTGGATATTCGGCATGGTATATTCGGCATGGATATTCGGCTATACAAAGCAGTCTCCCACAGCTGCGGATTTCTCAGGTGCCAAGACGCAAGTGGCAAGTGTTCCTGGCATGAGGAAGAACTTTAGGTCCTAGTTTGTAATGAAGCTGCCACATAAGCGGTAGGCTGTTGAATTCTGCGGATGGAAGAGCGCAAGACGTGCGGACGTAAGAAAGTTGTGGACGTCAAGTCGGCGCCACAAATGTTGATGATGCTGAGAAAGATATTTGAGTGGCGTGTGGAAGGTGAGGTGAGAGAGGCGGTAGTGCAAGGTGACTTCGTGGCGCGTCGCGTGTAAAGAAAGTGAAGACAGACCACCGCCCTCTTACCATGGGCAAGCTATAAAGTTAGAAAGCCGTCCCCGTAAAAGATCAAGTAACTGAATATAGCGGCGAAGCGAATGCGTAGCATGTTTAGAAAAATTGTTTCACGAATTGACGTACTTGGTACTCTACATTGGGAGAGCTGAAAGCCGGCCCGTGGGCAATGTCCCGCCGAACATAGAGTCCACGTGGATTGAAAAAGGGAAGTTTATTGTACACTTATACATACAGAAACGATACATCGAAATCAAGTGAAGACAAATGTTAATCTGACAAATGAGCAGCCAAATCTAATTGACCACTGGTTATCCGAATGTTACAAGTCAAAGGAAAATTAAAATAAATCAAAGTAATCATATTTACAAAACACTACGTACATGAATGCGTACTACAGTAGGCGCATGACCAGTACAAAACAACTGTTTACAAAAAACATTTGTTTTGGAAACATCAAAGTGGCATCAATAAATGGTAGTCTGGTAAATCACAGTCACTAGAGGACGAACAGCAACTTGTTTTCTGTTCATCTCCATGTCTGTCCCACTTTTCCACGCTCCTTCTCTGGTTTTACTTCCTCCCCATCATGGACAGTCAACCGGAACTATTTTCGGTTACCCTGCCTTCCTTTCAACACACACTGTCTTTATAAGTATGCGTGCCGAAGAATTCTTACCGTCTTTTTCTTCTCTGCATTGCTTCAAGCGGTGAAGCTACTCAACTTGCACCGTGTGCTCTAAAGCAGCTTGCTTCTTTACATCCCTTCTTCCTTTGATCTTTTTCTTTCTTTCAGTCAGCGTCCTTGCTAATCACTTCCCAGCTCCCAAAGAACTTGGGCACTTTTTTTATCGCACAACTCATTTCTTTAGAAGGCAATTGTTCTCATGAGCCACGCATATTATGCACACAGGTTAAAAGGCAAGTCAACAGGCTCTGAAACGCGCAGCAAAAGCTCGCGCATTATTCCTGCACGTGACCAACCTTCTTCCTCGCGCGCAGTGACGTCAACTCGGCGATCAGTGACGTGACGCAGCTCGTCCATTGGTCTAAACCAGGTCTCAACAAACAGTAATGGTGGTGGTAGTGGTTAGAAGATGAGAGAAGGCGCCTAATTTCTGCAACCCGGTCGGGAGCACGGCGAATTGCCTGAAACAGTAATGAAGTCTACGTCGCCGATCGCAGAGTTGGCATCCCTGCGCGAGGAAGAAGGTTGGTCACGCGCAGGAAAAATGCGCGAGCTTGTCTAGAGGGTGTAAGAAATGTTGCAGCCAGTTGACTGGCCCTTTAAGGGAGAGAGGGACATGTGATGCGGAAAGGTAAACCGGAAAACAAAAATTATGGAAGTTTTCGGAATGTAACAAATTATCTTTAGTCGCCTGGGGTCTTTTACGTGCACTTAACTTTACGTACGCAAGTTTCCATCTACGCAACAGGATATCCGGTCACTACAGTCCCGTCTAAATGCTGCTGCAGTGACTGGGACTCTAACCCGCGTCGTCGTGGGTTCGGTTTCGGAAGCGCCAGTTCGTAGCCCCTAACGCCACCCCGACGGCTTTGCACCGAGTCGCAGCACACGTCGCCGGTCGGAAGGTAAAAGGACAAAGCTGTCAGGCGAAAGAGAGTGTGAAAATGTCTCGGGAAGAGCACACGATCGCGAAAACCACTCGAATCGCTGAAGGTGCTTCCAAGTGAGAGATAGAAGGATAATGACCGCACTGAAGCGTGGATGGGGCAGATAGGTGAGACAAGCTTCGCGCGTTTCCCGATTTCACTCACGCAATGATTGTCTGCAGTGATCGCGTAGGGCATTGCGAAAATGGTACAAATAAGAGTGTTGCGTCAAAAGAGCCCAGTGTATGATGGCGAATGTGACGCGCGCCAACATTCGCGACAGCACAACGCCGTCCAGTGAAGTGGTACTCGTGAAATGCCCTGCAGAGTCATGGTATCTTATAAAGCCGGTTCTAAGGATGTATACACGTGGAGCATAAGAAACGCAGTGCGACGTCACAGTATTTTAAGTTGTTCCCGCGCAGTCGGGTCACATAAGATATGGCTGCAGATGAGGCGAAATTTCTGCCACTTGCCCTCCGCTTCCACACCCCTTCCCGACTTCGCAATATCGAGCGTGGGCAGAATCGTTTAACGCGTAATATTAATAGAAACATTGGTTCTAAAGACTTTCATCAATTTGTCCTCACTTCGCGAGTCCATCCTACTTTTACGTTTACAGTTATCTTCACGGGAAGCACTGCGTCCAAAAATGACAATCAGCAAGGTTACGTTAACAGGAGTTAACAAGGTGACTTCAAAACTATCAAAATTGCTTCATAAATACTTCAAAAACTACCAAAGCCCACGCGACCCCATTCGCGTACGCAGATCAGCAGCAGCGGCTGTTCCGTATTTTAAATGGCCTCAGCCAGGTCGATGTGCGTTTTACGTCAAAACTTAAAATGCAGATATGTTTCTCTTGCGGCACAAAAACTCTCGAAGATGCGCGTTAGCATCCGAGAGTGCAATCTGCTCCGTGCCAGACATTCGGGTACTGGGGGATCACCGTATGCATGCAGGAACGGCCAGACGTTTTCGAAACGTAACGATCCATTTTGTCGAGACTGCCCCGCTATCGGATAAAAAGAAAGAGCCGTCGCTGCACAAACAGAGACGAGCTGGCCAAGTTCTCGCGAAGAGCCACCGACGACGCGGAACAAAGAATGAAAGATAAAGCAAATGGCATCCGGATGGCCTCGTCTCATAAAAGCCTTTCAGGTCAAAAGGTCGGCACCAATGACACTCGCGACACTATGCCATACGCTATCATTCCTTTGACTGTTCTGGCGCTATAGTTCACTATCTGTGTTTAGAAAAAGTTGCTAATGATTTAGAGCATGAGGTACTCTACTATGGGAGAGCGTAAGCCCTCCCGTGGGCCGTTAAGAGGCCGAGAAGTCCCGTAGGCACTATAGTTCTGTCCTTTAGATTACAGTGATAGCGTCGTATACAAGGAAAGCCCAGCGCTGGCCAGAGTGGAGAAATAAGGTCTTCAAAGGTGAACCGGCTACAAGCGCAGTGGTATGCGTCGTTTCCAATAACTGATGCTCTAACAATCAAGGGCTTGTCGGCAATCAGCCGTCTCTGGTATGGCACCCTGATATTTCTACAAAGGTAACTTGTCAATTCGCATCGCCACATTTCGTTGTTACGCGGATATGAACGCGTGAACGTCGTTGTTGCTTGTAGCAACTGAAGTGGTTGATTGATTTATATGTGGGGTTTAACGTCCCAAAACCGCCATATGATTATGAGAGACGCTGTAGTGGAGGGCTCCGGAAATCGCGACCCCCTGGGGTTCTTTCGTGCACCCAAATATGAGCACACGGGCCTACAGCATTTCCGCCTCCATCGGAAATGCAGCCGCCACAGCCACGATTCGATCCCACGACCTGCGGGTCAGCAGCCGAGTACCTTATAGCCACTAGACCACCACGGCGGGGCGCAACTGAAGTGGTGTGGCGTCGCTAAGCACGTGAATGAGTATGCAAACAGTTAAGGAGCAACATTGGGCACTACGCTACAAAAGTAGGAAAGGAAGAAAAAAAGAGGAAAGAGAAAGGAAGAAAAAAAGAGGAAAGGAACGAGGAAGAAATAAGCAGAAAAGAAAGAGAGAAAGAAAAGAAAGGTAGGAAACTGAAAGAAGGAAAGAAAGAGAAAAAGACAGAAAGAAAGAAAGAAAGAAAGAAAGACAGAAAGAAAGAAAGAAAGAAAGAAAGAAAGAAAGAAAGAAAGAAGAAAGAAAGAAAGAAAGAAAGAAAGAAAGAAAGAAAGCCGAACGTCAGGCGATTGCATGCAAGAGTTCCTGATTTAGACCATTAAAATTGTTCATTTAACTTTTCTTGCAAAATGTTTCTTGTGACACACGTTCTGACGAACCTTCACCACACGTGCTCACGTCGAGATTGCTAAATAGATATTCTATGTGCAATACACCCTCGCCAAAAGCTCTTCTAATCTTTATTGCGTGTGTTATCACGTAGATACACCGCTATAAACCTCACCGTGTTTATTCGGAAAGACACGTTGCCACAGCAGCCCCGCCGTGGTGGTCTAGTGGCTAAAGTACTCGGCCGCTGACCCGCAGGTCGCGGGATCGAATCCCGGCTGCGGCGGCTGCATTACCGATGGAGGCGAAAATGTTGTAGGCCCGTGTGCTCAGATTTGGGTGCACGTTAAAGAACCCCCAGTTGGTCGAGATTTCCGGAGCCCTTCACTACGGCATCTCTCAAATTAACATGGTGATTTTGGGACGTTAAACCCCACATATCAATCAATCATTTCTTTGTTTGTTTGATTGAATGATGGAGAAAAGAACCGCCATACGTTACTATGGGGAATGGCGCGAGTGGTTCGGAAGTTCAATTTTCGTATGGTTAAACTGCAACAGCTTGAACAAAACACGCCTGCCATCTCGGAGGCCATGGCGGGAAATGGTTCAATGGCCGTTGTTCCTGCTGTGGCTCCACCTACTTTCGCTCTGCTGCTACTAGTGTTGGTGGCCACACAGTGAAGCCAGGCAACGTTGTGCACGGTAACAGTAACGTGAGTGTTTCCGCGTTGAGGACGGTAACTTGAAGTGTGCTAACGCGATGCGGACCACTAAAACGTGATTTCATTTGGGAATAAGCACTTCCTTGGCCCAAAACTAGCGCTACGACGTAGCTGGACTTATTAATCAGCAATCAATATCTACCTAATATTTTCCTTTAGTGTCCCTTTCACTAGCGAAAGCTGAAAAACGTGGCATTAATGTAGGGCTCGCGTGGCATGTCCATCGCGCCCACTTCACCACACGTGCCGCTCGGGAGATTGTTTCTGTAGAGGCGAGATGAGATAAAGTGGCCAAGCGGCAAGCTAGTCGGGACGCTGGGGTTTAATAATATCTAAGGTTTAACGTGCTAACATCACGATATGGTGCTGAAACACGGTGTAGTCGAAGTCTCCGGACATTTTGACCATCTATTTAAGGGACCCCTCAGCCACCACACACCCCAGCCCAAGTTGAAATGCGAGAGAGGGGCTTCCTCCTTGCCATCACTAACCCGTTCCTAAATGCAATATCTACTCGCCACTTATTCTTGAAAGCATGGACACAATGTCAGCACTTAACGTTTATGCCCCTACTAGAATTCCCCTACTGGATTGCAACTACTTATAACTCGTATAGGCACCCGACAGTGGACCAGAGGGCGCGACGAAGCTTTTTGGTCTGCCTCAGCATTGTTGGTACCAACCGCCAAGGATACCAAGAAAATTAAACTCTCGCAGAACACATTGAGACGCTGAAGTGTCAATGCCCTTTCTGGCGCGTTTTCAAAGAACGCTTCTTGGGCGCTTCCATAATCAGCCGTGACCCCCCTGTTCCCAACTAAAAAAGAAACTAATATGCAAGTCCGGTTTCGCTGCGTCTACTCGCTAGGCGGTGTGTTCTGGCGCTACCATCAGACATCGTAAACTGCAATGCCGGGTGCCTATATAAATTAATTCGATCAAAAGACGCCGGGTGGAGCATCAATAATACGAGACATTAATGTTAAAGGGGATCAAACGGTCTAAATAGTTAAATGTACGCTAATAGAATCATGAGCTGACTCACTCACACTGAAATTGAGCCGTGAGTGTGGGTACACTCCCACCGAATATTGTTATGGCGAGCGAGTCCCAGTGAGTTTGGCGTAAGAAAATTGTAGTAAACCTGAATCGGTGACGGTCGAAGAAAATTTTGGTGAGTGCCAGTCTGAGTGAGTGCCAGAGGTAAAATTACATTTCATGAGTGAGTCTGAATGAGCTTCACATTTTCTGCCGCCGTATGTCTATAGCATTGTTGAGTTACGCGAGATCGATTAAAAAAAAGGTGAGCTGCTAGCTTTACTTCGTATAGTGTTCGAATTTGTTGCTATGCACTTACACTGTAAACCAAATTACACCCATATAGGTGTTTTATAGTGTCTATAACTCACACCCTTACACCCCACTAAATGGGTGTATCAAGCAGGACTACACCTATTACCGTGGGCGGATTTCCGAATTTACACCCTATGGCACAAACATCTTTTGGGGTGTAAAAGCAAATGTACACCCAAGTGGCCTTAAGGGAGTGAGGGTGTAAAAGCGAATGTACACCCAAATAATCTTAAGGGCGTAAAGGTGTAATATTGCTGACACCCTAACACCCTTAAAAAACAAAAGTAGTGTAAGGGTGTAATTCTCCCAAACAGCAAAAAGGGTGTGGGGGTGTTCATGCTGAATAATGCCCCAACACCCATGTGAAAAATACCATGATTCGAGTGTTACACCTTTCCAGTAGGCCCCTGTGGAAGCACGTGAAAGCTTACCCTTTACCATTCATGTGCAGATGCCCTATTGTAGTGGCTCCTGCCACAGTGTGGTAATCCTGGCCCTAGCACAGCTTTTATGGTGCATATTGAAGCACGGCATATAAGGCTCTCACATATAACATGTAATTCTAGCTGAATGCGAAGGCATCACTCAAAATGAGCTGTCACACATAACAGAACGTTCACAAAGTCATGCCATAGTGCAAATAAAATCAAGCTTTATTTTATTAGACACAGAGCACATACAGGCTTCAGAGACAAATTGTACCTTAATCAAAAGCCTTTTTCAATTGTGCAGAACAGAATGCCATTTGCTACAAAAGACCGAAAATAAGACGTGAATGGTACGGCATGGAGCTCTAACTACCGATGCATGCATATCAAAGTACAACAGAAGAGTTTTTATTTGCACTTATAAAGAAGAACTAATTTTAAAATGCTTCAATACAGCACAAAAGCACAGTGCAGTGAAGCATACAAACAGCTAGAAGAGTAGTGCAATGCAGCATGCCTTATTCCTCCAATATACTGAAATAATATATCAATGCACACTACAATTGCCTCATTGATACGCCACAGTTTGCATGTGTTATGGCATGCCTAATGCATATTATGCAAGGCTAGTGATATTCTAATGAATGTAATGACAAAACAGTCTTAAAATCGCATTTTCATTTCACAATAACCCTTGTGTGTTCCGACATTCATAATACTAGAGAAACAATAATACAGGAGTGAAAACAATAGGCAAAGTTACAATAGCTTAACAGTGTCACTAGATATTACCCAGCAGAATAATTGATTTAAAGATGTAAAATATCAAGTGCATCACATATGTCTCCCTGAAACAATGCAACATCAAAGAACATAAAATGGACACACAAAAGCAGGGTGAAAGAGTAACCACTTACAGCTAGCAGAGGTGGAGCAGCCAAGCTATCATCTGGAGCAATATTTTGGAGCTCATATTTTGCTTTTCGAGGGCGAAAATTTAAATTTGGAGCAGGTTTCAGAAAAAACAAATGCAGCATTTTTGAGCCTATATGTGCAGTTTAGCGTCCCAGAACCACCATATGGTTATGAGAAACGTCGTAGTGGAGGGCTCCAGAAATTTCGACCACCTGGGGTTCTTTAACATGCACCCAAATCTGAGCACACGAGCCTATAGCATTTATGCCTCCATCGGAAGTGCAGCCACCGCAGCCGAGATTTGATCCCGCGACCTGGGGGTCAGCAGCCTAGTACCATAGCCCCTAGACCACCGCGGTGGGGCTCCAAATTTACAGTAGTACAACAAATTAGACTGAATCACACAAAAGCAAAAATATATGTAGAACTTATTTGACATCCGCTAATTCATTCAAAATATACGAGAGCGCAGCTATTTCAATAAAAGCACTCTTGAACTGTCCCACAGTGCAAACAATGCTAACCTCCCTATTTACGAACACTCCTTGACTCGAATCTCGTCCTTATTTGAACAAGCTGAGCACAGCGCCACCCGCTTGTCTAAAATGATGCTGTGTTTCTCGAGAATCGCTGCAGATTATCACTGATATTGGGTGACTTACTCTGCCTAGAGACTGCGCTGAAATCAATTTTCTCATGTCAAGGCGAAACATTTAGTGAAGGAACGTTCTAAAATACAAGGGTAAAACTCACAGTAGTATTTGCCGAGCTTGTCTAACTGTTTGACAGGCGACCCAGAAATTCTAGATATTCCTAAAGGAGGAGCTCAAGGGGGTGGCGAAAAGAAAAAAGTCGCATACGATTTTCTTTATTGTCGCTTAAGGCTGCAAAAACCTCATAAATCACTCTGAAAGACGGCCAACACTCATACTAGTACTCGTTATTGAATGGCATCTGCATGGCAGAGTAATATAGGGAAAAAATATTTTGTGCCCTGTGACAGCGAGTATTAGTAGCCACTTCCAAATCATAAACACTTTTCCGCAGAGCAAAAGCGTACTCTGGCAAAAGCGACTTAAAAAGCGTTATGGACGTCATAGAAAAGGGGGGAGAACTCTCTTTTAAACCGTTCTACTCTTTTCTTTTGCTGTGAGGTTAGAATATAGTCAATTAAATGTTGTAATTGCGGTTGGCGCATATGTATTAGATTGGATGACGATGAACCCCGCCTCGATGGTTTAGTCGCCAAGGTACTCAGCTGCAGTTTTCATGCAGGCGAAAATGCTGTAGGCCCATTTGCTTAGATTTGGGTGCACAAGAACCCACGGCGGCCGAAATTTCTGGAGCCCTCCCCTAAAGCGTCTCATAATCAAATGGTGGCTTTAGGACATTAAACTGCACACATCAATCAATTGGATGGTGATGCACAAACTTACGTTGAATAATGGATTTTATGTTTCTTGATAAAATTAACAATACTGAGAAATAAGTGAAGCTGGTTGGGCATTTCATAATGGTTTTGTGCAAAATTAGGAAATTGTATCCAATTGACACAATTGGCACGGTTGCTGTTCTCTTGAACATGCAAACAGAATACGAAAATAGCATGTAATATTGTGCTGCAGACATTAAACATGTGCTGTAAATAGACATGAATGCCTGAATTGAATAGTCAATTTCGCGAGGAAACAACGACCACACAAAGAAAACACATGGGCAGGACGGGTGCTCACTAGCAGCTGTTTGTAGCATATATTCATAACATAGCATATATTCATACACACAACCTTAAAAAGGTAGCGAGTCGGCATGAAGTACTGATGGAGTTCGTGCCCCTAACGAACTAGCAAAGTTGAGCCGGTGCATCGCTGGAAATCATCCTGAGCAGCTGAAAGGCTGTAAAAAGAAGCACGCGTGGCCATTCACGAAGTCTGCCACTGAAGTGGTTTACAAAATACCCCTATCGTGCAGAAAGAGACATGTTAGCCAGACGACTGAGGCGCTGCGTCAATGATCGAGCGAGCGAACATGCCCTTACGGCAAAGAATAATGACGGTGCCCGTTCAAGAGCGCATGTCACTTCATGTGGATTCACACCAAGAGCAATTTCGAAGGGCTTTCACAAAAGGAACGGGGTATCAATTGCGTAAGCAAAACTTCACTCATCATGTATGAGCTGAAAGCATGGTATCTAGCGATCATGTGTCCTATAGCGTGATTAGGTAAGGGACGGCCCAAGTAGGTTGCACATGCGTTGACGAAAAGTGGGTTTATATCAGCCTATTTCCTCAAGAAATAAACAATTGCAAATGAGTGCCCATCCCGTTTATGTGTTTTCTTTGTGTGGTCGTCATTTTGGCACAAAATTGACTAATGCTTAATGCAAACATGCACCAACTATCCCAAGAGCGAGTTCTACTAGATATGAACGGCACTGCTGCACATGTAAACAACAACAGCACGTGCAGCCACCTTAGAACTGTGAAAAAAAAGCAGCATTATACAGTGCCTCAGAGGAGGCACTTTCAATATATTTCTTGGTAAATAAAGGGCTTAATAAGCATAGGACCTTTTTCTGTGCTCATGACATGCTGTTAGGGTGATTTAATGCCAAACGCCCAGCCATTTTGGCGACCATCTCAAATGCATTAGAAAAATATTGTGCTGATTAACTGTATTGAAAGCAGTGAAACGGTAGGATATTTCAGAGAGAAAAAATGTTCGGTCACGTGGTTGCCTTTGGAACTTTCCGGAATGTCATTTGGGTGTTTGTGAAAAAATTTATTTTAAAAGTACGTTCTATAGCAAACTTGGCCTACATGTTGAGTTAAGGTTCTTGTGTAAGGTGTTTGAAGCTCAGTAATATTATTGCAATTATACTGGCCTATATGTTTCCAAGAATTATTCCAAAATGTGTTATGTTTGCAATTTTTTTATTGCAATACTGCAGTTTGTATGAATATCTTAATGAATACTTACTCCACGCAAGGTATATTTTGAGAAAAAAATATTTGAGACCTCTCAAGCTGGTAAACTTTATGAAAAAAAAAATCATAAATTTTACAAAATCATAATTTTTGTCCATATTGAGATGCGATTACGCCATGTGGTGGCTCAACTAAAAATTACTTTTAAACATAAATTGAACGCAAATAAACAGTTCTTTTCATATACCATCATTACATTTTTTGTTTTAAGGAAGAAAATATTTTTTAGCATTCCCATTGGCGCTTATCTTCCCATTTGATCATAGGACAGCTGCCGCCTTGAAATTCCCTATTTTCATCAATGGAAAAGATCAAAACTTATTTTCTTCCTTAAAACAAAAATATGTAATGAAAACAATTGGCATATGAAAATACCTTTTTTTCTTTCAATTTAGGTTTGAAGGTCATATTTATTTGGACCACTCGACAGTGCAAATCGCGTTTCAATACAGACGAAAATGACGATTCTGCGAAATTTGTAATTTTTTGTCGTAATGTTTAGCAGCTCAAGAGGTCTCATAATAATATTTCCTCAAAATATACCTTTTGTGTAGTTAGTATTCATTACTCAGACATTCATAGAAATTGCAGTATTACAATAGCAAAAAATGCAAATATAACACATTTTGGGTAAGTTCTTGAAGGCATGGTAGATGAAGAAAATGTTTAACAGCACAAACAACAAGAAGGGAAAGAAGACACGAGAACAGAGCCCTGAACATACAACCAAAGTTTATTGCAAACTAACTGCAATATATAGAAAACAGAATCTGCGCATAACCACGCACCATAAGAAAAATTGCACATACATGCACCATATGGCCTACCTTATCAACAAACCGGTCATATAAGTGGACCCCAGATACCTAACTTTACAGCAGTTAAGAAAAATTGAGGGTACACTAACACAGGGAGCACCAAGTTGTTGAATATAGAAGGCCTCACTAATCTCGTGCTCGCGCCTATTTTTATATCTCCATGATCAAACACTTGTCAAGAATTGGCTGACAACAAGACTTATTACAATGGTCTGCCAAGTGGCTGGGAAGGAAACCTTTTAGAGAGTTAGCGTGCTCCCTCAACCGATCATTCATGCATCGCCCTGTTTGGCCAATGTCCACAAGTAAATATCTTGTAGAAAATCGCTAGAACACATTCAACATGGCACACAGCGTGTTTCTTAGTGCCTGCTTCTTTCTTAGGTCATTCACTGTTGACCCTGCGACATAGGCCAGTGATCTTGTCGCGTGCGCAGAACGCAACTCTTACACTATTTTGTAGCGTTAGCTACACTGGCCTCGATGAGCCAATTTCGCGTGACACTGGTCTGCGCATGCGCAATGATACTCCGCCGCCGCTGCGCGCGCCCCGCCGCCGGTGTGTGCGCAATTCGATGCGCTGCACAGACGATCAGTGGTGTCACACACTGGAGCCGGCACCTTTTCCAGCGACCTTCTTTAGCCTATGAGAAACTTCGTGTACGTAGGGAATAACAGCCTTGCTAGAATGAGGCTTGTTGAGTTAGCTGTTGCTTTGTGTCTTATCAGGCAATCTTAGTGACGTTTCGGGAGTCTCGGCAATAGAAGTTAGGAGATTAAAAAAGCCTGCTTGTTGAAGGCGGTGAACTTAGAGCGAGAAACTGCACTCTATCTGGTGGTGACAAGAGCCAGTTAGAATTGCCTTTAGGCAGGAAAAAGCGATGCTTCACTTGACTAGCTTAGAATGGGTGGACGTAAAAATAAGGCTTTTCCTTGAGCAAGGTTTGTACCGCCATTACACATGGTCAACCAAAAAAAAGCATTTCCCAGTCTAGACATCGTAACTTGTCGTCATGAATTAAACTCGGACTTTATTTACAGTTGCTTCATTTCACGCCGAAAAAACGTCAAATATCTCACCGGTGCAGATGTGCGCATTGGCTCATGTTTAGCACCGGTTCTTTGTGACCTTTTACTCGTGCGGTATGAAAGAAGTCTCATGGCTAACTTTGATCACACGAGTACAGTTAAAAGTGTTGGGCTACGTTGACGGCTTTTTAGTGTTTTTCCGCATCGATCAATCTGAACTTCGATGAACCACCGATGAGATATTTGACGTTTTCGGGCGTGAAATGAAGAAACTAGAAATAACGTCGGAGTTTATTTCTGACGACACCCTACAATGTCTACAATTAGAAATGCTTTTTTTGTTGTTGATCATGTATATTGGCAGTACGAGCCATGCTCAAGAAATAACCTGCTTTTTAGGTCCGCCCATTCTAAGCTAGTCAAGTGAAGCATCGCTTTTTCCTGCCTAAAGGCAATTTTTAACTGGCTGTTGTCACCGCCAGATAGAGTGCAGTTTCTCGCTTTAAGTTCACCGCCTTCAACAAGCAGGCTTTTCTAATCCCGAGCTAACTTCCATTGCCGAGACTCTCCTAACGTCACTAAGAGTGCCTGATAAGAGACAAAGCAACAGCTAACTTAACAAGCCTCATCCTAGCAAGACTGTTATTCCCTACGTACACGAAGTTTCCAAAGGCTAAAGAAGGTCACTGGCAAAATAGGGGTAAGGGTTGTGTTCTGCACACGCGATAAACTCGCTGGGCTATGTCGCTGGGTCAACAGCGAAGAACCTAAGAAAGAAGCATGCACTAAGAAACACGCTACGTGCCATGTTGAATGTGTTTTGGCAATTCTCTACAAGATATTTTTTTCACTTTTGGGCATGGTTACATTGGCCAAACAGGGCAATGAATAAATGATCGGTTGAGGGAGCAAGCTAGCTCTCTAAAAGGTTCTCTTCCTAGCCACTTGGCAGACCATTGTAATAAGTCTTGTTGTCAGCCAATTCTTGAAAAGTGTTTGATCATGGGGGATATAAAAATCGGCGCGATCACGAGATTAGTGACGCCTTCCACATTCAACAACTTGTGCTTACTGTGTCAGCGTACCCTCAATTTTTCTAAACTGCTGTGAAGTTAGTTATCTGGGGTCCACTTATATGACCGGTTGTTGATAAGGTAGGCTGTATGGTGCATGTATGTGCGATTCTGCTTATGGTGCGTGGTTATGCGCAGATTCTGTTTTCTATATATTGCAGTTGGTTTGCAATAAACTTTGGTTGTTTGTTCAGGCCTCAGCTCGTCCCTTCTTTCCCTTCTTGTCGTTTGCGCTGTTAAGCCCTTTCTTTGTCTACCATACAGCACCAACTAGCCGTATCAGCACTTTGTTAGTCTTGGAGGCATATGTGCCAGTGAAACTGCACTAATATTACTGCGCTTCAAACACTTTACACATGAACTCGTATTTAACATGTAGACAAATTTTGGTATAGAAGCAAGGAGCAGTACTTTTAAAACAAAATTTTGCACAAACAAGAATAAACGACATGCCGGTAAGTCTATAAGGCAACTACGTGACCAAAAAATTTTCTTTCAGAATATTTTACTGTTTCTATGTTTTCGATGGCAGTAAATCGTTACAATTTTTCGAATACATTGGAGATGGTCGCTAAAATAGCTGGGATGTTTTGGCGTGGAATGACCCATTAGTGAATCAACCTTTAAGCTGGAGACATCTAGGCCGTCTCCTTTTATCATACAACTCTAACATTATGCATTGTACACAGTTTTCTACATGCACTGCTGTTAATCTGATGGCAAACTGATACTCATATTGGAAAAATAGGTAGGTATATAGAACACATAGCTTGATATTAAGCCTTCCCATCAGAGGAATGTTCCTAAAATGTACAAGATATTTGGTGCACCCTATGAGTAGCGTCCACCACTGCTGCAACCCTTTGAGTGAGGTCGTGAGCCCAGAACAGCTGCTTTCATGTTGTGATGAAGAGTGCACTGCATCGTCAGCACCCAGTCCATCGTAGAAGACGTAGTGTGCTTTCCTTTCAGCATTCTGCATGTAAGAGATGCACAACATTCACTAAGCATTTAAAAAATACTGGGAACAATCAGAACCTCATTATGATGTGTCAATAATAAAAAGCTCCAGCTTCCCCACCTTCAGCTTTACCACTATACCCTTTTATATCTACAAGCATTGTGCATATTAGTGTACGAATGCAGTGCCATGTTTGAGTCTAACACCATGGTGGTGGTGAAGAAGTGCTTCTCTCTTGAATCATGCACCTATTTTAAAGTTTTCTTGCTTAGCTAGAATACCCTTAACCATAGGCCACTACAATGGTGATACAAAAAAATTATATAAACCCATCAAGACAGAAAACTAGCAATATTTATCATTTACTTTGAAGGATCA